>CM075867.1:35573474-35913930 GCA_038021265.1 Cyprinella venusta | reverse complement strand
TCCATTTTTGCGCGCTGGTCGAAGTCTCGTGGCCCTCTGTCAGAATCCAGAGTTTCAAGAAGATCGGAGGGGGTCAAAATTTTGGCCAAAAACGACAGTGTTACCCCTTATATTTTTTTTTCGGGTCAAAACTTTGACGCCCGATATCTCGGCTCTGGAAGGGTCTAGAGCCTCCATTTTTGCGGGCTGGTCGAAGTCTCGTGGCCCTCTGTCAGAATCCAGAGTTTCAAGAAGATTGGAGGGGGTCAAAATTTCGGTCAAAAACGACAGTGTTACCCCTTATGTTTTTTTTTCGGGTCAAAACTTTGACATCCGATATCTCGGCTCTGGAAGGGTCTAGAGCCTCCATTTTTGCGCGCTGGTCGAAGTCTCGTGGCCCTCTGTCAGAATCCAGAGTTTCAAGAAGATCGGAGGGGGTCAAAATTTCGGCCAAAAACGACAGTGTTACCCCTTATGTTTTTTTTTTCGGGTCAAAACTTTGACGTCCGATATCTCGGCTCTGGAAGGGTCTAGAGCCTCCATTTTTGCGCGCTGGTCGAAGTCTCGTGGCCCTCTGTCAGAATCCAGAGTTTCAAGAAGATCGGAGGGGGTCAAAATTTCGGCCAAAAACGACAGTGTTACCCCTTATGTTTTTTTTTCGGGTCAAAACTTTGACGTCCGATATCTCGGCTCTGGAAGGGTCTAGAGCCTCCATTTTTGCGCGCTGGTCGAAGTCTCGTGGCCCTCTGTCAGAATCCAGAGTTTCAAGAAGATCGGAGGGGGTCAAAATTTCGGCCAAAAACGACAGTGTTACCCCTTATGTTTTTTTTTTCGGGTCAAAACTTTGACGTCCGATATCTCGGCTCTGGAAGGGTCTAGAGCCTCCATTTTTGCGGGCCGGTCGAAGTCTCGTGGCCCTCTGTCAGAATCCAGAGTTTCAAGAAGATCGGAGGGGGTCAAAATTTCGGCCAAAAACGACAGTGTTACCCCTTATGTTTTTTTTTTCGGGTCAAAACTTTGACATCCGATATCTCGGCTCTGGAAGGGTCTAGAGCCTCCATTTTTGCGCGCTGGTCGAAGTCTCGTGGCCCTCTGTCAGAATCCAGAGTTTCAAGAAGATCGGAGGGGGTCAAAATTTCGGCCAAAAACGACAGTGTTACCCCTTATGTTTTTTTTTCGGGTCAAAACTTTGACGTCCGATATCTCGGCTCTGGAAGGGTCTAGAGCCTTCATTTTTGCTCGCTGGTCGAAGTCTCGTGGCCCTCTGTCAGAATCCAGAGTTTCAAGAAGATCGGAGGGGGTCAAAATTTCGGCCAAAAACGACAGTGTTACCCCTTATGTTTTTTTTTTCGGGTCAAAACTTTGACGTCCGATATCTCGGCTCTGGAAGGGTATAGAGCCTCCATTTTTGCGCGCTGGTCGAAGTCTCGTGGCCCTCTGTCAGAATCCAGAGTTTCAAGAAGATCGGAGGGGGTCAAAATTTTGGCCAAAAACGACAGTATTACCCCTTATGTTTTTTTTTTCGGGTCAAAACTTTGACGTCCGATATCTCGGCTCTGGAAGGGTCTAGAGCCTCCATTTTTGCGGGCTGGTCGAAGTCACGTGGCCCTCTGTCAGAATCCAGAGTTTCAAGAAGATTGGAGGGGGTCAAAATTTCGGCCAAAAACGACAGTGTTACCCCTTATGTTTTTTTTTCGGGTCAAAACTTTGACATCCGATATCTCGGCTCTGGAAGGGTCTAGAGCCTCCATTTTTGCGCGCTGGTCGAAGTCTCGTGGCCCTCTGTCAGAATCCAGAGTTTCAAGAAGATCGGAGGGGGTCAAAATTTCGGCCAAAAACGACAGTGTTACCCCTTATGTTTTTTTTTTCGGGTCAAAACTTTGACGTCCGATATCTCGGCTCTGGAAGGGTCTAGAGCCTCCATTTTTGCGGGCTGGTCGAAGTCTCGTGGCCCTCTGTCAGAATCCAGAGTTTCAAGAAGATCAGAGAGGGTCAAAATTTCGGCCAAAAACGACAGTGTTACCCCTTATGTTTTTTTTTCGGGTCAAAACTTTGACATCCGATATCTCGGCTCTGGAAGGGTCTAGAGCCTCCATTTTTGCGGGCTGGTCGAAGTCTCGGGGCCCTCTGTCAGAATCCAGAGTTTCAAGAAGATCGGAGGGGGTCAAAATTTCGGCCAAAAACGACAGTGTTACCCCTTATGTTTTTTTTTCGGATCAAAACTTTGACGTCCGATATCTCGGCTCTGGAAGGGTCTAGAGCCTCCATTTTTGCGCGCTGGTCGAAGTCTCGTGGCCCTCTGTCAGAATCCAGAGTTTCAAGAAGATCGGAGGGGGTCAAAATTTCGGCCAAAAACAACAGTGTTACCCCTTATGTTTTTTTTTCGGGTCAAAACTTTGATGTCCGATATCTCGGCTCTGGAAGGGTCTAGAGCCTCCATTTTTGCGCGCTGGTCGAAGTCTCGTGGCCCTCTGTCAGAATCCAGAGTTTCAAGAAGATCGGAGGGGGTCAAAATTTTGGCCAAAAACGACAGTGTTACCCCTTATATTTTTTTTTCGGGTCAAAACTTTGACGTCCGATATCTCGGCTCTGGAAGGGTCTAGAGCCTCCATTTTTGCGGGCTGGTCGAAGTCTCGTGGCCCTCTGTCAGAATCCAGAGTTTCAAGAAGATTGGAGGGGGTCAAAATTTCGGTCAAAACGATAGTGTTACCCCTTATGTTTTTTTTTCGGGTCAAAACTTTGACATCCGATATCTCGGCTCTGGAAGGGTCTAGAGCCTCCATTTTTGCGCGCTGGTCGAAGTCTCGTGGCCCTCTGTCAGAATCCAGAGTTTCAAGAAGATCGGAGGGGGTCAAAATTTCGGCCAAAAACGACAGTGTTACCCCTTATGTTTTTTTTCGGGTCAAAACTTTGACGTCCGATATCTCGGCTCTGGAAGGGTCTAGAGCCTCCATTTTTGCGCGCTGGTCGAAGTCTCGTGGCCCTCTGTCAGAATCCAGAGTTTCAAGAAGATCGGAGGGGGTCAAAATTTCGGCCAAAAACGACAGTGTTACCCCTTATGTTTTTTTTCGGGTCAAAACTTTGACGTCCGATATCTCGGCTCTGGAAGGGTCTAGAGCCTCCATTTTTGCGCGCTGGTCGAAGTCTCGTGGCCCTCTGTCAGAATCCAGAGTTTCAAGAAGATCGGAGGGGGTCAAAATTTTGGCAAAAAAAAAAAAACGACAGTGTTACCCCTCATGTTTTTTTTTTTTGGCCGAAATTTTGACCCCCTCCGATCTTCTTGAAACTCTGGATTCTGACAGAAGGCCACGAGACTTCGACCGTGCCCGCAAAAATGGAGGCTCTAGACCCTTCCAGAGCCGAGATATCGGACGTCAAAGTTTTGACCCGAAAAAAAAACATAAGGGGGTAACACTGTCGTTTTTGGCCGAAATTTTGACCCCCTCCGATCTTCTTGAAACTCTGGATTCTGACAGAGGGCCACGAGACTTCGACCAGCGTGCAAAAATGAAGGCTCTAGACCCTTCCAGAGCCGAGATATCGGACGTCAAAGTTTTGACCCGAAAAAAAAACATAAGGGGTAACACTGTCGTTTTTGGCCGAAATTTTGACCCCCTCCGATCTTCTTGAAACTCTGGATTCTGACAGAGGGCCACGAGACTTCGACCAGCGCGCAAAAATGGAGGCTCTAGACCCTTCCAGAGCCGAGATATCGGATGTCAAAGTTTTGACCCGAAAAAAAAACATAAGGGGGTAACACTGTCGTTTTTGGCCGAAATTTTGACCCCCTCCGATCTTCTTGAAACTCTGGATTCTGACAGAGGGCCACGAGACTTCGACCAGCCCGCAAAAATGGAGGCTCTAGACCCTTCCAGAGCCGAGATATCGAAGGTCAAAATTTGGACCAGAAAAAAAAAAACATATGGGGTAACACTGTCATTTTTTTTTCTGGTCCAAATTTTGACTTTCAATATCTCGGCTCTGGAAGGGTCTAGAGCCTCCATTTTTGCGCGCTGGTCGAAGTCTCGTGGCCCTCTGTCAGAATCCAGAGTTTCAAGAAGATCGGAGGTGGGTCAAAATTTCGGCCAAAAACGACAGTGTTACCCCTTATGTTTTTTTTTTCGGGTCAAAACTTTGACGTCCGATATCTCGGCTCTGGAAGGGTCTAGAGCCTCCATTTTTGCGGGCTGGTCGAAGTCTCGTGGCCCTCTGTCAGAATCCCGAGTTTCAAGAAGATCGGAGGGGGTCAAAATTTCGGCCAAAAACGACAGTGTTACCCCTTATGTTTTTTTTTCGGGTCAAAACTTTGACGTCCGATATCTCGGCTCTGGAAGGGTCTAGAGCCTCCATTTTTGCGCGCTGGTCGAAGTCTCGTGGCCCTCTGTCAGAATCCAGAGTTTCAAGAAGATCGGAGGGGGTCAAAATTTCGGCCAAAAACGACAGTGTTACCCCTTATGTTTTTTTTTTCGGGTCAAAACTTTGACGTCCGATATCTCGGCTCTGGAAGGGTCTAGAGCCTCCATTTTTTCGCGCTGGTCGAAGTCTCGTGGCCCTCTGTCAGAATCCAGAGTTTCAATAAGATCGGAGGGGGTCAAAATTTTGGCCAAAAAAAAAAAACACATTGTTACCCCTTATGTTTTTTTTTTTTGGCCGAAATTTTGACCCCCTCCGATCTTCTTGAAACTCTGGATTCTGACAGAAGGCCACGAGACTTCGACCGGCCCGCAAAAATGGAGGCTCTAGACCCTTCCAGAGCCGAGATATCGGACGTCAAAGTTTTGACCCGAAAAAAAACATAAGGGGTAACACTGTCGTTTTTGGCCGAAATTTTGACCCCCTCCGATCTTCTTGAAACTCTGGATTCTGACAGAGGGCCACGAGACTTCGACCAGCGCGCAAAAATGGAGGCTCTAGACCCTTCCAGAGCCGAGATATCGGATGTCAAAGTTTTGACCCGAAAAAAAAAACATAAGGGGTAACACTGTCGTTTTTGGCCGAAATTTTGACCCCCTCCGATCTTCTTGAAACTCTGGATTCTGACAGAGGGCCACGAGACTTCGACCAGCCCGCAAAAATGGAGGCTCTAGACCCTTCCAGAGCCGAGATATCGAAGGTCAAAATTTGGACCAGAAAAAAAAAACATAAGGGGTAACACTGTCATTTTTTTTTCTGGTCCAAATTTTGACCTTCAATATCTCGGCTCTGGAAGGGTCTAGAGCCTCCATTTTTGCGCGCTGGTCGAAGTCTCGTGGCCCTCTGTCAGAATCCAGAGTTTCAAGAAGATCGGAGGGGGTCAAAATTTCGGCCAAAAACAACAGTGTTACCCCTTATGTTTTTTTTTTTCGGGTCAAAACTTTGACGTCCGATATCTCGGCTCTGGAAGGGTCTAGAGCCTCCATTTTTGCGGGCTGGTCGAAGTCTCGTGGCCCTCTGTCAGAATCCAGAGTTTCAAGAAGATCGGAGGGGGTCAAAATTTCGGCCAAAAACGACAGTGTTACCCCTTATGTTTTTTTTTCGGGTCAAAACTTTGACGTCCGATATCTCGGCTCTGGAAGGGTCTAGAGCCTCCATTTTTGCGCGCTGGTCGAAGTCTCGTGGCCCTCTGTCAGAATCCAGAGTTTCAAGAAGATCGGAGGGGGTCAAAATTTCGGCCAAAAACGACAGTGTTACCCCTTATGTTTTTTTTTTGGGTCAAAACTTTGACGTCCGATATCTCGGCTCTGGAAGGGTCTAGAGCCTCCATTTTTGCGCGCTGGTCGAAGTCTCGTGGCCCTCTGTCAGAATCCAGAGTTTCAAGAAGATCGGAGGGGGTCAAAATTTTGGCCAAAAACGACAGTGTTACCCCTTATATTTTTTTTTCGGGTCAAAACTTTGACGCCCGATATCTCGGCTCTGGAAGGGTCTAGAGCCTCCATTTTTGCGGGCTGGTCGAAGTCTCGTGGCCCTCTGTCAGAATCCAGAGTTTCAAGAAGATTGGAGGGGGTCAAAATTTCGGTCAAAAACGACAGTGTTACCCCTTATGTTTTTTTTTCGGGTCAAAACTTTGACATCCGATATCTCGGCTCTGGAAGGGTCTAGAGCCTCCATTTTTGCGCGCTGGTCGAAGTCTCGTGGCCCTCTGTCAGAATCCAGAGTTTCAAGAAGATCGGAGGGGGTCAAAATTTCGGCCAAAAACGACAGTGTTACCCCTTATGTTTTTTTTTCGGGTCAAAACTTTGACGTCCGATATCTCGGCTCTGGAAGGGTCTAGAGCCTCCATTTTTGCGCGCTGGTCGAAGTCTCGTGGCCCTCTGTCAGAATCCAGAGTTTCAAGAAGATCGGAGGGGGTCAAAATTTCGGCCAAAAACGACAGTGTTACCCCTTATGTTTTTTTTTCGGGTCAAAACTTTGACGTCCGATATCTCGGCTCTGGAAGGGTCTAGAGCCTCCATTTTTGCGCGCTGGTCGAAGTCTCGTGGCCCTCTGTCAGAATCCAGAGTTTCAAGAAGATCGGAGGGGGTCAAAATTTCGGCCAAAAACGACAGTGTTACCCCTTATGTTTTTTTTTTCGGGTCAAAACTTTGACGTCCGATATCTCGGCTCTGGAAGGGTCTAGAGCCTCCATTTTTGCGGGCCGGTCGAAGTCTCGTGGCCCTCTGTCAGAATCCAGAGTTTCAAGAAGATCGGAGGGGGTCAAAATTTCGGCCAAAAACGACAGTGTTACCCCTTATGTTTTTTTTTTTCGGGTCAAAACTTTGACATCCGATATCTCGGCTCTGGAAGGGTCTAGAGCCTCCATTTTTGCGCGCTGGTCGAAGTCTCGTGGCCCTCTGTCAGAATCCAGAGTTTCAAGAAGATCGGAGGGGGTCAAAATTTCGGCCAAAAACGACAGTGTTACCCCTTATGTTTTTTTTTCGGGTCAAAACTTTGACGTCCGATATCTCGGCTCTGGAAGGGTCTAGAGCCTTCATTTTTGCTCGCTGGTCGAAGTCTCGTGGCCCTCTGTCAGAATCCAGAGTTTCAAGAAGATCGGAGGGGGTCAAAATTTCGGCCAAAAACGACAGTGTTACCCCTTATGTTTTTTTTTTCGGGTCAAAACTTTGACGTCCGATATCTCGGCTCTGGAAGGGTATAGAGCCTCCATTTTTGCGCGCTGGTCGAAGTCTCGTGGCCCTCTGTCAGAATCCAGAGTTTCAAGAAGATCGGAGGGGGTCAAAATTTTGGCCAAAAACGACAGTATTACCCCTTATGTTTTTTTTTCGGGTCAAAACTTTGACGTCCGATATCTCGGCTCTGGAAGGGTCTAGAGCCTCCATTTTTGCGGGCTGGTCGAAGTCACGTGGCCCTCTGTCAGAATCCAGAGTTTCAAGAAGATTGGAGGGGGTCAAAATTTCGGCCAAAAACGACAGTGTTACCCCTTATGTTTTTTTTTCGGGTCAAAACTTTGACATCCGATATCTCGGCTCTGGAAGGGTCTAGAGCCTCCATTTTTGCGCGCTGGTCGAAGTCTCGTGGCCCTCTGTCAGAATCCAGAGTTTCAAGAAGATCGGAGGGGGTCAAAATTTCGGCCAAAAACGACAGTGTTACCCCTTATGTTTTTTTTTCGGGTCAAAACTTTGACGTCCGATATCTCGGCTCTGGAAGGGTCTAGAGCCTCCATTTTTGCGGGCTGGTCGAAGTCTCGTGGCCCTCTGTCAGAATCCAGAGTTTCAAGAAGATCAGAGAGGGTCAAAATTTCGGCCAAAAACGACAGTGTTACCCCTTATGTTTTTTTTTCGGGTCAAAACTTTGACATCCGATATCTCGGCTCTGGAAGGGTCTAGAGCCTCCATTTTTGCGCGTTGGTCGAAGTCTCGTGGCCCTCTGTCAGAATCCAGAGTTTCAAGAAGATCGGAGGGGGTCAACATTTCGGCCAAAAACGACAGTGTTACCCCTTATGTTTTTTTTTTCGGGTCAAAACTTTGACGTCCGATATCTCGGCTCTGGAAGGGTCTAGAGCCTCCATTTTTGCGCGCTGGTCGAAGTCTCGTGGCCCTCTGTCAGAATCCAGAGTTTCAAGAAGATCGGAGGGGGTCAAAATTTCAGCCAAAAACGACAGTGTTACCCCTTATGTTTTTTTTTCGGGTCAAAACTTTGACGTCCGATATCTCGGCTCTGGAAGGGTCTAGAGCCTCCATTTTTGCGCGCTGGTCGAAGTCTCGTGGCCCTCTGTCAGAATCCTGAGTTTCAAGAAGATCGGAGGGGGTCAAAGTTTTGGCCTAAAAAAAAAACCACAGTGTTACCCCTTATGTTTTTTTTTTTTGGCCGAAATTTTGACCCCCTCCGATCTTCTTGAAACTCTGGATTCTGACAGAGGGCCACGAGACTTCGACCAGCGCGCAAAAATGGAGGCTCTAGACCCTTCCAGAGCCGAGATATCAGACGTCAAAGTTTTGACCCGAAAAAAAAACATAAGGGGTAACACTGTCGTTTTTGGCCGAAATTTTGACCCCCTCCGATCTTCTTGAAACTCTGGATTCTGACAGAGGGCCACGAGACTTAGACCGGCCCGCAAAAATGGAGGCTCTAGACCCTTCCAGAGCCGAGATATCGGACGTCAAAGTTTTGACCCGAAAAAAAAAACATAAGGGGTAACACTGTCGTTTTTGGCCGAAATTTTGACCCCCTCCGATCTTCTTGAAACTCTGGATTCTGACAGAGGGCCACGAGACTTCGACCAGCGCGCAAAAATGGAGGCTCTAGACCCTTCCAGAGCCGAGATATCGGATGTCAAAGTTTTGACCCGAAAAAAAAAACATAAGGGGTAACACTGTCGTTTTTGGCCGAAATTTTGACCCCCTCCGATCTTCTTGAAACTCTGGATTCTAACAGAGGGCCACGAGATTTCGACCAGCGCGCAAAAATGGAGGCTCTAGACCCTTCCAGAGCCGAGATATCGGATGTCAAAGTTTTGACCCGAAAAAAAAAAAACATAAGGGGTAACACTGTCGTTTTTGGCCGAAATTTTGACCCCCTCCGATCTTCTTGAAACTCTGGATTCTGACAGAGGGCCACGAGACTTCGACCAGCCCGCAAAAATAGAGGCTCTAGACCCTTCCAGAGCCGAGATATCGAAGGTCAAAATTTGGACCAGAAAAAAAAACATAAGGGGTAACACTGTCATTTTTTTTTCTGGTCCAAATTTTGACCTTCAATATCTCGGCTCTGGAAAGGTCTAGAGCCTCCATTTTTGCGCGCTGGTCGAAGTCTCGTGGCCCTCTGTCAGAATCCAGAGTTTCAAGAAGATCGGAGGGGGTCAAAATTTCGGCCAAAAACGACAGTGTTACCCCTTATGTTTTTTTTTCGGGTCAAAACTTTGACGTCCGATATCTCGGCTCTGGAAGGGTCTAGAGCCTCCATTTTTGCGGGCTGGTCGAAGTCTCGTGGCCCTCTGTCAGAATCCAGAGTTTCAAGAAGATCGGAGAGGGTCAAAATTTCGGCCAAAAACGACAGTGTTACCCCTTATGTTTTTTTTTCGGGTCAAAACTTTGACATCCGATATCTCGGCTCTGGAAGGGTCTAGAGCCTCCATTTTTGCGCGCTGGTCGAAGTCTCGTGGCCCTCTGTCAGAATCCAGAGTTTCAAGAAGATCGGAGGGGGTCAAAATTTCGGCCAAAAACGACAGTGTTACCCCTTATGTTTTTTTTTTCGGGTCAAAACTTTGACGTCCGATATCTCGGCTCTGGAAGGGTCTAGAGCCTCCATTTTTGCGCGCTGGTCGAAGTCTCGTGGCCCTCTGTCAGAATCCAGAGTTTCAAGAAGATCGGAGGGGGTCAAAATTTCGACCAAAAACGACAGTGTTACCCCTTATGTTTTTTTTTCGGGTCAAAACTTTGACGTCCGATATCTCGGCTCTGGAAGGGTCTAGAGCCTCCATTTTTGCACGCTGGTCGAAGTCTCGTGGCCCTCTGTCAGAATCCAGAGTTTCAAGAAGATCGGAGGGGGTCAAAATTTCGGCCAAAAACGACAGTGTTACCCCTTATGTTTTTTTTTTCGGGTCAAAACTTTGACGTCCGATATCTCGGCTCTGGAAGGGTCTAGAGCCTCCATTTTTGCGGGCTGGTCGAAGTCTCGTGGCCCTCTTTCAGAATCCAGAGTTTCAAGAAGATCAGAGAGGGTCAAAATTTCGGCCAAAAACGACAGTGTTACCCCTTATGTTTTTTTTCGGGTCAAAACTTTGACATCCGATATCTCGGCTCTGGAAGGGTCTAGAGCCTCCATTTTTGCGCGTTGGTCGAAGTCTCGTGGCCCTCTGTCAGAATCCAGAGTTTCAAGAAGATCGGAGGGGGTCAACATTTCGGCCAAAAACGACAGTGTTACCCCTTATGTTTTTTTTTTCGGGTCAAAACTTTGACGTCCGATATCTCGTCTCTGGAAGGGTCTAGAGCCTCCATTTTTGCGCGCTGGTCGAAGTCTCGTGGCCCTCTGTCAGAATCCAGAGTTTCAAGAAGATCGGAGGGGGTCAAAATTTCAGCCAAAAACGACAGTGTTACCCCTTATGTTTTTTTTTCGGGTCAAAACTTTGACGTCCGATATCTCGGCTCTGGAAGGGTCTAGAGCCTCCATTTTTGCGCGCTGGTCGAAGTCTCGTGGCCCTCTGTCAGAATCCTGAGTTTCAAGAAGATCGGAGGGGGTCAAAATTTTGGCCTAAAAAAAAAAAACCACAGTGTTACCCCTTATGTTTTTTTTTTTTGGCCGAAATTTTGACCCCCTCCGATCTTCTTGAAACTCTGGATTCTGACAGAGGGCCACGAGACTTCGACCAGCGTGCAAAAATGGAGGTTCTAGACCCTTCCAGAGCCGAGATATCAGACGTCAAAGTTTTGACCCGAAAAAAAAAACATAAGGGGTAACACTGTCGTTTTTGGCCGAAATTTTGACCCCCTCCGATCTTCTTGAAACTCTGGATTCTGACAGAGGGCCACGAAACTTAGACCGGCCCGCAAAAATGGAGGCTCTAGACCCTTCCAGAGCCGAGATATCGGACGTCAAAGTTTTGACCTGAAAAAAAAAACATAAGGGGTAACACTGTCGTTTTTGGCCGAAATTTTGACCCCCTCCGATCTTCTTGAAACTCTGGATTCTGACAGAGGGCCACGAGACTTCGACCAGTCGCGCAAAAATGGAGGCTCTAGACCCTTCCAGAGCCGAGATATCGGATGTCAAAGTTTTGACCCGAAAAAAAAACATAAGGGGGTAACACTGTCGTTTTTGGCCGAAATTTTGACCCCCTCCGATCTTCTTGAAACTCTGGATTCTGACAGAGGGCCACGAGACTTCGACCAGCGCCGCAAAAATGGAGGCTCTAGACCCTTCCAGAGCCGAGATATCGAAAGGTCAAAATTTGGACCAGAAAAAAAAAACATGAAGTGGTAACACTGTCATTTTTTTTTTCTGGTCAAAATTTTGACTTTCGATATCTCGGCTCTGGAAGGGTCTAGAGCCTCCATTTTTGCGCGGCTGGTCGAAGTCTCGTGGCCCTCTGTCAGAATCCAGAGTTTCAAGAAGATCGGAGGGGGTCAAAATTTCGGCCAAAAACGACAGTGTTACCCCTTATGTTTTTTTTTCGGGTCAAAACTTTGACATCCGATATCTCGGCTCTGGAAGGGTCTAGAGCCTCCATTTTTGCGCAGCTGGTCGAAGTCTCGTGGCCCTCTGTCAGAATCCAGAGTTTCAAGAAGATCGGAGGGGGGTCAAAATTTCGGCCAAAAACGACAGTGTTACCCCTTATGTTTTTTTTTTCAGGTCAAAACTTTGACAGTCCGATATCTCGGCTCTGGAAGGGTCTAGAGCCTCCATTTTTGCGGGCCGGTCTAAGTTTCGTGGCCCTCTGTCAGAATCCAGAGTTTCAAGAAGATCGGAGGGGGTCAAAATTTCGGCCAAAAACGACAGTGTTACCCCTTATGTTTTTTTTTCGGGTCAAAACTTTGACGTCTGATATCTCGGCTCTGGAAGGGTCTAGAACCTCCATTTTTGCACGCTGGTCGAAGTCTCGTGGCCCTCTGTCAGAATCCAGAGTTTCAAGAAGATCGGAGGGGGTCAAAATTTCGGCCAAAAAAAAAAAACATAAGGGGGTAACACTGTGGTTTTTTTTTTTTAGGCCAAAATTTTGACCCCCTCCGATCTTCTTGAAACTCAGGATTCTGACAGAGGGCCACGAGACTTCGACCAGCGCGCAAAAATGGAGGCTCTAGACCCTTCCAGAGCCGAGATATCGGACGTCAAAGTTTTGACCCGAAAAAAAAACATAAGGGGTAACACTGTCGTTTTTGGCTGAAATTTTGACCCCCTCCGATCTTCTTGAAACTCTGGATTCTGACAGAGGGCCACGAGACTTCGACCAGCGCGCAAAAATGGAGGCTCTAGACCCTTCCAGAGACGAGATATCGGACGTCAAAGTTTTGACCCGAAAAAAAAAACATAAGGGGTAACACTGTCGTTTTTGGCCGAAATGTTGACCCCCTCCGATCTTCTTGAAACTCTGGATTCTGACAGAGGGCCACGAGACTTCGACCAACGCGCAAAAATGGAGGCTCTAGACCCTTCCAGAGCCGAGATATCGGATGTCAAAGTTTTGACCCGAAAAAAAACATAAGGGGTAACACTGTCGTTTTTGGCCGAAATTTTGACCCTCTCTGATCTTCTTGAAACTCTGGATTCTGAAAGAGGGCCACGAGACTTCGACCAGCCCGCAAAAATGGAGGCTCTAGACCCTTCCAGAGCCGAGATATCGGACGTCAAAGTTTTGACCCGAAAAAAAAAACATAAGGGGTAACACTGTCGTTTTTGGCCGAAATTTTGACCCCCTCCGATCTTCTTGAAACTCTGGATTCTGACAGAGGGCCACGAGACTTCGACCAGCGTGCAAAAATGGAGGCTCTAGACCCTTCCAGAGCCGAGATATCGGACGTCAAAGTTTTGACCCGAAAAAAAAACATAAGGGGTAACACTGTCGTTTTTGGTCGAAATTTTGACCCCCTCCGATCTTCTTGAAACTCTGGATTCTGACAGAGGGCCACGAGACTTCGACCAGCGCGCAAAAATGGAGGCTCTAGACCCTTCCAGAGCCGAGATATCGGACGTCAAAGTTTTGACCCGAAAAAAAAAACATAAGGGGTAACACTGTCGTTTTTGGCCGAAATTTTGACCCCCTCCGATCTTCTTGAAACTCTGGATTCTGACAGAGGGCCACGAGACTTCGACCAGCGCGCAAAAATGGAGGCTCTAGACCCTTCCAGAGCCGAGATATCGGATGTCAAAGTTTTGACCCGAAAAAAAAACATAAGGGGTAACACTGTCGTTTTTGGCCGAAATTTTGACCCTCTCCGATCTTCTTGAAACTCTGGATTCTGACAGAGGGCCACGAGACTTCGACCAGCCCGCAAAAATGGAGGCTCTAGACCCTTCCAGAGCCGAGATATCGGACGTCAAAGTTTTGACCCGAAAAAAAAACATAAGGGGTAACACTGTCGTTTTTGGCCGAAATTTTGACCCCCTCCGATCTTCTTGAAACTCTGGATTCTGACAGAGGGCCACGAGACTTCGACCAGCGCGCAAAAATGGAGGCTCTAGACCTTTCCAGAGCCGAGATATTGAAGGTCAAAATTTGGACCAGAAAAAAAAATGACAGTGTTACCCCTTATGTTTTTTTTTCTGGTCCAAATTTTGACCTTCGATATCTCGGCTCTGGAAGGGTCTAGAGCCTCTATTTTTGCGGGCTGGTCGAAGTCTCGTGGCCCTCTGTCAGAATCCAGAGTTTCAAGAAGATCGGAGGGGGTCAAAATTTCGGCCAAAAACGACAGTGTTACCCCTTATGTTTTTTTTTTTTCGGGTCAAAACTTTGACATCCGATATCTCGGCTCTGGAAGGGTCTAGAGCCTCCATTTTTGCGCGCTGGTCGAAATCTCGTGGCCCTCTGTTAGAATCCAGAGTTTCAAGAAGATCGGAGGGGGTCAAAATTTCGGCCAAAAACGACAGTGTTACCCCTTATGTTTTTTTTTTCGGGTCAAAACTTTGACATCCGATATCTCGGCTCTGGAAGGGTCTAGAGCCTCCATTTTTGCGCGCTGGTCGAAGTCTCGTGGCCCTCTGTCAGAATCCAGAGTTTCAAGAAGATCGGAGGGGGTCAAAATTTCGGCCAAAAACGACAGTGTTACCCCTTATGTTTTTTTTTTCGGGTCAAAACTTTGACGTCCGATATCTCGGCTCTGGAAGGGTCTAGAGCCTCCATTTTTGCGGGCCGGTCTAAGTCTCGTGGCCCTCTGTCAGAATCCAGAGTTTCAAGAAGATCGGAGGGGGTCAAAATTTCGGCCAAAAACGACAGTGTTACCCCTTATGTTTTTTTTTCGGGTCAAAACTTTGACGTCTGATATCTCGGCTCTGGAAGGGTCTAGAGCCTCCATTTTTGCGCGCTGGTCGAAGTCTCGTGGCCCTCTGTCAGAATCCAGAGTTTCAAGAAGATCGGAGGGGGTCAAAATTTCGGCCAAAAAAAAAAAACATAAGGGGTAACACTGTGGTTTTTTTTTTAGGCCAAAACTTTGACCCCCTCCGATCTTCTTGAAACTCAGGATTCTGACAGAGGGCCACGAGACTTCGACCAGCGCGCAAAAATGGAGGCTCTAGACCCTTCCAGAGCCGAGATATCGGACGTCAAAGTTTTGACCCGAAAAAAAAACATAAGGGGTAACACTGTCGTTTTTGGCTGAAATTTTGACCCCCTCCGATCTTCTTGAAACTCTGGATTCTGACAGAGGGCCACGAGACTTCGACCAGCGCGCAAAAATGGAGGCTCTAGACCCTTCCAGAGCCGAGATATCGGACGTCAAAGTTTTGACCCGAAAAAAAAAACATAAGGGGTAACACTGTCGTTTTTGGCCGAAATGTTGACCCCCTCCGATCTTCTTGAAACTCTGGATTCTGACAGAGGGCCACGAGACTTCGACCAACGCGCAAAAATGGAGGCTCTAGACCCTTCCAGAGCCGAGATATCGGATGTCAAAGTTTTGACCCGAAAAAAAAACATAAGGGGTAACACTGTCGTTTTTGGCCGAAATTTTGACCCTCTCTGATCTTCTTGAAACTCTGGATTCTGACAGAGGGCCACGAGACTTCGACCAGCCCGCAAAAATGGAGGCTCTAGACCCTTCCAGAGCCGAGATATCGGACGTCAAAGTTTTGACCCGAAAAAAAAACATAAGGGGTAACACTGTCGTTTTTGGCCGAAATTTTGACCCCCTCCGATCTTCTTGAAACTCTGGATTCTGACAGAGGGCCACGAGACTTCGACCAGCGCGCAAAAATGGAGGCTCTAGACCCTTCCAGAGCCGAGATATCGGATGTCAAAGTTTTGACCCGAAAAAAAAACATAAGGGGTAACACTGTCGTTTTTGGCCGAAATTTTGACCCCCTCCAATCTTCTTGAAACTCTGGATTCTGACAGAGGGCCACGTGACTTCGACCAGCCCGCAAAAATGGAGGCTCTAGACCCTTCCAGAGCCGAGATATCGGACGTCAAAGTTTTGACCCGAAAAAAAAACATAAGGGGTAATACTGTCGTTTTTGGCCAAAATTTTGACCCCCTCCGATCTTCTTGAAACTCTGGATTCTGACAGAGGGCCACGAGACTTCGACCAGCGCGCAAAAATGGAGGCTCTATACCCTTCCAGAGCCGAGATATCGGACGTCAAAGTTTTGACCCGAAAAAAAAAACATAAGGGGTAACACTGTCGTTTTTGGCCGAAATTTTGACCCCCTCCGATCTTCTTGAAACTCTGGATTCTGACAGAGGGCCACGAGACTTCGACCAGCGAGCAAAAATGAAGGCTCTAGACCCTTCCAGAGCCGAGATATCGGACGTCAAAGTTTTGACCCGAAAAAAAAACATAAGGGGTAACACTGTCGTTTTTGGCCGAAATTTTGACCCCCTCCGATCTTCTTGAAACTCTGGATTCTGACAGAGGGCCACGAGACTTCGACCAGCGCGCAAAAATGGAGGCTCTAGACCCTTCCAGAGCCGAGATATCGGATGTCAAAGTTTTGACCCGAAAAAAAAAAACATAAGGGGTAACACTGTCGTTTTTGGCCGAAATTTTGACCCCCTCCGATCTTCTTGAAACTCTGGATTCTGACAGAGGGCCACGAGACTTCGACCGGCCCGCAAAAATGGAGGCTCTAGACCCTTCCAGAGCCGAGATATCGGACGTCAAAGTTTTGACCCGAAAAAAAAAACATAAGGGGTAACACTGTCGTTTTTGGCCGAAATTTTGACCCCCTCCGATCTTCTTGAAACTCTGGATTCTGACAGAGGGCCACGAGACTTCGACCAGCGCGCAAAAATGGAGGCTCTAGACCCTTCCAGAGCCGAGATATCGGACGTCAAAGTTTTGACCCGAAAAAAAAACATAAGGGGTAACACTGTCGTTTTTGGCCGAAATTTTGACCCCCTCCGATCTTCTTGAAACTCTGGATTCTGACAGAGGGCCACGAGACTTCGACCAGCGCGCAAAAATGGAGGCTCTAGACCCTTCCAGAGCCGAGATATCGGACGTCAAAGTTTTGACCCGAAAAAAAAACATAAGGGGTAACACTGTCGTTTTTGGCCGAAATTTTGACCCCCTCCGATCTTCTTGAAACTCTGGATTCTGACAGAGGGCCACGAGACTTCGACCAGCGCGCAAAAATGGAGGCTCTAGACCCTTCCAGAGCCGAGATATCGGATGTCAAAGTTTTGACCCGAAAAAAAAACATAAGGGGTAACACTGTCGTTTTTGACCGAAATTTTGACCCCCTCCAATCTTCTTGAAACTCTGGATTCTGACAGAGGGCCACGAGACTTCGACCAGCCCGCAAAAATGGAGGCTCTAGACCCTTCCAGAGCCGAGATATCGGGCGTCAAAGTTTTGACCCGAAAAAAAAATATAAGGGGTAACACTGTCGTTTTTGGCCAAAATTTTGACCCCCTCCGATCTTCTTGAAACTCTGGATTCTGACAGAGGGCCACGAGACTTCGACCAGCGCGCAAAAATGGAGGCTCTAGACCCTTCCAGAGCCGAGATATCGGACGTCAAAGTTTTGACCCAAAAAAAAAACATAAGGGGTAACACTGTCGTTTTTGGCCGAAATTTTGACCCCCTCCGATCTTCTTGAAACTCTGGATTCTGACAGAGGGCCACGAGACTTCGACCAGCGCGCAAAAATGGAGGCTCTAGACCCTTCCAGAGCCGAGATATCGGACGTCAAAGTTTTGACCCGAAAAAAAAACATAAGGGGTAACACTGTCGTTTTTGGCCGAAATTTTGACCCCCTCCGATCTTCTTGAAACTCTGGATTCTGACAGAGGGCCACGAGACTTCGACCAGCCCGCAAAAATGGAGGCTCTAGACCCTTCCAGAGCCGAGATATCGGACGTCAAAGTTTTGACCCGAAAAAAAAAAACATAAGGGGTAACACTGTTGTTTTTGGCCGAAATTTTGACCCCCTCCGATCTTCTTGAAACTCTGGATTCTGACAGAGGGCCACGAGACTTCGACCAGCGCGCAAAAATGGAGGCTCTAGACCCTTCCAGAGCCGAGATATTGAAGGTCAAAATTTGGACCAGAAAAAAAAATGACAGTGTTACCCCTTATGTTTTTTTTTTCTGGTCCAAATTTTGACCTTCGATATCTCGGCTCTGGAAGGGTCTAGAGCCTCCATTTTTGCGGGCTGGTCGAAGTCTCGTGGCCCTCTGTCAGAATCCAGAGTTTCAAGAAGATCGGAGGGGGTCAAAATTTCGGCCAAAAACGACAGTGTTACCCCTTATGTTTTTTTTTTCGGGTCAAAACTTTGACATCCGATATCTCGGCTCTGGAAGGGTCTAGAGCCTCCATTTTTGCGCGCTGGTCGAAGTCTCGTGGCCCTCTGTCAGAATCCAGAGTTTCAAGAAGATCGGAGGGGGTCAAAATTTCGGCCAAAAACGACAGTGTTACCCCTTATGTTTTTTTTCGGGTCAAAACTTTGACGTCCGATATCTCGGCTCTGGAAGGGTCTAGAGCCTCCATTTTTGCGGGCCGGTCGAAGTCTCGTGGCCTTCTGTCAGAATCCAGAGTTTCAAGAAGATCGGAGGGGGTCAAAATTTCGGCCAAAAAAAAAAAACATAAGGGGTAACAATGTGTTTTTTTTTTTTGGCCAAAATTTTGACCCCCTCCGATCTTATTGAAACTCTGGATTCTGACAGAGGGCCACGAGACTTCGACCAGCGCGAAAAAATGGAGGCTCTAGACCCTTCCAGAGCCGAGATATCGGACGTCAAAGTTTTGACCCGAAAAAAAAAACATAAGGGGTAACACTGTCGTTTTTGGCCGAAATTTTGACCCCCTCCGATCTTCTTGAAACTCTGGATTCTGACAGAGGGCCACGAGACTTCGACCAGCGCGCAAAAATGGAGGCTCTAGACCCTTCCAGAGCCGAGATATCGGACGTCAAAGTTTTGACCCGAAAAAAAAACATAAGGGGTAACACTGTCGTTTTTGGCCGAAATTTTGACCCCCTCCGATCTTCTTGAAACTCGGGATTCTGACAGAGGGCCACGAGACTTCGACCAGCCCGCAAAAATGGAGGCTCTAGACCCTTCCAGAGCCGAGATATCGGACGTCAAAGTTTTGACCCGAAAAAAAAAACATAAGGGGTAACACTGTCGTTTTTGGCCGAAATTTTGACCCACTCCGATCTTCTTGAAACTCTGGATTCTGACAGAGGGCCACGAGACTTCGACCAGCGCGCAAAAATGGAGGCTCTAGACCCTTCCAGAGCCGAGATATTGAAAGTCAAAATTTGGACCAGAAAAAAAAATGACAGTGTTACCCCATATGTTTTTTTTTTTCTGGTCCAAATTTTGACCTTCGATATCTCGGCTCTGGAAGGGTCTAGAGCCTCCATTTTTGCGGGCTGGTCGAAGTCTCGTGGCCCTCTGTCAGAATCCAGAGTTTCAAGAAGATCGGAGGGGGTCAAAATTTCGGCCAAAAACGACAGTGTTACCCCTTATGTTTTTTTTTCGGGTCAAAACTTTGACATCCGATATCTCGGCTCTGGAAGGGTCTAGAGCCTCCATTTTTGCGCGCTGGTCGAAGTCTCGTGGCCCTCTGTCAGAATCCAGAGTTTCAAGAAGATCGGAGGGGGTCAAAATTTCGGCCAAAAACGACAGTGTTACCCCTTATGTTTTTTTTTCGGGTCAAAACTTTGACGTCCGATATCTCGGCTCTGGAAGGGTCTAGAGCCTTCATTTTTGCACGCTGGTCGAAGTCTCGTGGCCCTCTGTCAGAATCCAGAGTTTCAAGAAGATCGGAGGGGGTCAAAATTTCGGCCAAAAACGACAGTGTTACCCCTTATGTTTTTTTTTCGGGTCAAAACTTTGACGTCCGATATCTCGGCTCTGGAAGGGTCTAGAGCCTCCATTTTTGCGGGCCGGTCGAAGTCTCGTGGCCTTCTGTCAGAATCCAGAGTTTCAAGAAGATCGGAGGGGGTCAAAATTTCGGCCAAAAAAAAAAAACATGAGGGGTAACACTGTCGTTTTTTTTTTTTTGCCAAAATTTTGACCCCCTCCGATCTTCTTGAAACTCTGGATTCTGACAGAGGGCCACGAGACTTCGACCAGCGCGCAAAAATGGAGGCTCTAGACCCTTCCAGAGCCGAGATATCGGACGTCAAAGTTTTGACCCGAAAAAAAAACATAAGGGGTAACACTGTCGTTTTTGGCCGAAATTTTGACCCCCTCCGATCTTCTTGAAACTCTGGATTCTGACAGAGGGCCACGAGACTTCGACCAGCGCGCAAAAATGGAGGCTCTAGACCCTTCCAGAGCCGAGATATCGGACGTCAAAGTTTTGACCCGAAAAAAAACATAAGGGGTAACACTGTCGTTTTTGGCCGAAATTTTGACCCCCTCCGATCTTCTTGAAACTCTGGATTCTGACAGAGGGCCACGAGACTTCGACCAGCGCGCAAAAATGGAGGCTCTAGACCCTTCCAGAGCCGAGATATCGGATGTCAAAGTTTTGACCCGAAAAAAAAACATAAGGGGTAACACTATCGTTTTGACCGAAATTTTGACCCCCTCCAATCTTCTTGAAACTCTGGATTCTGACAGAGGGCCACGAGACTTCGACCAGCCCGCAAAAATGGAGGCTCTAGACCCTTCCAGAGCCGAGATATCGGACGTCAAAGTTTTGACCCGAAAAAAAAATATAAGGGGTAACACTGTCGTTTTTGGCCAAAATTTTGACCCCCTCCGATCTTCTTGAAACTCTGGATTCTGACAGAGGGCCACGAGACTTCGACCAGCGCGCAAAAATGGAGGCTCTAGACCCTTCCAGAGCCGAGATATCGGACATCAAAGTTTTGACCCGAAAAAAAAACATAAGGGGTAACACTGTTGTTTTTGGCCGAAATTTTGACCCCCTCCGATCTTCTTGAAACTCTGGATTCTGACAGAGGGCCACGAGACTTCGACCAGCGCGCAAAAATGGAGGCTCTAGACCCTTCCAGAGCCGAGATATCGGACGTCAAAGTTTTGATCCGAAAAAAAAACATAAGGGGTAACACTGTCGTTTTTGGCCGAAATTTTGACCCCCTCCGATCTTCTTGAAACTCTGGATTCTGACAGAGGGCCCCGAGACTTCGACCAGCCCGCAAAAATGGAGGCTCTAGACCCTTCCAGAGCCGAGATATCGGATGTCAAAGTTTTGACCCGAAAAAAAAACATAAGGGGTAACACTGTCGTTTTTGGCCGAAATTTTGACCCTCTCTGATCTTCTTGAAACTCTGGATTCTGACAGAGGGCCACGAGACTTCGACCAGCCCGCAAAAATGGAGGCTCTAGACCCTTCCAGAGCCGAGATATCGGACGTCAAAGTTTTGACCCGAAAAAAAAACATAAGGGGTAACACTGTCGTTTTTGGCCGAAATTTTGACCCCCTCCGATCTTCTTGAAACTCTGGATTCTGACAGAGGGCCACGAGACTTCGACCAGCGCGCAAAAATGGAGGCTCTAGACCCTTCCAGAGCCGAGATATCGGATGTCAAAGTTTTGACCCGAAAAAAAAACATAAGGGGTAACACTGTCGTTTTTGGCCGAAATTTTGACCCCCTCCAATCTTCTTGAAACTCTGGATTCTGACAGAGGGCCACGTGACTTCGACCAGCCCGCAAAAATGGAGGCTCTAGACCCTTCCAGAGCCGAGATATCGGACGTCAAAGTTTTGACCCGAAAAAAAAAACATAAGGGGTAATACTGTCGTTTTTGGCCAAAATTTTGACCCCCTCCGATCTTCTTGAAACTCTGGATTCTGACAGAGGGCCACGAGACTTCGACCAGCGCGCAAAAATGGAGGCTCTATACCCTTCCAGAGCCGAGATATCGGACGTCAAAGTTTTGACCCGAAAAAAAAAACATAAGGGGTAACACTGTCGTTTTTGGCCGAAATTTTGACCCCCTCCGATCTTCTTGAAACTCTGGATTCTGACAGAGGGCCACGAGACTTCGACCAGCGAGCAAAAATGAAGGCTCTAGACCCTTCCAGAGCCGAGATATCGGACGTCAAAGTTTTGACCCGAAAAAAAAACATAAGGGGTAACACTGTCGTTTTTGGCCGAAATTTTGACCCCCTCCGATCTTCTTGAAACTCTGGATTCTGACAGAGGGCCACGAGACTTCGACCAGCGCGCAAAAATGGAGGCTCTAGACCCTTCCAGAGCCGAGATATCGGATGTCAAAGTTTTGACCCGAAAAAAAAAAACATAAGGGGTAACACTGTCGTTTTTGGCCGAAATTTTGACCCCCTCCGATCTTCTTGAAACTCTGGATTCTGACAGAGGGCCACGAGACTTCGACCGGCCCGCAAAAATGGAGGCTCTAGACCCTTCCAGAGCCGAGATATCGGACGTCAAAGTTTTGACCCGAAAAAAAAAACATAAGGGGTAACACTGTCGTTTTTGGCCGAAATTTTGACCCCCTCCGATCTTCTTGAAACTCTGGATTCTGACAGAGGGCCACGAGACTTCGACCAGCGCGCAAAAATGGAGGCTCTAGACCCTTCCAGAGCCGAGATATCGGACGTCAAAGTTTTGACCCGAAAAAAAAACATAAGGGGTAACACTGTCGTTTTTGGCCGAAATTTTGACCCCCTCCGATCTTCTTGAAACTCTGGATTCTGACAGAGGGCCACGAGACTTCGACCAGCGCGCAAAAATGGAGGCTCTAGACCCTTCCAGAGCCGAGATATCGGACGTCAAAGTTTTGACCCGAAAAAAAAACATAAGGGGTAACACTGTCGTTTTTGGCCGAAATTTTGACCCCCTCCGATCTTCTTGAAACTCTGGATTCTGACAGAGGGCCACGAGACTTCGACCAGCGCGCAAAAATGGAGGCTCTAGACCCTTCCAGAGCCGAGATATCGGATGTCAAAGTTTTGACCCGAAAAAAAAACATAAGGGGTAACACTGTCGTTTTTGACCGAAATTTTGACCCCCTCCAATCTTCTTGAAACTCTGGATTCTGACAGAGGGCCACGAGACTTCGACCAGCCCGCAAAAATGGAGGCTCTAGACCCTTCCAGAGCCGAGATATCGGGCGTCAAAGTTTTGACCCGAAAAAAAAATATAAGGGGTAACACTGTCGTTTTTGGCCAAAATTTTGACCCCCTCCGATCTTCTTGAAACTCTGGATTCTGACAGAGGGCCACGAGACTTCGACCAGCGCGCAAAAATGGAGGCTCTAGACCCTTCCAGAGCCGAGATATCGGACGTCAAAGTTTTGACCCAAAAAAAAAACATAAGGGGTAACACTGTCGTTTTTGGCCGAAATTTTGACCCCCTCCGATCTTCTTGAAACTCTGGATTCTGACAGAGGGCCACGAGACTTCGACCAGCGCGCAAAAATGGAGGCTCTAGACCCTTCCAGAGCCGAGATATCGGACGTCAAAGTTTTGACCCGAAAAAAAAACATAAGGGGTAACACTGTCGTTTTTGGCCGAAATTTTGACCCCCTCCGATCTTCTTGAAACTCTGGATTCTGACAGAGGGCCACGAGACTTCGACCAGCCCGCAAAAATGGAGGCTCTAGACCCTTCCAGAGCCGAGATATCGGACGTCAAAGTTTTGACCCGAAAAAAAAAAACATAAGGGGTAACACTGTTGTTTTTGGCCGAAATTTTGACCCCCTCCGATCTTCTTGAAACTCTGGATTCTGACAGAGGGCCACGAGACTTCGACCAGCGCGCAAAAATGGAGGCTCTAGACCCTTCCAGAGCCGAGATATTGAAGGTCAAAATTTGGACCAGAAAAAAAAATGACAGTGTTACCCCTTATGTTTTTTTTTTCTGGTCCAAATTTTGACCTTCGATATCTCGGCTCTGGAAGGGTCTAGAGCCTCCATTTTTGCGGGCTGGTCGAAGTCTCGTGGCCCTCTGTCAGAATCCAGAGTTTCAAGAAGATCGGAGGGGGTCAAAATTTCGGCCAAAAACGACAGTGTTACCCCTTATGTTTTTTTTTTCGGGTCAAAACTTTGACATCCGATATCTCGGCTCTGGAAGGGTCTAGAGCCTCCATTTTTGCGCGCTGGTCGAAGTCTCGTGGCCCTCTGTCAGAATCCAGAGTTTCAAGAAGATCGGAGGGGGTCAAAATTTCGGCCAAAAACGACAGTGTTACCCCTTATGTTTTTTTTCGGGTCAAAACTTTGACGTCCGATATCTCGGCTCTGGAAGGGTCTAGAGCCTCCATTTTTGCGGGCCGGTCGAAGTCTCGTGGCCTTCTGTCAGAATCCAGAGTTTCAAGAAGATCGGAGGGGGTCAAAATTTCGGCCAAAAAAAAAAAACATAAGGGGTAACAATGTGTTTTTTTTTTTTGGCCAAAATTTTGACCCCCTCCGATCTTATTGAAACTCTGGATTCTGACAGAGGGCCACGAGACTTCGACCAGCGCGAAAAAATGGAGGCTCTAGACCCTTCCAGAGCCGAGATATCGGACGTCAAAGTTTTGACCCGAAAAAAAAAACATAAGGGGTAACACTGTCGTTTTTGGCCGAAATTTTGACCCCCTCCGATCTTCTTGAAACTCTGGATTCTGACAGAGGGCCACGAGACTTCGACCAGCGCGCAAAAATGGAGGCTCTAGACCCTTCCAGAGCCGAGATATCGGACGTCAAAGTTTTGACCCGAAAAAAAAACATAAGGGGTAACACTGTCGTTTTTGGCCGAAATTTTGACCCCCTCCGATCTTCTTGAAACTCGGGATTCTGACAGAGGGCCACGAGACTTCGACCAGCCCGCAAAAATGGAGGCTCTAGACCCTTCCAGAGCCGAGATATCGGACGTCAAAGTTTTGACCCGAAAAAAAAAACATAAGGGGTAACACTGTCGTTTTTGGCCGAAATTTTGACCCACTCCGATCTTCTTGAAACTCTGGATTCTGACAGAGGGCCACGAGACTTCGACCAGCGCGCAAAAATGGAGGCTCTAGACCCTTCCAGGGCCGAGATATTGAAAGTCAAAATTTGGACCAGAAAAAAAAATGACAGTGTTACCCCATATGTTTTTTTTTTTCTGGTCCAAATTTTGACCTTCGATATCTCGGCTCTGGAAGGGTCTAGAGCCTCCATTTTTGCGGGCTGGTCGAAGTCTCGTGGCCCTCTGTCAGAATCCAGAGTTTCAAGAAGATCGGAGGGGGTCAAAATTTCGGCCAAAAACGACAGTGTTACCCCTTATGTTTTTTTTTCGGGTCAAAACTTTGACATCCGATATCTCGGCTCTGGAAGGGTCTAGAGCCTCCATTTTTGCGCGCTGGTCGAAGTCTCGTGGCCCTCTGTCAGAATCCAGAGTTTCAAGAAGATCGGAGGGGGTCAAAATTTCGGCCAAAAACGACAGTGTTACCCCTTATGTTTTTTTTTCGGGTCAAAACTTTGACGTCCGATATCTCGGCTCTGGAAGGGTCTAGAGCCTTCATTTTTGCACGCTGGTCGAAGTCTCGTGGCCCTCTGTCAGAATCCAGAGTTTCAAGAAGATCGGAGGGGGTCAAAATTTCGGCCAAAAACGACAGTGTTACCCCTTATGTTTTTTTTTCGGGTCAAAACTTTGACGTCCGATATCTCGGCTCTGGAAGGGTCTAGAGCCTCCATTTTTGCGGGCCGGTCGAAGTCTCGTGGCCTTCTGTCAGAATCCAGAGTTTCAAGAAGATCGGAGGGGGTCAAAATTTCGGCCAAAAAAAAAAAACATGAGGGGTAACACTGTCGTTTTTTTTTTTTTGCCAAAATTTTGACCCCCTCCGATCTTCTTGAAACTCTGGATTCTGACAGAGGGCCACGAGACTTCGACCAGCGCGCAAAAATGGAGGCTCTAGACCCTTCCAGAGCCGAGATATCGGACGTCAAAGTTTTGACCCGAAAAAAAAACATAAGGGGTAACACTGTCGTTTTTGGCCGAAATTTTGACCCCCTCCGATCTTCTTGAAACTCTGGATTCTGACAGAGGGCCACGAGACTTCGACCAGCGCGCAAAAATGGAGGCTCTAGACCCTTCCAGAGCCGAGATATCGGACGTCAAAGTTTTGACCCGAAAAAAAACATAAGGGGTAACACTGTCGTTTTTGGCCGAAATTTTGACCCCCTCCGATCTTCTTGAAACTCTGGATTCTGACAGAGGGCCACGAGACTTCGACCAGCGCGCAAAAATGGAGGCTCTAGACCCTTCCAGAGCCGAGATATCGGATGTCAAAGTTTTGACCCGAAAAAAAAACATAAGGGGTAACACTATCGTTTTGACCGAAATTTTGACCCCCTCCAATCTTCTTGAAACTCTGGATTCTGACAGAGGGCCACGAGACTTCGACCAGCCCGCAAAAATGGAGGCTCTAGACCCTTCCAGAGCCGAGATATCGGACGTCAAAGTTTTGACCCGAAAAAAAAATATAAGGGGTAACACTGTCGTTTTTGGCCAAAATTTTGACCCCCTCCGATCTTCTTGAAACTCTGGATTCTGACAGAGGGCCACGAGACTTCGACCAGCGCGCAAAAATGGAGGCTCTAGACCCTTCCAGAGCCGAGATATCGGACATCAAAGTTTTGACCCGAAAAAAAAACATAAGGGGTAACACTGTTGTTTTTGGCCGAAATTTTGACCCCCTCCGATCTTCTTGAAACTCTGGATTCTGACAGAGGGCCACGAGACTTCGACCAGCGCGCAAAAATGGAGGCTCTAGACCCTTCCAGAGCCGAGATATCGGACGTCAAAGTTTTGATCCGAAAAAAAAACATAAGGGGTAACACTGTCGTTTTTGGCCGAAATTTTGACCCCCTCCGATCTTCTTGAAACTCTGGATTCTGACAGAGGGCCCCGAGACTTCGACCAGCCCGCAAAAATGGAGGCTCTAGACCCTTCCAGAGCCGAGATATCGGACGTCAAAGTTTTGACCCGAAAAAAAAAAACATAAGGGGTAACACTGTCGTTTTTGGCCGAAATTTTGACCCCCTCCGATCTTCTTGAAACTCTGGATTCTGACAGAGGGCCACGAGACTTCGACCAGCGCGCAAAAATGGAGGCTCTAGACCCTTCCAGAGCCGAGATATTGAAGGTCAAAATTTGGACCAGAAAAAAAAATGACAGTGTTACCCCTTATGTTTTTTTTTTCTGGTCCAAATTTTGACCTTCGATATCTCGGCTCTGGAAGGGTCTAGAGCCTCCATTTTTGCGGGCTGGTCGAAGTCTCGTGGCCCTCTGTCAGAATCCAGAGTTTCAAGAAGATCGGAGGGGGTCAAAATTTCGGCCAAAAACGACAGTGTTACCCCTTATGTTTTTTTTTCGGGTCAAAACTTTGACATCCGATATCTCGGCTCTGGAAGGGTCTAGAGCCTCCATTTTTGCGCGCTGGTCGAAGTCTCGTGGCCCTCTGTCAGAACCCAGAGTTTCAAGAAGATCGGAGGGGGTCAAAATTTCGGCCAAAAACGACAGTGTTACCCCTTATGTTTTTTTTTCGGGTCAAAACTTTGACGTCCGATATCTCGGCTCTGGAAGGGTCTAGAGCCTTCATTTTTGCACGCTGGTCGAAGTCTCGTGGCCCTCTGTCAGAATCCAGAGTTTCAAGAAGATCGGAGGGGGTCAAAATTTCGGCCAAAAACGACAGTGTTAGCCCTTATGTTTTTTTTCGGGTCAAAACTTTGACGTCCGATATCTCGGCTCTGGAAGGGTCTAGAGCCTCCATTTTTGCGGGCCGGTCGAAGTCTCGTGGCCTTCTGTCAGAATCCAGAGTTTCAAGAAGATCGGAGGGGGTCAAAATTTCGGCCAAAAAAAAAAACATAAGGGGTAACAATGTGTTTTTTTTTTTTTGGCCAAAATTTTGACCCCCTCCGATCTTATTGAAACTCTGGATTCTGACAGAGGGCCACGAGACTTCGACCAGCGCGAAAAAATGGAGGCTCTAGACCCTTCCAGAGCCGAGATATCGGACGTCAAAGTTTTGACCCGAAAAAAAAAAACATAAGGGGTAACACTGTCGTTTTTGGCCGAAATTTTGACCCCCTCCGATCTTCTTGAAACTCTGGATTCTGACAGAGGGCCACGAGACTTCGACCAGCGCGCAAAAATGGAGGCTCTAGACCCTTCCAGAGCCGAGATATCGGACGTCAAAGTTTTGACCCGAAAAAAAAACATAAGGGGTAACACTGTCGTTTTTGGCCGAAATTTTGACCCCCTCCGATCTTCTTGAAACTCGGGATTCTGACAGAGGGCCACGAGACTTCGACCAGCCCGCAAAAATGGAGGCTCTAGACCCTTCCAGAGCCGAGATATCGGACGTCAAAGTTTTGACCCGAAAAAAAAAACATAAGGGGTAACACTGTCGTTTTTGGCCGAAATTTTGACCCCCTCCGATCTTCTTGAAACTCTGGATTCTGACAGAGGGCCACGAGACTTCGACCAGCGCGCAAAAATGGAGGCTCTAGACCCTTCCAGAGCCGAGATATTGAAAGTCAAAATTTGGACCAGAAAAAAAAATGACAGTGTTACCCCTTATGTTTTTTTTTTTCTGGTCCAAATTTTGACCTTCGATATCTCGGCTCTGGAAGGGTCTAGAGCCTCCATTTTTGCGGGCTGGTCGAAGTCTCGTGGCCCTCTGTCAGAATCCAGAGTTTCAAGAAGATCGGAGGGGGTCAAAATTTCGGCCAAAAACGACAGTGTTACCCCTTATGTTTTTTTTTCGGGTCAAAACTTTGACATCCGATATCTCGGCTCTGGAAGGGTCTAGAGCCTCCATTTTTGCGCGCTGGTCGAAGTCTCGTGGCCCTCTGTCAGAATCCAGAGTTTCAAGAAGATCGGAGGGGGTCAAAATTTCGGCCAAAAACGACAGTGTTACCCCTTATGTTTTTTTTTCGGGTCAAAACTTTGACGTCCGATATCTCGGCTCTGGAAGGGTCTAGAGCCTCCATTTTTGCGCGCTGGTCGAAGTCTCGTGGCCCTCTGTCAGAATCCAGAGTTTCAAGAAGATCGAGGGGGTCAAAATTTCGGCCAAAAACGACAGTGTTACCCCTTATGTTTTTTTTTCGGGTCAAAACTTTGACGTCCGATATCTCGGCTCTGGAAGGGTCTAGAGCCTCCATTTTTGCGGGCTGGTCGAAGTCTCGTGGCCCTCTGTCAGAATCCAGAGTTTCAAGAAGATCGGAGGGGGTCAAAATTTCGGCCAAAAACGACAGTGTTACCCCTTATGTTTTTTTTTCGGGTCAAAACTTTGACATCCGATATCTCGGCTCTGGAAGGGTCTAGAGCCTCCATTTTTGCGCGCTGGTCGAAGTCTCGTGGCCCTCTGTCAGAATCCCGAGTTTCAAGAAGATCGGAGGGGGTCAAAATTTCGGCCAAAAACGACAGTGTTACCCCTTATGTTTTTTTTTCGGGTCAAAACTTTGACGTCCGATATCTCGGCTCTGGAAGGGTCTAGAGCCTTCATTTTTGCACGCTGGTCGAAGTCTCGTGGCCCTCTGTCAGAATCCAGAGTTTCAAGAAGATCGGAGGGGGTCAAAATTTCGGCCAAAAACGACAGTGTTACCCCTTATGTTTTTTTTTCGGGTCAAAACTTTGACGTCCGATATCTCGGCTCTGGAAGGGTCTAGAGCCTCCATTTTTGCGGGCCGGTCGAAGTCTCGTGGCCTTCTGTCAGAATCCAGAGTTTCAAGAAGATCGGAGGGGGTCAAAATTTCGGCCAAAAAAAAAAAAACATAAGGGGTAACACTGTCGTTTTTTTTTTTGGCCAAAATTTTGACCCCCTCCGATCTTCTTGAAACTCTGGATTCTGACAGAGGGCCACGAGACTTCGACCAGCGCACAAAAATGGAGGCTCTAGACCCTTCCAGAGCCGAGATATCGGACGTCAAAGTTTTGACCCGAAAAAAAAACATAAGGGGTAACACTGTCGTTTTTAGCCGAAATTTTGACCCCCTCCGATCTTCTTGAAACTCTGGATTCTGACAGAGGGCCACGAGACTTCGACCAGCGCGCAAAAATGGAGGCTCTAGACCCTTCCAGAGCCGAGATATCGGACGTCAAAGTTTTGACCCGAAAAAAAAACATAAGGGGTAACACTGTCGTTTTTGGCCGAAATTTTGACCCCCTCCGATCTTCTTGAAACTCTGGATTCTGACAGAGGGCCACGAGACTTCGACCAGCGCGCAAAAATGGAGGCTCTAGACCCTTCCAGAGCCGAGATATCGGATGTCAAAGTTTTGACCCGAAAAAAAAACATAAGGGGTAACACTGTCGTTTTTGGCCGAAATTTTGACCCCCTCCGATCTTCTTGAAACTCTGGATTCTGACAGAGGGCCACGAGACTTCGACCAGCCCGCAAAAATGGAGGCTCTAGACCCTTCCAGAGCCGAGATATCGGACGTCAAAGTTTTGACCCGAAAAAAAAACATAAGGGGTAACACTGTCGTTTTTGGCCGAAATTTTGACCCCCTCCGATCTTCTTGAAACTCTGGATTCTGACAGAGGGCCACAAGACTTCGACCAGCGCGCAAAAATGGAGGCTCTAGACCCTTCCAGAGCCGAGATATCGGACGTCAAAGTTTTGACCCGAAAAAAAAAAACATAAGGGGTAACACTGTCGTTTTTGGCCGAAATTTTGACCCCCTCCGATCTTCTTGAAACTCTGGATTCTGACAGAGGGCCACGAGACTTCGACCAGCGCGCAAAAATGGAGGCTCTAGACCCTTTCAGAGCCGAGATATCGGACGTCAAAGTTTTGACCCGAAAAAAAAACATAAGGGGTAACACTGTCGTTTTTGGCCGAAATTTTGACCCCCTCCGATCTTCTTGAAACTCTGGATTCTGACAGAGGGCCACGAGACTTCGACCAGCGCGCAAAAATGGAGGCTCTAGACCCTTCCAGAGCCGAGATATCGGATGTCAAAGTTTTGACCCGAAAAAAAAACATAAGGGGTAACACTGTCGTTTTTGGCCGAAATTTTGACCCCCTCCGATCTTCTTGAAGCTCTGGATTCTGACAGAGGGCCACGAGACTTCGACCAGCCCGCAAAAATGGAGGCTCTAGACCCTTCCAGAGCCGAGATATCGGACGTCAAAGTTTTGACCCGAAAAAAAAACATAAGGGGTAACACTGTTGTTTTTGGCCGAAATTTTGACCCCCTCCGATCTTCTTGAAACTCTGGATTCTGACAGAGGGCCACGAGACTTCGACCAGCGCGCAAAAATGGAGGCTCTAGACCCTTCCAGAGCCGAGATATCGGACGTCAAAGTTTTGACCCGAAAAAAAAACATAAGGGGTAGCACTGTCGTTTTTGGCCGAAATTTTGACCCCCTCCGATCTTCTTGAAACTCTGGATTCTGACAGAGGGCCACGAGACTTCGACCAGCGTGCAAAAATGAAGGCTCTAGACCCTTCCAGAGCCGAGATATTGGACGTCAAAGTTTTGACCCGAAAAAAAACATAAGGGGTAACACTGTCGTTTTTGGCCGATATTTTGATCCCCTCCGATCTTCTTGAAACTCTGGATTCTGACAGAGGGCCATGAGACTTCGACCAGCGCGCAAAAATGGAGGCTCTAGACCCTTCCAGAGCCGAGATATCGGATGTCAAAGTTTTGACCCGAAAAAAAAACATAAGGGGTAACACTGTCGTTTTTGGCCGAAATTTTGACCCCCTCCGATCTTCTTGAAACTCTGGATTCTGACAGAGGGCCACGAGACTTCGACCAGCCCGCAAAAATGGAGGCTCTAGACCCTTCCAGAGCCGAGATATCGGACGTCAAAGTTTTGACCCGAAAAAAAAACATAAGGGGTAACACTGTCGTTTTTGGCCGAAATTTTGACCCCCTCCGATCTTCTTGAAACTCTGGATTCTGACAGAGGGCCACGAGACTTCGACCAGCGCGCAAAAATGGAGGCTCTAGACCCTTCCAGAGCCGAGATATCGGATGTCAAAGTTTTGACCCGAAAAAAAAACATAAGGGGTAAGACTGTCGTTTTTGGCCGAAATTTTGACCCCCTCCGATCTTCTTGAAGCTCTGGATTCTGACAGAGGGCCACGAGACTTCGACCAGCCCGCAAAAATGGAGGCTCTAGACCCTTCCAGAGCCGAGATATCGGACGTCAAAGTTTTGACCCGAAAAAAAAACATAAGGGGTAACACTGTCGTTTTTGGCCGAAATTTTGACCCCCTCCGATCTTCTTGAAACTCTGGATTCTGACAGAGGGCCACGAGACTTCGACCAGCGCGCAAAAATGGAGGCTCTAGACCCTTCCAGAGCCGAGATATCGGACGTCAAAGTTTTGACACGAAAAAAAAACATAAGGGGTAACACTGTCGTTTTTGGCCGAAATTTTGACCCCCTCCGATCTTCTTGAAACTCTGGATTCTGACAGAGGGCCACGAGACTTCGACCAGCGCGTAAAAATGGAGGCTCTAGACCCTTCCAGAGCCGAGATATCGGATGTCAAAGTTTTGACCCGAAAAAAAAACCATAAGGGGTAACACTGTCATTTTTGGCCGAAATTTTGACCCCCTCCGATCTTCTTGAAACTCTGGATTCTGACAGAGGGCCACGAGACTTCGACCAGTGCGCAAAAATGGAGGCTCTAGACCCTTCCAGAGCCGAGATATCGGACGTCAAAGTTTTGACCCGAAAAAAAACATAAGGGGTAACACTGTCGTTTTTGGCTGAAATTTTGACCCCCTCCGATCTTCTTGAAACTCTGGATTCTGACAGAGGGCCATGAGACTTCGACCAGCGCGCAAAAATGGAGGCTCTAGACCCTTCCAGAGCCGAGATATCGGACGTCAAAGTTTTGACCCGAGAAAAAAAACATAAGGGGTAACACTGTCGTTTTTGGCCGAAATTTTGACCCCCTCCGATCTTCTTGAAACTCTGGATTCTGACAGAGGGCCACGAGACTTCGACCAGCGCGCAAAAATGGAGGCTCTAGACCCTTCCAGAGCCGAGATATCGGATGTCAAAGTTTTGACCCGAAAAAAAAACATAAGGGGTAACACTGTCGTTTTTGGCCGAAATTTTGACCCCCTCCGATCTTCTTGAAACTCTGGATTCTGACAGAGGGCCACGAGACTTCGACCAGCCCGCAAAAATGGAGGCTGTAGACCCTTCCAGAGCCGAGATATCGGACGTCAAAGTTTTGACCCAAAAAAAACATAAGGGGTAACACTGTCGTTTTTGGCCGAAATTTTGACCCCCTCCGATCTTCTTGAAACTCTGGATTCTGACAGAGGGCCACGAGACTTCGACCAGCGCGCAAAAATGGAGGCTCTAGACCCTTCCAGAGCCGAGATATCGGATGTCAAAGTTTTGACCCGAAAAAAAAAACAAAAGGGGTAACACTGTCGTTTTTGGCCGAAATTTTGACCCCCTCCGATCTTCTTGAAGCTCTGGATTCTGACAGAGGGCCACGAGACTTCGACCAGCCCGCAAAAATGGAGGCTCTAGACCCTTCCAGAGCCGAGATATCGGACGTCAAAGTTTTGACCCGAAAAAAAAAACATAAGGGGTAACACTGTCATTTTTGGCCGAAATTTTGACCCCCTCCGATCTTCTTGAAACTCTGGATTCTGACAGAGGGCCACGAGACTTCGACCAGCGCGCAAAAATGGAGGCTCTAGACCCTTCCAGAGCCGAGATATCAGACGTCAAAGTTTTGACCCGAAAAAAAAACATAAGGGGTAACACTGTCGTTTTTGGCCGAAATTTTGACCCCCTCCGATCTTCTTGAAACTCTGGATTCTGACAGAGGGCCACGAGACTTCGACCGGCCCGCAAAAATGGAGGCTCTAGACCCTTCCAGAGCCGAGATATCGGACGTCAAAGTTTTGACCCGAAAAAAAAACATAAGGGGTAACACTGTCGTTTTTGGCCGAAATTTTGACCCCCTCCGATCTTCTTGAAACTCTCGATTCTGACAGAGGGCCACGAGACTTCGACCAGCGTGCAAAAATGAAGGCTCTAGACCCTTCCAGAGCCGAGATATCGGACGTCAAAGTTTTGACCCGAAAAAAAAAACATAAGGGGTAACACTGTCGTTTTTGGCCGAAATTTTGACCCCCTCCGATCTTCTTGAAACTCTGGATTCTGACAGAGGGCCACGAGACTTCGACCAGCGCGCAAAAATGGAGGCTCTAGACCCTTCCAGAGCCGAGATATCGGATGTCAAAGTTTTGACCCGAAAAAAAAACATAAGGGGTAACACTGTCGTTTTTGGCCGAAATTTTGACCCCCTCCGATCTTCTTGAAGCTCTGGATTCTGACAGAGGGCCACGAGACTTCGACCAGCCCGCAAAAATGGAGGCTCTAGACCCTTCCAGAGCCGAGATATTGAAGGTCAAAATTTTGACCAGAAAAAAAAACGACAGTGTTACCCCTTATGTTTTTTTTTCGGGACAAAACTTTGACATCCGATATCTCGGCTCTGGAAGAGTCTAGAGCCTCCATTTTTGCGGGCTGGTCGAAGTCTCGTGGCCCTCTGTCAGAATCCAGAGTTTCAAGAAGATCGGAGGGGGTCAAAATTTCGGCCAAAAACGACAGTGTTACCCCTTATGTTTTTTTTTTAGTCAAAATTTTGACGTCTGATATCTCGGCTCTGGAAGGGTCTAGAGCCTCCATTTTTGCGCGCTGGTCAAAGTCTTGTGGCCCTCTGTCAGAATCCAGAGTTTCAAGAAGATCGGAGGGGGTCAAAATTTCGGCCAAAAAAAAAAAAACATAAGGGGTAACACTGTCGTTTTTTTTTTTTTGGCCAAAATTTTGACCCCCTCCGATCTTCTTGAAACTCTGGATTCTGACAGAGGGCCACGAGACTTCGACCAGCGCGCAAAATTGGAGGCTCTAGACCCTTCCAGAGCCGAGATATCGGACGTCAAAGTTTTGACCCGAAAAAAAAAACATAAGGGGTAACACTGTCGTTTTTGGCCGAAATTTTGACCCCCTCCGATCTTCTTGAAACTCTGGATTCTGACAGAGGGCCACGAGACTTCGACCAGCCCGCAAAAATGGAGGGTCTAGACCCTTCCAGAGCCGAGATATCGGACGTCAAAGTTTTGACCTGAAAAAAAAACATAAGGGGTAACACTGTCGTTTTTGGCCGAAGTTTTGACCCCCTCCGATCTTCTTGAAACTCTGGATTCTGACAGAGGGCCACGAGACTTCGACCAGCGCGCAAAAATGGAGGCTCTAGACCCTTCCAGAGCCGAGATATCGGATGTCAAAGTTTTGACCAGAAAAAAAAAACATAAGGGGTAACACTGTCGTTATTGGCCGAAATTTTGACCCCCTCCGATCTTCTTGAAACTCTGGATTCTGACAGAGGGCCACGAGACTTCGACCATCGCGCAAAAATGGAGGCTCTAGACCCTTCCAGAGCCGAGATATCGGACGTCAAAGTTTTGACCCGAAAAAAAACATAAGGGGTAACACTGTCGTTTTTGGCCGAAATTTTGACCCCCTCCGATCTTCTTGAAACTCTGGATTCTGACAGAGGGCCACGAGACTTCGACCAGCGCGCAAAAATGGAGGCTCTAGACCCTTCCAGAGCCGAGATATCGGATGTCAAAGTTTTGACCCGAAAAAAAAACATAAGGGGTAACACTGTCGTTTTTGGCCGAAATTTTGACCCCCTCCGATCTTCTTGAAACTCTGGATTCTGACAGAGGGCCACGAGACTTCGACCAGCGCGCAAAAATGGAGGTTCTAGACCCTTCCAGAGCCGAGATATCGGACGTCAAAGTTTTGACCCGAAAAAAAAACATAAGGGGTAACACTGTCGTTTTTGGCCGAAATTTTGACCCCCTCCGATCTTCTTGAAACTCTGGATTCTGACAGAGGGCCACGAGACTTCGACTAGCGCGCGAACAATGGAGGTTCTAGACCCTTCCAGAGCTGAGATATCGAAGGTCAAAATTTGGACCTGAAAAAAAAACATAAGGGGTAACACTGTAATTTTTTTTTTTGGCCGAAATTTTGACCCCCTCCGATCTTCTTGAAACTCTGGATTCTGACAGAGGGCCACGAGACTTAGACCAGCGCGCAAAAATGGAGGTTCTAGACCCTTCCAGAGCCGAGATATCGAAGGTCAAAATTTGGACCTGAAAAAAAAACATAAGGGGTAACACTGTCATTTTTTTTTTGCCAAAATTTTGACCCCCTCCGATCTTCTTGAAACTCTGGATTCTGACAGAGGGCCACAAGACTTCGACCAGCACGCAAAAATGGAGGCTCTAGACCCTTCCAGAGCCGAGATATCGGATGTCAAAGTTTTGACCCGAAAAAAAAACATAAGGGGTAACACTGTCGTTTTTGGCCGAAATTTTGACCCCCTCCGATCTTCTTGAAGCTCTGGATTCTGACAGAGGGCCACGAGACTTCGACCAGCCCGCAAAAATGGAGGCTCTAGACCCTTCCAGAGCCGAGATATTGAAGGTCAAAATTTTGACCAGAAAAAAAAACGACAGTGTTACCCCTTATGTTTTTTTTTCGGGACAAAACTTTGACGTCCGATATCTCGGCTCTGGAAGAGTCTAGAGCCTCCATTTTTGCGGGCTGGTCGAAGTCTCGTGGCCCTCTGTCAGAATCCAGAGTTTCAAGAAGATCGGAGGGGGTCAAAATTTCGGCCAAAAACGACAGTGTTACCCCTTATGTTTTTTTTTTAGTCAAAATTTTGACGTCTGATATCTCGGCTCTGGAAGGGTCTAGAGCCTCCATTTTTGCGCGCTGGTCAAAGTCTTGTGGCCCTCTGTCAGAATCCAGAGTTTCAAGAAGATCGGAGGGGGTCAAAATTTCGGCCAAAAAAAAAAAACATAAGGGGTAACACTGTCGTTTTTTTTTTTTTGGCCAAAATTTTGACCCCCTCCGATCTTCTTGAAACTCTGGATTCTGACAGAGGGCCACGAGACTTCGACCAGCGCGCAAAATTGGAGGCTCTAGACCCTTCCAGAGCCGAGATATCGGACGTCAAAGTTTTGACCCGAAAAAAAAAACATAAGGGGTAACACTGTCGTTTTTGGCCGAAATTTTGACCCCCTCCGATCTTCTTGAAACTCTGGATTCTGACAGAGGGCCACGAGACTTCGACCAGCCCGCAAAAATGGAGGGTCTAGACCCTTCCAGAGCCGAGATATCGGACGTCAAAGTTTTGACCTGAAAAAAAAACATAAGGGGTAACACTGTCGTTTTTGGCCGAAGTTTTGACCCCCTCCGATCTTCTTGAAACTCTGGATTCTGACAGAGGGCCACGAGACTTCGACCAGCGCGCAAAAATGGAGGCTCTAGACCCTTCCAGAGCCGAGATATCGGATGTCAAAGTTTTGACCAGAAAAAAAAAACATAAGGGGTAACACTGTCGTTATTGGCCGAAATTTTGACCCCCTCCGATCTTCTTGAAACTCTGGATTCTGACAGAGGGCCACGAGACTTCGACCATCGCGCAAAAATGGAGGCTCTAGACCCTTCCAGAGCCGAGATATCGGACGTCAAAGTTTTGACCCGAAAAAAAACATAAGGGGTAACACTGTCGTTTTTGGCCGAAATTTTGACCCCCTCCGATCTTCTTGAAACTCTGGATTCTGACAGAGGGCCACGAGACTTCGACCAGCGCGCAAAAATGGAGGCTCTAGACCCTTCCAGAGCCGAGATATCGGATGTCAAAGTTTTGACCCGAAAAAAAAACATAAGGGGTAACACTGTCGTTTTTGGCCGAAATTTTGACCCCCTCCGATCTTCTTGAAACTCTGGATTCTGACAGAGGGCCACGAGACTTCGACCAGCGCGCAAAAATGGAGGTTCTAGACCCTTCCAGAGCCGAGATATCGGACGTCAAAGTTTTGACCCGAAAAAAAAACATAAGGGGTAACACTGTCGTTTTTGGCCGAAATTTTGACCCCCTCCGATCTTCTTGAAACTCTGGATTCTGACAGAGGGCCACGAGACTTCGACTAGCGCGCGAACAATGGAGGTTCTAGACCCTTCCAGAGCTGAGATATCGAAGGTCAAAATTTGGACCTGAAAAAAAAACATAAGGGGTAACACTGTAATTTTTTTTTTTGGCCGAAATTTTGACCCCCTCCGATCTTCTTGAAACTCTGGATTCTGACAGAGGGCCACGAGACTTAGACCAGCGCGCAAAAATGGAGGTTCTAGACCCTTCCAGAGCCGAGATATCGAAGGTCAAAATTTGGACCTGAAAAAAAAACATAAGGGGTAACACTGTCATTTTTTTTTTGCCAAAATTTTGACCCCCTCCGATCTTCTTGAAACTCTGGATTCTGACAGAGGGCCACAAGACTTCGACCAGCACGCAAAAATGGAGGCTCTAGACCCTTCCAGAGCCGAGATATCGAAGGTCAAAATTTGGACCAGAAAAAAAAACATAAGGGGTAACACTGTCATTTTTTTTTTGGCGGAAATTTTGACCCCCTCCGATCTTCTTGAAACTCTGGATTCTGACAGAGGGCCACGAGACATCGACCAGCGCGCAAAAATGGAGGTTCTAGACCCTTCCAGAGCCGAGATATCGAAGGTCAAAATTTGGACCCGAAAAAAAACCATAAGGGGTAACACTGTCATTTTTTTTTTTGGCCAAAATTTTGACCCCCTCCGATCTTCTTGAAACTCTGGATTCTGACAGAGGGCCACGAGACTTCGACCAGCGCGCAAAAATGGAGGTTCTAGACCCTTCCAGAGCCGAGATATCGAAGGTCAAAATTTGGACCTGAAAAAAAAACATAAGGGGTAACACTGTCATTTTTTTTTTTGGCCAAAATTTTGACCCCCTCCAATCTTCTTGAAACTCTGGATTCTGACAGAGGGCCACGAGACTTCGACCAGCGCGCAAAAATGGAGGTTCTAGACCCTTCCAGAGCCGAGATATCGAAGGTTAAAATTTGGACGCGAAAAAAAAAAAAAAACATAAGGGGTAACACTGTCATTTTTTTTTTTTTGGCCGAAATTTTAACCCCCTCCGATCTTCTTGAAACTCTGGATTCTGACAGAGGGCCACGAGACTTCGACCAGCGCGCAAAATGGAGGCTCTAGACCCTTCCAGAGCCGAGATATTCAAGGTCAAAATTTGGACCAGAAAAAAAAAAAAAACATAAGGGGTAACACTGTCATTTTTTTTTTTTTTGGCCGAAATTTTAACCCCCTCCGATCTTCTTGAAACTCTGGATTCTGACAGAGGGCCACGAGACTTCGACCAGCGCGCAAAAAATGGAGGTTCTAGACCCTTCCAGAGCCGAGATATTCAAGGTCAAAATTTGGACCAGAAAAAAAAACATAAGGGGTAACACTGTCATTTTTTTTTTTTGGCCGAAATTTTGACCCCCTCCAATCTTCTTGAAACTCTGGATTCTGACAGAGGGCCACGAGACTTCGACCAGCGCGCAAAAATGGAGGCTCTAGACCCTTCCAGAGCCGAGATATTCAAGGTCAAAATTTGGACCAGAGAAAAAAACATAAGGGGTAACACTGTCATTTTTTTTTTTTTTTTGGCCGAAATTTTGACCCCCTCCGATCTTCTTGAAACTCTGGATTCTGACAGAGGGCCACAAGACTTCGACCAGCGCGCCAAAATGGAGGCTCTAGACCAGGGATGGGCAAACTTTTTGGCTCAAGGGCCACACTGGGTTTTAAAATTTGACAGAGGGCCGGCCATACGTGGATCACGTAATTTACATAGTATATTAATTTATATGCTATAGATATCCCCATTTAGCATTGTTATATTTTGGGGTTATTTTTTATTTAATTTTATGTTAATTTTAATTTTATATATATTTATATTCTTTTTAAATATTGTTTATCCTTAGTATTATTTAATGAGCCTAACAGTAAATTAGAAACAAAACACCAGCAAGTGTACACTTAGTAGAGTAAAAATTAGAGAAATGGTAAATGGACTGCAATTATATAACGCTTTCATAGACCCAATGGCCACCAAAGCACTTTACAATTTACAATGGCTGGATTGAACCACCAACCTTTCGGTTTGTAGACAACCCACATGAACCACTGAGCCACTGCCGCCCCAATGAAGGAAGGTTACAATAATTCAACTTTATTAAAACTGCATCTGGTAAATTGCACTTAATACACAAACGTCATACATTTGTGGAAAAAAATAAAATAAAAATAAAAAAAATGTACCAATTTATTTTTAAGTATGATAAAATGTAAAAATCAGAAGCAGATAAGAACATTTATTGAACAAACGGCAGAGACGGGAGCGTAGCGAGGCGGGCGATAAAGGTAACCGGAAGCAGTCCAAGAGACAAATACAGAGGAGAAAAGAAACTAAAAATCAAAAGAAAAACTAAAAATCAAATGAAAACTAATCAGGTGTACAAGTGTTTACAAACATTTTTTTTTCTCTGTGAGTTTCCAAAAAAGGAAAAAACATTAACGTGCAACAAGGAGCATTGTTGTGCTTTAGTCGCTGTCTGAAGGAGTGCTGAAATGTCAATGATTCAATCGTGCAAACGTTCTGTTTCCTTGGATATTAGTTATAAATTGCATATGACAAATTACAAAAAAACGGTCTGACTCTGCGGCGTGAGTGTAACGGAGGCCAGCTAATAGTTGCTGTGCAGAGTAAAACTCACTCCCCGATATCAATAAGAGCTCTAGCGACAGTCGCTAGAGGCTGCAGTCTTTGCCTCCTTGTTAGCGCTCCTGACTCTCATGCCGGCGACCAGGGTTCGAGGCCCGCTTGGAGCGGCTCGAGTTCAATCCGGGTGTGTGAAGGGTTACATGAGCTTTGCAATGCATTTGTTATTTATTCGAGATATATCCAGCTGCAGACCCGCAGCACCACAATTTTCAGAACCCCAGTTTCAGAACCCCAGCGCCAGAACCGGAAGTGAGGGAGGAGCGGAATTATTATTGTTGCATTATAATTATTTTAGCAAGCATGTAAGGACAAAACGGGCCTTGAGTTCCTAATTTGATACATTGTAATTTAAATTTAAACAAAATTGTTGTGATAAAACAGGCCTAGCTTGGGTTGAATTGGTCATTTTGAATAGATTTTTAACAAAACAATGCCGAATTTTCCCTCTTTTTTAGATTTTGACATTATTTTATACGAAAAATGCATGCTGCACATATTCTTGTGAAATAAAGTATATTTTATAAAAAAAAATACCCATGCGTTTTTTATCTATTTTTTATTAAACAATCAAAATCATCTTACAAATACATTTTCAATATCAAAACAATTTAAGATTTTTGTAAACACAATAAATAAATAAATAAATAAATAAATAAAACATAAAATATCACAGAGGTCTAATGAGCTATCAGATTGTGTATAATTTTGAAAACCTCCAATGATTGTCTTGTTTTATATCTTTCAAAGCTTTATTATACAAAGTTAACTCCTTCATAAAAACCAAAAAACAAAGGTCTTATCTTCCTAAATCTACACGTATGTGTAAACTGCTTAGCTAAAATTATTAAACTGTTACACATTAAAATGCCCATAAGTTTCAAGTATTATTTTTTCATCATCATGATCAGGAAGTAACTTATAATACAATGAAACAAATAACTGAATCTATATACAGTTATTTTACACAAAATCAAAGTTTGAAAATGCTTATTGTACAGTAATGTATATCATCATAACATAGAGAGTAGGACGTTTCTTGTTCAATAAAAGCTGTTTCATGTGTAAAATACCCTCCAAATTACGTTAGGTGGCGTTATTAGGTTTCAAATCTAAGCTCCGCCCCTCACTTACGTTCCTGGCGCTGTTGTTGGTTAGAACGTAACTCCGCCCCTCACTTCCGGTTCTGGCGCTGGGGTTCTGAAACTGGGGTTCTGAAACTGGTGTAATGCGGGTCTGCAGCTGGATATTATAGATTTATTCACTGTATGGTTTCCATGGTGACGTGTCATTACTTGTCACGTGACACACCGCAGCACAGCCACAACAGCTCTGAATGAATGAGCTGCTTTATTCAAGTATTGCAGGAAAAAGGCAAAATGAATGTGTGACAGGGATGTTGGTTCGGTGAATGGGTGATGGAAGGAGACACAGGGTCGGTGAATACTGGGGCTCATGCACTTTATTGAGTTACTTTCTCTCCCCACAGCGCTTGCTTGCGCTCACACAATTAATTCAGAATATTTCAAAAACAAATCACATATAAAACAGTACTCTTCCCGCTGGATTCAGCTTCTCAGGTCACAAATTCAGCAACACTCTTTCCACTGAAACAGCTTGCAGCCTAGCGTTTTTTCTCTCTCGACAGCGCGTGCACGAGCTCCCAGTCTCTCTCTCTCCCCACTCTGACAGCACGGCCCGCTTACCGCTCGGCTCCCCCATCGCTCTCCCGCTACAGACCGCGCTGCACAACGCTCCCCATGCAAATGCAATCTCTATGACAATATTTTAAATACTCGACGGGCCGGATTAAACAGCCTAACGGGCCGCATGTGGCCTGCGGGCCGTAGTTTGCCCACCCCTGCTCTAGACCCTTCCAGAGCCGAGATATCGAAGGTCAAAATTTGGACCCGAAAAAGAACATAAGGGGTAACACTGTCGTTTTTTTTTTTTTTGGCCGAAATTTTGACCCCCTCCGATCTTCTTGAAACTCTGGATTCTGACAGAGGGCCACGAGACTTCGACCAGCGCGCAAAAATGGAGGTTCTAGACCCTTCCAGAGCCGAGATATCGAAGGTCAAAATTTGGACCCGAAAAAAAAAACATAAGGGGTAACACTGTCGGTTTTTTTTTTTTGGCCGAAATTTTGACCCCTTCCGATCTTCTTGAAACTCTGGATTCTGACAGAGGGCCACGAGACTTCGACCAGCGCGCAACAATGGAGGTTCTAGACCCTTCCAGAGCCGAGATATCGAAGGTCAAAATTTGGACCCGAAAAAAAAACATAAGGGGTAATACTGTCGTTTTTTTTTTTTTTTTTGGCCGAAATTTTGACCCCCTCTGATCTTCTTGAAACTCTGGATTCTGACAGAGGGCCACGAGACTTCGATCAGCGCGCAAAAATGGAGGCTCTAGACCCTTCCAGAGCTGAGATATCGAAGGTCAAAATTTAGACCAGAAAAAAAAAACATAAGGGGTAACACTGTCGTTTTTTTTTTTTTGGCCGAAATTTTGACCCCCTCCGATCTTCTTGAAACTCTGGATTCTGACAGAGGGCCACGAGACTTCGACCAGCGCGCAAAAATGGAGGCTCTAGACCCTTCCAGAGCCGAGATATCGAAGGTCAAAATTTGGACCCGAAAAAAAAACAATGTCGTTTTTTTTTTTTTGGGCCGAAATTTTTACCCCCTCCGATCCTAAGATGTATTTTTTTGTTTCCTTTTCACCTGATTTTTGTTTGTTTTGTTTTTGTTTCAACTTTACCACCCATCCATTCATCATGATAATCAGGAAGCTGGTACTGCTGATCACAAAACCGGCCCTTATGCAACTTTTACTTGGCTAAAGCTTTGATGGCCCAATATTTACAAACCCAAATAACAGTGTAGTTTTTATAATCAACTCTTACTGTTTTCTAATAAACTATTTAAAAAAAAAAATAGGTGCACTCACAGATACATACAAAGATCTCACTCACACATAGGCTACATTGTTGTCACTTACACAAAACACACCAGGCGATCAATGTGAGGAAGGAAGAGTTTTATATCAGTCTCTGTTTGTTTGAAACTGAGAAACAAAGGAAAGTGAATTTCTCATTCATCATACTAAACCTGATGACAGCAAACCGAGGCCTGCCGTTTTCTTTACAGCCCGTCTGTGTGAAAGGAAACATTCTCAAAATGTTCTCTATTGAGCGCTAAACCACAAAGAAGAGATCAGTTTCATTGGCACCTTATAGAAGGGAATAAAACACTAGTGCTTCGACTCAAAGCACGCTGTCCTATATTGTATTGTATGAAAATCAATGTGTTCTAATCAGGTTACGTTGACATTCATTTATCATTTATAAAATAAACGGTAGTATTGCATTCTTAATCCAATTTTGTGAAAAACATCTTAACAGTTGCAGTCTGATTTAATGAGTCAAGAAAGAAAAGAAATCACAGTTGATGTTTCCATTAATTCATCACATGGACATGAAAGGTCAAGCATTGCATTATGCTCTGTTGTAGACATTTGAGTAGATAGAGGATGTATTTAGAGGAATTTGTGGTTACACTTTATTTGCTAATGCTTTAGCAAACTATAAAAATGAGCAATATATTTTTTGCAGATTTTAATAACCTGTTATTTTGAATAATAATGGTTATGGTCACGGTAAAAGATACAATGTTGGATCTTCAAAAATAGTAAATGTTGATATTAAATCTTGATAGTAACTTTTTCATTGTTAACATTATTTAAAAAAACATTAGTTAACATGAACATAACGAACTGCACTTCTACTGCATTTATTAATTTTAGTTCAAGTCAATTTCAACATTATTAAAAATCAAAAGTTGTATTTGTTAACATTGTTTGTTCATGTTAATTCACATGCATCAACAGCTGAATTGTTATTAACTGCAAAGGTTAACACATTTAAAAAGTAACACATTTATTATTCATGTTAGTTAATACATTAACTAATGTTAATAAATTAAAACCTTATTGTAGTTACCGAAAATACTTCCAAAACATTTATTAATCTTAGTCATTTCCAACATTTACTAATACAATAATTAAAATCTGTTAATATTATTTAATGTACCTGAGCTGACATGAACTAACAATGAATGGTTGTTTTTATTTAAGAATTAGCATTGACTAATAAATATTGTAACGATAGTGTTCATTCTTAGTTAATACATTAACACATAAAACATTTACAGATGTAGAGTCACTTGGACTTTTTTCTGCCATTCATTCTTGATTTTAAGTCATTACCTCAAAGTTTATTTGAATAATTAATTAATTTGTATTTTACACATTCATTACCCTAATCATTTTGAATAAGCACTAAATGTAATGAACACAGTGCTGCTGATCAATACAAATGTGCGACACCCCCAACGTGACAATGATGAGCTTATGGTAAAATAAAAAGTGACCAGAGAGTTTTGATGGAGCTAAAGCCTCGTGATTATCAGCTTTCATCAGTCGATGCATGACTCAGCAACACCAGCCCGTATCGGCTGCCACGCTCTGACCTATATCGAAGTAAAGGAGACTCGCACACATCAACAGCACAGTTGCAGAATTAATTGCATTTTAATGAACACTGAGGCAACCTTCCAGGTATTTGAAATAAAAAGGAAATGTACAATCAAATGAGAAAGAAATTACAACGCGTCTCCCATTTAATGTCAGATTCTGAAGGCGTTTGCGTGCATTTATCTTCCCACGTTATAAACACACACCGCATGTGACTCCAGCATTGTGTGTTTGAGGTCCGCTCGCCTTCTTTCTCCATTTAAGACATAAATTACAAATATGAACACGAGACGCCCCGATAAAAAGTACATCTCATCGTCCCCTCGTTGTGATTTGGCCCGAGCGCGTTCCCTGTGTTTCTGTGGAGGACCCTGTTGAATTGCATCCATTAAGAGAGAGTATTTGAACATGTACAGCCATGGAAATGACACACAGCTCTTTACAGATGAAACAGCCATGGGCACCAAATGCACCAACTTCCCAATGTTAATTGCACTGCAGCTTCCCACGCATAGACCATCCCAATACATAATTACGCCATCCAAAAAAAAAAAAAAAAAAATCCAGGGCATTAATGGAATGTCTTACTCGAAATGAAGAATAATGAAATATCACAAACAATGGAAACTGTGTTTAAGAAATGCAGCAAATGGTTTTGGAAACAGATGCTAATGGTCATCTTTCAGAAGCATAATTACTGGGTAGACTCTGGAAACGTGCCGCTTAAACTCCAGGTATTGGGCTTTAAAAGCTTTAGTTTTGTTTAATGCAAAAGTACTTGGCCTTTTAAATGTGTTGCGGTGTAAAAACTTCACCAAATAACATCTGCAGTGCTAGCGCTGGGCAATACGTCATCGATAGATTGACAACAAGTAACTGTAGGGCCAACTGTAGGGCAAGTAAATGTAGTGAAAACGAGATTTATCAATTAAAATAAATCAATTAAATGCCTAATGAACTATTTGTTTACATCACTCAAAGGCCCCATCTCAAAAAGTTTACATAGTATATCATGTACACTTTTAAGCCAAAAAGTATTGCAAACAGACTGAAAAATAAAGATTTACATAAAAGATAGGGTAGGCAATTTCAGAGACGCTAGCAATAGTAAGCTAGCTTTGATAATCACATAATTACGGTGAATAAGAGATGCTAATTCGAGGCGTTCTTCGGATTCAGACTTATAGCTACGTTTCTCTTGCACTATTAAACTCTGAAGCTGCGTCCGAAATCGATTACTTTCCTACTATATACTATGCGAAAAACAGTACCCGAGCAGAGTAGTATGTCCGAAATCATAGAATTCGAAAAACAGTAGGTGAAAAGTACCATGACCTACTACCCAGATAGCAAACTGACATTAAATCGACGTGGAAATATGACATCGAAACAACGTTGATCTGGCATTGTTTTGCTCATCGAATTAACGTTGAACCAACGTCAGACGTGTCATTCTTCAAAACTAACGGAGAATGAACTTGAAATCAATGTTGTTTCAACGTTAGGAAAGCAAACCAATTGCAAACCAATTACCAATTTTCATTTAGCTTTGAAGAATGCCGCGTCTGACGTTGGTTCAACGTTAATTCGATGAGCAAAACAATGCCAGATCAACGTTGTTTCGATGTCACGAGAGACGTCGTTTCCAATGTCAGTTTGCTGTCTGGGTCTACTTCCGGCGAGATTCTGAAGTGGGCATACGATGGACACTTTACTATCCCATGATGCCACGGGAGAGGAGTTATTGTCGTTATATTTGAAAATGGCGGAAACAGGAGATGCGGCTGTAACGTTAGGAGATGAACACAGACACACGTATCTCTATTGATTCATTCATGTTTATTTATCGATGATAATAATCACAAGCAAATAAATGTCTTTTTCCTTGCCACAAATCAACGTCTCTCATTGTTCATAGGGTTTGTGTGTGTTTTATGAGGTAAAATGTATAAGGTAAATAAACGTTATTTGAGAAACTCCGCAAAAGGCGTGATCTGCGAGAAGCTGACCGACGCCTCCTCTTAATTGTCGGCTCGGACGACGTAAAATCAGATGAAAACAAAGCAGAACTAAAAACAGCGCGAAGTTGTTGCCGTCATTGGAATGGGCTCTTTAAATTTTCGCACTGTTGTGACAGCGTAAGCGTCACGCGACAACAACATGGCGCACGTCCGGACTCATTCATACTACCCGTAATCATAGAACGTGCTTTTTTTAACGGTCGCAAAACACGTTCCAATTTAAATATAGTACCTAATTAAATAGTACGCGATTTCGGATGCAGCCAGAGTATGAGGACGTGAACCGCTCCGAGTAGAAAATGACATGGCGTGAACGCAGCATAAGCTCGTGGTTTTGGTTCAGGAGAAGCTGTAGAAGGCAGCTGCTGTTTGTTTGGGGCGAGGTGTGTGTGTAAAATTCTGCAGAGCCACGAACATTGAAATCAAACTGAACGCAATTGGACAATTTTTGGTCTTGAGACTTCTACAGAAGGTGTACATTATTGAATATTTATTTAGACCATTTTTACAATTAATATCAGGATGCGAGGAGTTTCAATGTTCAATGTTTGTTTTTGTGAAAAACATTGCCTCCCATAGCTTTACATTGTTATAGAAAGCACATTTTATTCATACAGCACTTTTCACAGTGCAAACTTCACAGAAAAACATCCTAAAATCTGGAAATTATCAAATAATTCAAGCTGTATTTACAGCTCATTAAGAGTGAAATATTCAAATTGTCCTACCATTTAAGGGGGTTAACAGTTTTGAACAGATATTAGATTAGACAGGCTGGCACCTGAAAAATCCATTAGCATTTGTAAATTTGCACATTCACACAATGAAGAAGAAAGAAAACCATAAATAAATGCAAAAATTAATGTGATCCGATTGAATGTCTAAACTGGTGCCCTGTTAAAATGTCATTTCATCGTAGAAGCTCTCGTTAAACAGAAGAAATAAATACTTTGATATATTGTGCAGTGTATAGGTCTCTCAAACACATCTTTCAATGAACCATTTCAAAGCAGATTTACAGTTCATGGATAGGTCTAAAATTGTGATGCACGAGGAATGCAACAGAAAAGAAAAAGAAAACAAGACGTTTCAAAAGCATTTGAATGATCTTTTATTGTCCTTTGCCCCTATGCATACATGAAAATACATTTACGTTGAATGTAATTATGGCAATATTGTACATACACACACATATTAACATGTATGTGGTGCGTTTCAAAATGTTATACTAATAACAAATGTACATTAAGTACACAAATGTGCAAGTGTATCTAATGTACAAATATGGTATATGAAATGTACCCACATTTCATATAGAATTTTCATATATAAAAATGCACACTTACACACTTCATAATAAGTGCACACACATCCACATGCACACTACAATTCACAAGGGGGGGAAAGCGATTTACTTCAATTGAAAAATGAAAAGAAAAACTTGCATGTAGAGACCTTGGAGAAGACCTATACAGTCCACAATATCCCCGATCGCGGCGGCGTAACGAATGGTCCGAGTTCATGTGGTCAGTGTGCATCGTCTCTGCCTAATGCGTGTCTTTTCAGTATGTGCAGCTACTCCACTGCTCAGTGTACGGACAGACAGTCTTTCTGAGGTAGACTGCGAACAAGCCTTTTTTTACTTATTGATTTTTTTTGTTCTTTTACATTTTTTATACGTTTTTCTTTCTTTTTTTATTTTCTTTTATACAAATGTGTGACATTCAAAAAAGACAGAACATAGGTACTACATGTCAATATGTAGCAATGAGGTAGAAATGGTCATAAAGAATCATGGTTGAAAAACAAACACTGATGACAGTCACATATCGGTGAAAGAAACATTTTTAAAAGCAAAACAACACAAAGAAACTAAAATCGAGTGATATTTTGATTTATATATACATAGGAGATGTGCTTTAAAACGTATTGTACTTTTTGGATGTTCCCACATTTCTTTCTATTTTGCAATCAATTAAAGGAATGTTCCGGTTCAATACAAGCTAAGCTCTATTGACAGCATTTGTGGCATACTATTGATTACCTCAGAATATAATTTGGACTAATCCCTCACTTTTCTAATTTGCAGTAAAAGTTACAGCAACATTTTCAATGGAAGTAAAGAGTTTTTGGAGGGTTTAAAAGCTTTTTTATTACAGCAATTGCATGAATGAACTTGCTGTAAATTAGTTTAAAAGTAGTGGATTAAAGCTTAATTATCATAACTTTTGGGAGTAAAGTTGCCAACTTTACAGTACATTTTCAAAATTGGATGCAAATAGTTTTAATCACGCAAGACTTGTGATAACATGTAAAGACTTCTGGCTATAATAAAAATAAAACTATTTTAATAATTGGTCCACTGCACTTTTAAATGTGATCTGGTGTTTAAAAACAATAATCAAATAGAAAACAAGTGACGAGTCATACGCCAATGCTGTCGGTAACATTCCTTTAACCAATTATAAAGAGCTTTCAAAAATAAATCAGTTTTTGTTCAAGCTTCAAACATTAGCGCTAGCCCCAACCCTGACAACACCGCCAGCAGTAGCACTATAAGATCATTCCTCGACAGGGTTAATGTGGGTTTTGTTTATCAGTGCTATTTGGCTTTGAAATCCAGAGTACGATCATTTTCAACAAAACAGAGCAATACTTTGAGGATATCACAGGTTTAACCTATGCGAAGTTCCATACAAATTTCTCCAAACGTGTAAATGTGTGGATGAATTCAGATCTTATGGATCTGAATGTTTGATCTTAGAGTTTTGGATCTCAAACAGTTTTGTTCGCTTTGGTTTTGAGGGAGGACAATTAAGTATGATCGGCTTTAACACAAAACATTAAAAGTGCATTTGACAAATTGCACATAGTAACTTTTTCTTCAAAACAACACAAAACAAAAACAAGAAAGCAGAATGAAAATACCCCTAAAGAAAAAAAAAAGGCTTGCACTTTAGACGACAAAACAAGGCTAGAAATCGTAGTCCTTTGGGCGTACATATCACTTTACGAACATTGTGAAGTAAGTGGTGTCTCACAGCTACTGAAAAGACTATCTGGATGTCTGTCAAAAAAGCAAACAGATATTTCTTCAACGATATGTCATATATATACACACATGTATTGGAGGTTTGGTGCCTCCAACCGCTAAATAAGCACCTTTAAATGGTGTCAAATTACACTGCAGTGGACCAAAAAAAAGTCAAAACAGAGTGTGCATTCTCCCCAACATTTGAGACACATGATATAAAGGCAGAGAAAATTGACAGAGGGAACTTCACCAACTCTCTAGTGCTAGACAAAAGAAAAAAGCTGACACAAATGATCAGAGAAAGTAAACATAAAAAAAAATACATTCAAACACAATGGTAACCAACATCCTGTGCTACCTTGAGCCAGAAGCATACTGTAAGCAAGTGCACAAATGGCAACACTTAGCCAAAGCATGGTTTTGTTGTATGTAATATTGTGGTTTTAGCAAACCTCCATACTCAAGGGGGTGATAGTTTCTTTCAAATGTCAGTGCCGTTAAACTGGGTGGACGAACATAAAAATGTAGACAGTTATAAACTGTTGCTTTGCTATAATAGTGGTTGACGTGAAAAAGAAAACTCAATGTGTAAAACAAAATAGTAATGCCTGCTTTAGCCTCCTTGCATTGCTTTATAAATTTCGATCTGACGCCTTTCGTAATGCAACAATGCTTAAAGTCTTCTAACTTACATTGCTAGAAGTGCTTGCGTACCTGCGTAGAATATGTTTCTGGCTTTAGGTAATGTGGCCCCATAGAGACCCCATCAATAAGTGTTTTTAGAGACATCTGGGCACTCTAAGCAAAAAATTGCACAGGTAGTGAGACACAAATCTTTTTTTGGGGGGGGGGGGGGCAAAAAGGCAGCTTGTTCTTTATGGAGGCTTCAGAGTGGAGCAAACCTAAAGAGGTTAAAGACACCAAGCTCTCATCTTTCTGTTCTAGTTGCAGAGAAAATAGTGCTAAACTGAGGTAGAACAGAATGCAGGGTACACATGATCCTTCAGATATCTTTACACCAACACCACACAGCAGCAGGACAGAGTCCGAAACAAAAACGAAACGTGTTACGAAAAACGTGAAAATGTTTCCACTTCAAGAATCTAGTAGCCTCTTTGTAAAGTTTTGGTTCACCCCAACGTTTCTGTCTATTCTAGAGAGGAGACAAACACGCAAATGTTGGCGTCTACTGCATACTCGTGGTTTCAGACAAACCTTATCTACACAAGAAGACACCGCCCATCTCTGACTCGAAACATTCATTGTAGAGTCTGAACTGTGCTATGCAGGGAGGAACCAGTGCTGTAGTCAGCAATTCTGCCTTCGAAACTTGAAGAAATATCCACAAAGGAATTTAAACGTAATTTAGTCAGAACAATAAGAATATAACGGAAGAAAAAGAAGCTCCTCAAATTTTTCTTCCAAACAACCCAGAAATGTTCTGGTTACATTCATAGTCATATCCTTTTCATTTTTAATTGGTTGAGGTAAACCTAGAGTTCGAAATTAGAAACCAAACCCAATGTTGTCAGCAGTATGTAGTGCTATCTCATAATCTTTTTTGAGGTACTGTACAAATCACAAATCACTTTCCTGAGTTTTTGAAGAAAATCTAACACAAATGAATTTCATAAATTAGGATCCAGATTCAAAGTACAACATGGACCTTCTCCTGCCCTTCCAGGGGTCTACAGGTCAGACTTGATTGAGGAATACTGTTGTTCTTTTGAAAGAAGTGTTGAAAACAAGGAAAAGAACAAAAAGCAGAACATATCTGTTTTAGTTTCATGTTAAAGCTCTCTATATTAGCACATGCCACCAATGAGATGGTGAGGCAAACAAATCCAAATCAATAAAGTACCACTTCAGGCACTTCATAGCAACATAATCTCAAAAACAGCAGAATGATATTTACACACAAAGAAGTTTGTCCTCACTTACAGAGCCCCCTCGGTAAGTGGAGCTCTGCGTCTGCAGTACTGAGCCCAGAAAACAGTATTTCTCTGTCTGGATTATGTGCAAAGGGCCAGACCTTGACTTAAGTACAGTCATGCATCATTCAACTCGATCTGACCGTCCTTCAGGTTCTTCTTTAGGGGTCATCTACATTTGTAATAACCACACTGTTTAACTGCATGTGTCACCCAAAGAATTCTGAATTGTATCCCCTTTTAAGGTAGGGGAGGTCACCCCGCCGATTTAGTTATGCCCTCGCTCTTTACTGACTACAGCCAAACATCTTATTCCATTCAGTGTATGTATCAAGTTCTTTCTGTGATATGCTGGGCTGGATTTTGCAAAACACATTCTCAAAGTCTTGGTATGACACCGGCCTCATCTGACCGGGCATCATCCCGGAAATGTCTGCACCGGACAAGCCGTGGAGAGGACCGACCATGGCCTCTTGGCAAAGTCGGACCACATCCAGCCCGGAAAAGCCGTCTGTCCGCTGAACAAGCAGGGCAACCTCTTTGTCGCTGAGGCAGTAGTTGTGCTGTGAGATCAGCTGGCTGATTATCTGATGTCGCGCGGTGGCATCCGGTAAGGGGACGAGCAACCGCTTTACAAAGTACCTTCGCAGAGACTCATCGATCTCTTCAGGTTTGCTGGTGGAACACACCACTAGAACGTGTTCCTCCGGTGAGCTTAGAACTCCATCAAGCTGGAGGAGGAGTTCGCTCTTGATTCGGTTCACCGGGCTTTCTTCGCTCAACTGGGCGGACAACAGCAGATCTACGTCGCTGATGAAAACCACCGAAGGCTGCCGGCAGCGAGCGACAAGGAATGAGGCCTGGACGATCTTCTCGCCCTCTCCCAGCCACTTTGTGACCAGCGCAGAGCCACTAAGCAGGAGGAAAGTAGCGCCAAGCTGACTGGCCATACACCGACCTAGAAGAGTCCGACCCGTGCCCTGAGGTCCAAAGAGAAGGATGCTGCGAGGTAATGGGGCCAGTCCGCTGAACATGTCTGGCCTCAGAATAGGCCACAGGACCTCGTCTTTGATGGTGGCTTTCGCCATCTCCAGTCCAGCAATGTCACTCCAGTCCACAGGGGGCGTCTGCTGCAGAATCTCAGTGGTGACCATCTCTACCAGACTAGCGTCGCTGTTTTTTAACTGCTCCTCAGCAGGGTGGCTGGACGAAGTTGTCGTGCCCATGGAATGGGGGAGATGCTGTCTGCTGTCGTCACCGTGGTCACTCAAAACGGGCGAACCAAACTTTCCAAATGACTCGCCTGACCGCAGGGATCCCAAGGAACCTTTGGAGGATCCGTATGAAGGAGGGGTTAGTGCCCTGCCGGACTGACTGCCAAACTTTCGCTGCTGATCCGGTGGCATTGACTGCTTTGTGGGCTTAAACGCCAAAGATGATGTGTCAGCATTCCTGTCAAATCCATTCCCTCTGGTTGAGTCAACAAGACTGTTGTCTGGCATTCTGTACATGGGGCTTTGAGAAGAACGCTGCTGGCTGTAGTTGAAATTTCCATAACTGGAGTCCATATCTCCCTGGCCCGTCATGTAAAACGCTTTTCTTTTCAGTGTGTTAGCCGAGCTGCCGTTCAAAGGGGTTGGTGCAATTGGCCCATGGTTGTGGGACTGGTAGGAGTAACCGGGAAGGGTGGAAGGAGGTAGGGGAGTGGGGGCAGCAATGCCTGAGGGCAAGTAAGATGAAGGAGGGGGTGCTCCTCCTGGGCTGTAGCCTGGGGGAACAGCAGTCTGTGGGGGATACCCTGCTGGAGGGTAATTGTAACTGGAGAGATTGGGGGAACTTGCGTTGTAGCTGGGCACCAGGGTCGGAGGTGGCGGGGGTGGAGGCTGAAGGAGCCCAGCGCTGTGCAAAGGTGAGGGATGTGGGGACGGGAGAGCTGGTGTGCTTTGCCCGCCGCTGTAAGTGGAATGCAAATACGAGCCATTGTAACTGCTAGCGAATTCCTGAGAGGGGATACCCGAGTGGAGTGCAGTAGACGCATGATTCCCGCAATTACTGCTGGAGTAGCTGGACTCGCTCACTCCCGTAGAGCTGCCGACACTTGCCGTCACATCTGGAGGAGGCAGGGCGGGCGTCATGCCAGTCTTACTAGCAGAAATCACATCTGCAGCACAGCTCATTGGGTAGATCCCCTCCTGCCACGCTTCGCTCTCCGACTTGCGTCCGTTCAGGAGTCCATGGGCACTCTCTGAGTATGAGCAGAGGAGCGCCCGCTCGCTGGGACCCTCCAGGATACCGGAGTACTTCTCTGCGTACTTTTTCAGAAGGTTGGAGGCCGTCAAAGCGGATATATCGTCATTGGCCCAGGCATACTGGTAGGTCCGCTGCAGGTGTCCACGATACGCCTCTGCTTTATGTGCGGGGGAACGTGTGGTGGATGAGATGTCGAAATGTTGCTCGGCCCACTGCGCATGCTCTGGGGTCCACTGCATCTTTAAGCCTAAACAAAACAAACAGGTGTTAGAAACTTGATAAACAGCCCTTATGAATACAGATCTGCCTTATGTAGTTAATCTGCCAATATTTGGGGTTTTGAGACGTTTGCTTTGGAAGTAGTCACATGGCTAGGTAGCCCTCAAACCGTATTCACTTTATAGCCCTTAATCCTGTAATTGTGGACAAATGTGGGCATAGAGGACTCAGGTGTGATCCTAATTTTTATTTATTATACTGTCTTCGACAAAGTTTTGTCTATCCATTTATGGTGTTTTTTTATTTTGGGGGTATTTTTGAATTTATTAACTTTAAAAAGTACCATATTTTTTATGTAAATTATGCTTAATTTTATGTTTTTTTTTTCAATTTTTTTAACTACATTAATATATCACTCCAATAAGTTCTTAGAGCTAAAACCTAAAGATGAAGTGACTTTGCTGTCACCTGGTGTCTTATTTTGGCTTATTGTAGAATGCTCTAAATTACAGTTTTTCCCATTCATTTCTATGGGTGCCCATTTTTGACCCAAATACAAGATTAATGAGTTTTTTTTCACCCACTTAACATTGTACAATTGAGTCAAAAAAATTGTATGTGTTCACGATGCAAACTTAGGAAAAGTAGCCAAGTCTTGTAACGCTTGGATCGAGGGAAGAATTTTTTAAAAATAAATCAAAACCATTTTGCCCACATTTGTCCAGAATACGGTTTTAGGGATATCTGGAGGTAGTACATATATACCCTTTTTTATTTTCAAATTTTCAATAGTTCAAAAATATATAACAAAGACATTTTTCATGCATATAATCGTTTTTCAAATTGCACAAACTAAAATGTTGTGTACACAGAAAAAAAAAAGTACTGGACATTAAAAACACATCAGACAACCGCTATTCGTGAATCTCGGGGTTTTCTTTTTATGTCACATCAGACTCAATGATCCAATAAGCAACTGCCATTGAAAAGAAATGAAATGCACACAAAACCGCAACAACAACCGTAAAATATTATTTCCATTTCCCCCATCTAGCTCTTGAAGAGTCCTGGCTTCATATCGCAGGCACTGCTGACAGTTGGTATCTCAGGAACAGTGCAGATTTGGGCCTCCAACACCTGGTTAGCACAGTATAATGCACCCTGCACACAGCCGAGTGACACAGACATCGCAGGTCACTCTATAATCCAACTCTCATCTAAAGCAGTCCCAGACAGTTTCAAATCTGCTTGGAGGAGTGCAGCAAAGCAATCTCCCAGGCAGCGCTCTACTGCTTTCATCACACAAACTCGCAGCACAGCATGAATTACAACAGCTTTCTGTCTGCCGCCCGCCTCCCGGAGCACAGAGAACTGGAAAGGGGGGAAAAAAAACATGCCTGCCTCCCTCTCATTCGCTCTAATGCTCCCTTTTCTCTCTTTTCCTTTTACTCTGACGCTCTGGGTTCTGCCTCTCTCTTTCTCGCTGTCTTTTCTCTCCACAGCCACTGTCTTTTATTGGCTCCAGGGCTCAAAAGCCACCATCAAGTTTAATCCCAAACTCCATCTGCAAACACAAGCAGTTACATACGCTGTCATCTTAGACACAGCATGGGATTATCAAAGAGACATTTACTCAAGAGCCGACGGGATGACGGGGGTGGTCGCGCGCACACTCGCGCGTCTGTAGATAGACTTCTGATGACAACAGCGCTCGGCCGCAGTGTCCAGCAGGCGTGTTATTGTGCACACACCTCCCGCTTATCTGAGCTTACTGGGCCTAAGCACTCACGAACACTATTCACGGCACAAAAAGGAAAGAAGATGTCACGGAAAACGATGCCGTTTATGAGCTTTTAGCCATGAGCCCACGTACCTTGATCTTTAAAGTCGGTCAAATTACATATAGACTGAACCTTTTTGATTACTCGATTGCAAAAAAAATAAAAACTTTGCACACCTCATAAAGCCAAGACATTATAAACAAAGATAGTTACTCCCTATAGCATGTGCACCACTGATAAAAGATAAATCCTTCATCAGTAAGACCACAATATAGTTTTGCATTAATTTTCTTGATTTCAAAGAACTGTATAGCTTGATATTTGGTTTGGTCCAAACTGTTTTGTTTTTTCTCTCAAACGAACCACGATTTTGACAATAACTTTAAAAATTATTAAATGCATAAAGCAAAATATTATGTTAAAAGTAGGGCAGTCAAACGATTAATCGCGATTAATCGCATGCAAAATAAAAGTTTGTGTTTACATAATATATGTGGGGGCACTGTGTATAATTATTTTAGATATATAAAAATACACACTCATGCTTGTATATATTTAAGAAATATTTGACTGTATATACATTTATTTTTAATTTATATTATATATAAATATAAATATTTTATACGTAAATAATATTTTTTTTCTTAAATATACATGCATGTGTGTGTGTGTATTTATAATAATTATACACAGTGCACCCACATATATTATGTAAACACAAACTTTTATTTTTGGATGCGATTAATCGCGATTAATCGTTTGACGGCCCTAGTTAAAAGCAATCATGTTTATCCACAAACAACATTTAGTAAAAACAAGTGCAATGTTAAAGAAAATACTTTAATATACCGGTGTGAAAGATGGGTAACAATTCTCACTATAAACTAGTTGTTTATATTAGCATGCATATGACTAGGATATTATTGGCTGTTTATTAGTACTAGTTTATAAGTACATATTCTGCATGACTATATTCTACATCTTTTATTCCTTATAAGCAGTAATTAGTTTATTGAGGCAAAAGTTATAGTTAATGGTGAAAAATGGACCCTAAACTAAAGTGTGACCAAAAGATGATGCATCCATGAACATTTTTGCACAATGACACAAATTAGTAATTTTGATTCATTGAAGTTGATTGAGTAGTTTCAAAGAATTATGAAACTGGTCTAATTACAGTCTTGCACACAAAATAAAATCACACCACTGTTCTCAATATCACTTAATTTTGTGTTACCAACAAAATCATCACAAATACAACATAATATTCAGTATATCACCCTGCCCTAGTTGTATTTGAGGCATCTACTGTGTGATGTCTACTCTGCCTCTATAAATAAACCCCCTCTGATACTCCATCAGTGTATTGTGTGTGTATATCAGAGTACTTTTTCCACAATAGAAGATGGGCATGTGGTTTTCCCTCGCCTGAATCCCCCAACAGCCTGGCCAGACACCACACACACACACACACACACACACACACACACACGGAGAGAGAGGGAGCTAATTAGCAGGATGATGCTGAGCTAATTGTGTTAATTTACAAGGTTTTAGTCAAAGGGATCGCTGCTTTGGCTGGCGAGGCTGTCAGGCCTGTGAGTTAATGACTAAGAAAGGCTGAAGACAAAGAAAGCTGGCAAGAACATGGCAGACATGCCAGCAAGCCCATTAATAAAGCCCAAACCTAGACAGATGTCAGTTCTAGCACGATTATCAACTGACCAGCAACGTAACACCTATGTTTAAGACTTACCAGCAATAAATACAGTCCACTGTCCGACACTGACTTTTTTATCTAGACTCCCTTAATCAGTTCTCAAAAGCAGGTCTCCACAGTGTGTACGCATAAGTGCAAAATTGCTGCATGCAAATGTAAAAAATAAAACTATTTGGAGCAATTATGCCGTCGCAAGTGACATCTGACATCCAAATCAAAAGTAATTTTTTCAACAGATCCTCACTTTGCAGGCAAATTACGCTTCACACACTGCGATTTGCTGCCTTCCTGGTGCAAAAAAGTGTGTTTGCAATTGCTAATGTATAGGACAAATGTCGGAATGACTTGTAAAGGTGTCTAATTCACATATTAAATGCATGTCCATAAAAACTAGGGCTGTCAAACGATTAATCGCATCCAAAATAAAAGTTTGTGTTTACATAATATATGTGGGTGCACTGTGTATAATTATTTTGTATATATATATATATATATAAATACACATACATGCATGTATTTAGGGAAAAAAATATTTATATATAAAATATTTATATTTGAAGAGTTCAGATGCAAAAGCCTCTAAATGCCATTTGAAATTTTCTTCTAAAATGACCATTTTTATCAAGCTTGTATATTTAAGTTCAGTAATTTCACTTAAATGGCAATGAAGATTACCTATTAATTGTCTTTTAAGTGAAATTACTGAACTTAAATATACAAGCTTGATAAAAATGGTCATTTTAGAAGAAAATATCAAATGGCATTTAGAGGCTTTTGCATCTGAACTCTTCATTTATATATAATATAAATAATATATAAATCTATATATAGTATATACATGAAAATATTTCTTAAATATATACAAGCATTTGTATATATTTATATTTATAAAATAATTATACACAGTGCACCGACATATATTATGTAAACACAAACTTTTATTTTGGATGTGATTAATCGCGATTAATCGTTTGACAGCCCTAATAAAAACATATACATGTGATTGGAATTTTAATATCAGCCTTGTGTTTTATATTTGCTGGTACATATTGATTTAGCTCCATTAATAACCTACTAAACACCGAATGCATATTTGCAATCATCTGAGGATGAGCTTTTCATTATTTATTTTTTTTGACTGTGGCTGTAGCGCCATGAAATATTACCTTGGGAATACAGAGGTTCAGCTTTCTCCTTGCCTCTGTACATCCACTTGTTAATACATTTATTACTCTTCTTTCATGTTCCACTTTGGGATATATATATATATATTTATATATATCGCTCCTCTCACAGGCAGGTCTTTGTGAGGAATGTGGGTGTTAACTTGCTCTACAACAAAGTAAGACATTTCAAGAGGTTGAAATCCTCGGCCGCGCGCACACAGAGATTTCAAACAATGCTCTCGTCTCGCTGTTTGATGGGTTTTATGAAATGCACTACTCTCCAACAAAAGAACAAATTCACTTCCCGTCACTATTACCGAGCCATTACCAAAATAAAACCTTTCTCAACAAGATTAAAGCAGTCGGAAATGAGACGGGGATTTATTTTCCAGATGAATAGCGAGAGTTGCTCTGGACACTTTGAATTACAGTACTCACCTCATGTATGTGCCAGTGCCAGTATTTGTAAATTGCTTCTTTTCTATTTTTATTCAATATGCTTACTTTGACCCTTCAGTCAGTGGCGGTCCCGTCATCCCTATAGCTTGTTTAAACATAAATTGGGAGCTTTGTACGATGGCACCACTTGAGAAAGATTTGAGGAAAATAATTGAGCGCACAAGTGAACTATGGAGGAGGAAAACGGCAGAGAGAAGAAAAGGAGAGTTTATACTCCACTAAATCAACGCTCGGATTTCAGTTCAGCACGGTGACGGAGACATAAATAACACAAAAATCACATCCTTATCGCTACTGGAGTTATAAAAATGTCATTCAGGTTTCTCTAATCTGTCATCGTAAGCTTGCTAACATGTCGACTAGCACTGTGATCAACAATGAGGTTTCCTGCGGCCATACCATCATTTCATCATGATCTTAAGTCATAGTTTCTAAGATCCAAAATAATAATTGCATATGTGTGTGTTTATGTATATGCATGCATGCATGTATGCATACATATATGTATACACACTGCCATTCAAAATATTTTTTTATGTTTTAAAATAAGTCTCTTAAGCTCACCAAGGCTGCATTTATTTGATTTAAAATACAAAAAAGTAATATTGTTAAATATTATAACAATTTAAAATACAATTATATATATATATATATATATATATATATATATATATATATATATATATATATATGAAGAGTTCAGATGCAAAAGCCTCTAAATGCCATTTGAAATTTTCTTCTAAAATGACCATTTTTATCAAACTTGTATATTTAAGTTCAGTAATTTCACTTAAATGACAATTAATAGGTTATCTTCATTGCCATTTAAGTGAAATTACTGAACTTAAATATACAAGCTTGATAAAAATTATCATTTTAGAAGAAAATTTCAAATGGCACTTAGAGGCTTTTGCATCTGAACTCTTCATATATATATATTAGGGCTGTCAAAACTATTATTAATCGCGATTAATTTTTCGCGAAAATATTAAATTCATCGCGAAAATATTTCTTAAATATATACAAGCGTGTGTGTGTTTATATATCTAAAATAATTATACACAGTGCCCCCACATATATTATGTAAACACAAACTTTTATTTTGGATGCGATTAATCGCAATTAATCGTTTTGACAGCCCTAATATATATATATATATATATATATATATTTTTTTTTTTTTTTTTAAATATATTTTATAATATATTTATATTTTATAACATATTATATTACGTGATCAAAGCTGAATTTTCAGCATCATTACTCCAGTTTTCAGTGTCACATGATTCTTCAGAAATCATTCTAATATGATGATTTGATGCCCAAAAAACATTCATTATTATTATCAATGTTGAAAACAGTTGTGTACAATTTTTGTTTCAGGATTCTTTGATGAATAGAAAGTTCATATCATTTATTTGAAACAGAATCTTTTGTAACAAATGTCTTTTCTGTAACTTCCGATCAATTTAATGCATTCTTGCTGAGTAAAAGTATTGATTTATGTTATTTATTGTGTAATAATATTTGACAATATTACAGTTTTTTGTATTTTTAATTTACTAAATGCAGTATAGTGAGCAGAAGAGACTTCTTTTAAAAGCATAAAATCATAATTTGCAATATATAAATTAGGGCTAATCAGTCTTCGGTATGATCTACGTTATGTAACTGACTTAGAAACGTTTTTTTTTTTTTTTTTTAAAGAGATGACTAACTTGTAAGACCTCATGTATGACCTCATGAAATGGCTTGACACGCCAATTCGTATTTCCATTTTTGGCGTGCCATCAACACGCATAATCGCTTTTCAGGTTGTTTATGAACGCCGTTGACTTAACGTTACATTACTGTATATATAAATATATGACCTACCCCAACCCCGTCCCTAAACCTACCCGTCACTGGGGTTAATACCATTTATGAATAAAAAAACAAAAAATATCGCTCCCAGATGTAAATGTGCAGTTTGCTTCGTTTCGCTCGGACATTTAACGGCGTGTACATACACACGGATAGCTCAAAATGCGTATAGATAACACGCCATTTGACTTGAAAGTGGCATGTATGTTTACGCAAAAGTCATGATGTCATGTTGGAAGACTAGTCCAAGTTTGTGCAGTTTATGCAAGCAGCTCTATGTAGGCTGTAGACACCAAGGCAGCTCACTAAGTTTAGGAACAGAGCAAATAAGAAGCAGTAATTCTTCCCTGTAATCGGAATTGTCATATAATAACTTGTATTTGTATCACAGGGATGTTTGGAGACAGCCTAAGGCCCTGAAGCTCAATTTTCACGGATTGACTTCTCACAAAACCCCCTTTTGTTTAATTTACCACTGTCTGCCGGTCTACTTTACGCCTGGAAAATCTTAGATTACGCTGACCATTGTCACTCATTTGGGTGAGATGCCAAACAAAAGCAGGACTGATTGATCGCGAGCTGGACTTCATTAGACGGGATATTCTGAATGTGCATCGACTCTCTGATAATAATAATATGCTACTTTCCAAAAGAGCATTGCACATGATGTGGTGTCAGTGGGTCACAGGTCACAGACAGCAGGGGAAAGCTATTTTAAATGCATATGATAATATAAAATGCAAAAATGCACAGATAGGGAAGTCAAAATGTTTAAAAGACAACATCAAACTCGACTTTTGAAGACATTTATCTGGCATTTGGTCAAAATAGATTGTGAAATTGTGAACAAAACCGAATAAGGTTTTGTTCACGAAACAAAATAACAAAACAAATAAGGTTTGTTTTGATGACAATATGCTGAGAATAATGAATTATTGGTGGTTTATAGGCTGAAACATTACATTTAGAAGCCACAATTGACTTTTATTCCATTCATCCAATGTGATTTTAAATTATTGGTGGCCTATGAAGTTTATGGTGGTAATATCAAAACATATCAGCATTTGATTTGAAGGATTTGCTTTGTTTTAACATACTTGTTCCTGAAGCAGATTTACTTTGTACAAACTCCACTCTCACACAAACACAACCGCTATACTTTTCAAACAGATAATGGCCAACTTTGTCTTCCGTATCCAAGCACAGACTCATCTGAATGATTAAAGATCCGGCATACTTCCTCACCTATTACAAGCTGAAACCTGACAGTAATTACTGATCATCTGTGCTCGTCTAATGGCTCTGTTAGTTCTCAGAGTGATCAACACAGCGAGTTGGGATGGAGGGGGGAGCGGGCGGGCGAGCGAGCGAGAGAGCGAGTGTGCGGCGGTACACTGCAGTGTGTAATTTCAGACACTGTGATCATGGCCAATGAGACAGAGAAGCTGACCTTTTTCGGATCTATTAATCTGGCTAGCCTCGGCCGATTTTAAGCAAACAGCGGCGGCTTGCGCTCTGTCTGTCCAATTTCCCAGTGCGTAAATTGGACAGCCGCTCGCACCATTCTCAATTCATTACTGTGCTGCTGAAAGGAAGCTATGAGGTGGCGAAGAGGTGTGTGTCCTGACGTGTGTGTGTGTGTGTATCATCTAGGGATGTGCAGTTTGGTCATTTTGACTGCTCAAATACTCAATAGATAAATCAGATGAGTAACCGGATTGACTTCTGTCTATATTTCAGTTCATTTGTGCACATTTCCACCAGAAAGAGAACTTGTCTTTGTCTTTTTAATTCTGTTTTCATCTTGCTCTCCTGTAAAATGACCCTTAAACAAGTTGAATGTACTAAGGCTGCTATTTTAATGAACATATGCTTTTATTTTTCTTACAACATTAGCAAATAGATTTACAAGTCAAGTCACTTTCATTTATACATTTAAATTAGGGCTGTCAAACGATTAATTGCGATTAATCGCATCCAAAATAAAAGTTTGTGTTTACATAATATATGTGGATGCACTGTGTATATTTATATATATATATATATATATATATATATATATATATATATATATATGTATATATATAAAAATACACATGCATGCATGTATATTTATGAAAAATATTATTTATTTATAAAATATGTATGTATATATATATATATATATATATATATATATATATATATATATATATATATATATATAAATTATATATAAATCTATAAATACATGAAAATATTTTTTATATATATACACAAGCATGTGTGTGTGTATATATATAAAATATATACAGTGCATCCACATATATTATGTAAACACAAACTTTTATTTTGGATGCGATTAATCGTGATTAATCGTTTGACAGCCCTAATTTAAAACAATACAGATTGTTTTAAAGCAGTTTTACAGTGATTGAAAAACAGACAATTTTGTAAGACATGAAGTTTTTGAAGTAAATATTGTTTTAAGGATATTTAACATAGGTATTTCTAGAGAATTAATTAAAATACAAAACGATTGAGATGCAATGCATATAATACTTATTTTTGCAGTGTGCTATTTTGTTATACATATGCATGAGATTTCATGATGTTTTCTCGTTTTTTTTCAGCATCTCAAAGCATATGCATTGAGTTAAGATGCTGTGAAGTACAAAAAAATTGTTATAAATGCTCTATTCCATCAGATGTGCTATTGTTGCGGTCCCAAAATGTACCAATCCCAATTTTAATAAATGCCGCAATCAAGTCACTTTAGTACCGAGAAGTGCTAGTTTAGTATTATATTGATGTACTAGTATATTTTGTGTAATTTCAAATTAGATTTTAGACTTTCTTTTCATTTTAACATGCAAGTTAAACTCATGTACTCGTGCAAATCCATAGTATATCCATGCAATCGTTTCTAGCAGCATTCCGTCGCATTAAAAGACTGGTTCTCGTCTGGTGTTTTGCGCGGGTGGATGGATAGACGGATGATGCGGTTGCCCTAGGAGGAAGCTGTCATAATTGAAACGTGGCCTAATCAGACTCATTACCATTTTGGGCAATTTGCACCACCAAAGATGCTTATTAGGTAACTGTGTTTAATAAAGCGCTCTTTAGAAAGCTAACAGTAATGAGCTCTTTAAAGTCAGCTCGGAGTGTGATTATGCCAGTGGAAGTGTTTAGCCTGCTGCGCACAGACTGCTACATTTAGTCTTGTGCAATGTCATAATTAAGCCATGCAACCTGCTTTCACTGGCTCACAATGGATGCGGCTGCGGCCTGTAAAACCCGGGAAAATATTTATAATTACTGATCATTACAGCCCAGGGATTTTTATCTGCGGATGTAAACACAATTATGAGAGCCTCTTGCTTTCATGTGCCTCAAACGGAGGACTCCATATGACAAGCGTGCAAATAGTGTGGACACACATTAATTACATTTATAAATAAAAACAAGCTTGTGTTTTTGTTTCGACGCTCCACGGATCTCTCTCGCACGCTCGCCTTTCCTCCTTCTCCTCTTTTAGTGCGAGCCTGGGATGTGCTACTAATTCAATCGCTGCTAGAAATTATTATGGCAATTCATCTTACATATCAACTTAAAAGGTAATTTGGAAATCCATGTCGTCCTCGTTCAAATGCTGCCGGAGACTAGAGGTCATCGTTTAGCCCCTAATTTACTCAAGAAATGTAGTCTAGGCCCTGTAACCGCTGTGGAGCGTACGGTCTTCCTGACCGCGCGTGTGTCCTGTGATGGAGGACCACGTCAATGGACCTTTTTTCTCTTCTCTCATTTTTTCTCTCTTTACAATTTGGCTGGACGATATAATTAGTTTATTATTTTTGTGAAGTTTATGCAGCCTAAACAAAATTAGGCGTAAAAATTGTGTAAGAGTTACATTTTTATTACTCAAACTACCCATAGATAGAACGATAAGTTAGAAAGATAGATAGATAGATAGATAGATAGATAGATAGATAGATAGATAGATAGATAGATAGATAGATAGATAGATAGATAGATAGATAAAACAATAGACTGAACAATAGGTAGAATGACAGACAGAACTATATATAGATGGGACAATAGCTACACAGAACGAACGAACAAACAAACAAATGACAGAACGAACGAATGAATATACGATGGAACAAACGAACAAACAAATGTACGATAGAATGAACGAACGATAGAACAAACAAACATACGATAGAACAATGAAACGTACGAACGATAGCATGAACGAACAAACGATAGAACGAACGAACATACGATAGAACGAACAAACGAGCGAATAAACGAATGTACGATAGAATGAATAAACATATGATAGAACAAAAGTACAATAGAACGAACGAACGATAGAACAAACAAACGTACGAACGATAGAATGAACGAACAAGCGATAGAACGAACGAATGAACGATAGAACGAAAGTACGATAGAACGAACGTACAATAGAACAAATGTATGATAGAACGAACAAACGTACGTACGACAGAACAAACGAACGTAAGATCGAACAAATGATAGAGCGAAGGAACAATAGAATGAATCAGATAGAACGATAGACTAGCAGATAGAACGATAGATACAGATAGATAGTCGCGATTAATCGCATCCAAAATAAAAGCTTGTGTTTACATAATATATGTGGGTGCACTGTGTATAATTATTTTGTGTGTATAAATCTATATACAGTACATACATGAGAATATTTCTTAAATATATACAAGCATGTGTGTGTATTTATACATTTAGAATAATTATACACAGTGCACCCACATATATTATGTTAACACAAACTTTTATTTTGGATGTGATTATTCGAGATTAATCTTTTGACAGCCCTAGTGTATAGATAGATAGATAGACAGACAGATAGAAAGACACACAGATAGACCATCCAGTCCTACTTTACACCCACACACACACACACACTTTTCTAATTAGTTAATGACCAACAACATCAAATGAAGTAACACACCTGCAGTCACACGGCCTTCTGCGCGCTATAATTTAATCAAGCCGTCTAAACACAATTAATCAATTAATTACCCTTAAATACATGTCAGAGACTGAAGTCCATCATTTAGTGGTTCGGTTAATTGTGGGAGTAAGAGCAGAAACATGACAGGGAAATAACTGGGTCGATGACAAACCCATGAGATGAAGATGAAGACGAGGAATCAGGAAAAAAAAATCTAAAAGTCTATTCATGTCAATTCCCAGCATATTTATTTAAAAAGCACTGAAAATATCTGACTTGACAACTCTAAAATATGTCAAGTGGGATATTAATCAAGTAAAAAGTAATACAAATATTTTCCTTAGACCTTCAATACACACAATTATTTTCCAACATATTTTAAGGTAATTTTTTTTTAATTTTTTTTTTTCCTGAGTATTTGAAAAAAAAAACTTTACATAAAGAAAAGAACTGTTTTCTGGTTGTCTTATCACATAAAATTATACATGTTTGGTTATTACCATATATAATAAAAATAAAATTCTTAATTACAATATCCACACAGTTGCACCTCCTAAACATTTTAAGTTGAAGTCCAAATGAATTGGTTGCAAACGCTCAAACAACTGAAACACTAAAATAAAGAAAAAAACTAATTGTTTAGGTAAAACAAAAGCGCACATGGCTAATAATATATGCATGCGACATATAATTTCCTTACTTAGAAATAAATAAAAAGTATCGATTCATCATATTTCTGGAGTATCGTGACACTGAAGATTGGAGTAATGATGTTGAAAATTCAGAAATAAATGATATATTTATAAAATATAAAATATTTATAAAATATATATAAAATATTTATTAAATATAGTATATTTAAAAAGAAAACCATTATTTTAAATTGTAATAATATTTAACAATATCACTGTATTTTTCCCCTTAATTTTTTTAATCAAATAAATGCAGGCTTGATGAGCATTAGAGACCTCTTTCAAAAATATTAAAAAATAGTAATGTTTAGCTAGTAATGTTTACTAGTTTAACACTTAAAGTGGACATGACTATTGGGGAATATATTAATTTGTGTGAGAATGTGAGTACATGTACATTTGTGTGTGATGGAATATATTATTCATGTATAAATTGTTTTATTATTCTGAATTTTATACCACACACATATTTACATGCACTCACACACACCAATGATGGCAAATAAAAAGGTTTAGTGATCTAACGATAAACAATACTTCTACAGCATTTATCAATCTTACTCCATGTAGATTTGAACATTTACTAATACATTATTAAAACAAAAGTTGTATTTGTTAATATTAGTTAATGCACTGAGAACTAAAACGAACAAACAGCTGGATTTTTATTAACTAACATTGACAAAGATAAGTCATAAAATGTTTTGCTCATTAGTTCATTCAAATAAACAAAACCTTATTGTGTTTCTGAAAACGCTTAGGCAACACTTGCGCTAATCTGCCAAATGAGCATTTATTGAACGATGCCATAACCTAAAAATGGCCAAATATCACGTTTACGACAACTCTGCCTTTCCGTAACCTTGTCAAAAAGAGTCTTTCACAGGAGAACAGTTGGTGCGGTTGACCACACTAACACACCAACAACCTGAAGTGGTCAATCCGTCAATATGTTTGCGAGTCTTGCATATGCGCGGCAGCGAAGCGAAGCTGTACTGAAGAAACTGGAGGCGGATAATGTGATAATTTCTGTCTAATGTACCATCTGCTATTGTATCAATGTCACCGTTAGCATGAAGCAGCTTTACTTTCCGTCTGTAGCCTGATGCTCTCGAAGGCTTTCAGTGTGGACTGCCAAAGCACTTACAACAGCCCTTCACACACACACACACACACACACACACACCAAACAACAAGGCCCGACGCTTGCTGGAGGCCCAAATATAAGCATACCTGCCAGAGCTGCCGAGAAACGCACACTGTGTACTTATCTTTAATGTGGTCGGGCCTGTCAGTCAAGCAGTCAATTTCTAGAGACAAGGCCACTCTTTGTAAATCAGCGTAATATTCACGATTCAATTCAGAGGGAAGGCGAAGCGCAGACGGCGTGGACTGTGACAGGGCTGTAATCATTTCAATCTGGTAAACACCGATTATGCCTCTCAAAGCGTCTGGCTGTTCAACTGATACAGTAGTCTCGTCTCTTCTCTCGCACACTCTGTGAAACCACACACACACACATGCACGCGGCCTGAGTTTCAGCGCAGGTGTCGCACACCGTTTCAATCAAACCCTGCGAGCTCCACGTTCACGATGCGGGGAATTTCGAGGTGAGAATTAGTAAATGAATCCACAAAGATAAAGTCAAATCAATCATTTTATCTTTCAAGGGCTCCGGACTGCGACTGAAGCTACGGTCGAATGCTTCGTTTCTATGCAAATCTTCAAAACACGGCAATGCATTCTCAAAAATCGTCCAAAAAAAAAAAAAAAAAAAAACGTTTAAATTTACAGGGAAAACCGTGCTTCTAAAATAAAAATAAAATCAATTATCAAATAAATAAAATATATTTAAAAAAAAATAAATCTGATAAAATACACACATTTTTCATTTAAAAAAATAATAAAATATAGAAATATAAAATAAATAATAAAATACAGAAATAGAATATAAAAAACATCAAGTAAAATCTCCTAAAAGTTCCTCTGTAGCCAATGTTTTTATTCTAAAGTTGCATTAATTCCCGTTGTCTACAGTCTCAAAAGACCAAAACACAAGAGTTGCATTTGAAAGAAAATTAAAGTAAAAATTTAAATTAAAAAACTTTCAAATATGGACTTTCTGCACTGTAAAAAATATTGTTGGTTTAACTTAAAAAAAGTTAACTTAAAATTTTAAGTTCATTGAACTGGAAAAAGTGAGTTAATACAATGAAGGAGAATGATTTAATCATCAGAAACTCAAAATTGTATGTTATCTGAACTAAATAAATTATTTAAGTTGATTTGACAAAAGAAAAAAATGTTGGGATTACTACACTGTAAAAAATATTGTTGGTTTAACTTAAAAAAGTAAGTAACCTGGGTTGCCTTAAAGTGAGTTAATACAATGAAGGAGATTAATTTAATCATCAGAAACTCAAAATAATAAGTTATCTCAACTAAATAAATTATTATAAAGTTGATTTGACAAAAGAAAATATGTTGTGATAACAAATCTTGAAAATATTTTTTTTTTTACAGTGTGTACACTTCTGTAATGTGACATACTGAAACATGATATTCAATGAGACTAAGGAAAAAACTAAAATGGGACTTGATTTTATCCATGAGGAATTGATTGAAAACTGGAAGCATCTACACTTAAATTCACAAACATGCATGTGATCAGCTAAAGACAAAAAAAGAAGAAACATCTGACCGCAGATAACAAATATTATTATGAATCTGGGAAGATGATCGGCACATGTTGCGTTCTCAAATGTGACTCAAAGTGACACAGCATTTACAGATTTACTGTGAATCGAACCTGAAAATGAACAGTGCTGGGCTTTACTCTGAAACATGCAGCGCGTCAGACGAAACATTTACGTCGATTTGATGATCACATGAAGCCATATTACATTCTCACAGCCATGCATTGTCAAAATTCATAAAAAAAATTTTACCAGGCGAATATTAATGCCGATTTTTACTCACATTTGGTGCTTTGAATCTCTTTTTATCTAAATCTAAAGTTTATCAAATAAAGATGAAAAACCACACACGCTCTAGTTTAGTGCTGGGTGGTTTGACCAAAAATATATATATCACGTTTTTTTCCCCCAAAATTAAGCGGGTTTTCTGGTTTATGACTTTTTTTTTTATCATGCATAATCAGCTGCATTTTCTACATGTTGAGAGAGGATATACTGCAATAAATTGACTTAGGATGGTCTATTTTACTGTCATTAGTGAATATTGTAGAATAGAATAGCACCCAGTACCTAAAATTGTTATTTCTTAACATCCTAATAACATTCTTAAAACCATTAAATAACGTTAAAATACAACGTTAATATAACGGGAGAACTGAACGTTCTTATAACGTTTTGAATAACGTTCTTATAACCAAGCAAGAAGAACGTTAATACAATGTCTACAAAAATGGACGTTTTGAATGTTCCTACAACATTCGTTTTTATAACTTAATGGGAACGTTATGAAAACGTTCTTATAACCTAAAATTGTTACGAACCTAAAATCGTAATCGTACACTATTCTTTTCAGGTCGGAAAATATCCGTATAACTATAGAAAGAAAGAAAAAGAAAAAACACATTCGTGAGAAACCTAAAAAGCGTCAGCTTCTCTCCTATTGGCTACAGCTGCACATGATACAGCCATTTTCAGCTCGGCGACATTAAGGGCAACAGAATCGTCTCATTTGCTTCGGTCTCATCCATCAGTCTAACTACAGTGAGCTAATTATTTAGCCCATAACCCAGACATGATGCACATTACATCGGCTGAAAGATAAATCATTACACATGCTACGCTTTCTGATATTAAGTGGTTTGTAAGTACAGTGGATGCATCATATTTCAAGAGCAGACAATATACACAGACATGACGGCAGCTAGAGTAATGACCACCCATTATCTTATATTGCTTGCAATAATAATTTTCAAGAGACTCGTTTCGTGAAGGGTGGTCCATCAGATGTTTAGGACAAAGACTTTCCTACGTAATCCAAAAATCGCTTTTTAAAGGTCGTTAAATGAAGACACGGATAAACCCTTGGGGGAGGTTATTTTTACATCTGAAACGGCAGAGATCAGAACATCATGCGTTTTATAAATATATCATCTTTTATACACTGCCACGGTAATGTTATTAAAACGCTGCTCTATCTGTAACAGGAAGAGACAAAAGGTTGATTCAAAATGTGTCATTCACTATTATTTTTGTGGCAATAGTGAAAAGCATGCATTGATGATTTTAAACAAACTAAGGAATTTACAATTATTCAATTAATCAAATGATCAACTACTGAAAATTAATAGCTCTTTTGTTGTTGATAGCTTTAATAAAATACATGTGCAGTTCCAAGACCATGAATATCCAACAGCATTGATTTGACCATGGATATATTAACTAAACTATGAGCGACGTAATAAACACTTGCTGAGAGAGTAAACAAATGCCTGGCCTTGATAGCCATCATCTTAAACACAATCAGATAAATTGAAAATAAAAAGTTCTATAATAAAACTAGAAAAAAAAAAGTTTGATGAGACTGGCTTGAGAAAGCCAGACCAGAGAGTTTGAAGAAGTTTAAAGTAGTTTGAAGTTTGATAGATGGATTAGTTAGAAAGAAAGAATTGTTAGAAAGATAGATAAATAATAGATAGAATGATTAGTTTCAATGAAAGAAAGATTAGCAAGAAAGAAAGAAAGATTAGCTAGAAAGAAAGAAAGAATTAGTTTATCTATTAGAAAAATAGATAGATAGATAGATAGATAGATAGATAGATAGATAGATAGATAGATAGATAGATAGATAGATAGATAGATAGATAGATAGATAGATAGAAGTTAGAAAGAAAGAAAGCAAGATAGATAGTTAGAAAGATAGATTAGTTAGAAAGAAAGATAGAGAGATTAGTTAGAAAGAATTGTAGAATGTATTTTAACGTTATTTTAACGTTATTTCCTGTAAATGTTATTAGGATGTTAAGAAATAACAATTTTAGGTTATACTGGGCGCTATTCTATTCTACGATATTTAGTAATGACAGCAAAATAGACCATCCCGAGTCAATTTATTGCAGTAATTCCTCTCTCAACCAGTAGAAAACGCTTTGAAAAACTGATTGTGCATGAAAAACAAAAACAAAAAAAACATGAAATAAATTTTTGGTCAAACCGCCAGCACTAATACTATAATTTGATTAACTTTTTTTCTTGTAACAAAAAAGAATTCTGAACATATAAATACAATAAAGCAATCAAAAAAAAATTTTTATAAAGTATTCTTAAAATGTATTCTAAATAAGTCGGAATAAACAATTATTTATGGTATTTTGAAGTGCCCACGCAAACAATATCGTGCATGTTCATTATCGCAAAATAGCGATTACCGTATAACCGGCACTTAAGACATAACCAACAGTGTTTAAGTGAATACTCAAGCCAGGCATTTTGACAGATTTCTGTGTGTATTTGAGCGTTTAGGGGAATCGTATCTCTAACTCACTTTAATAACTCTATTAATCGAGCACGTCCTGCAGTTTAGCAACAGCAGACTATTTTATGACAATCCCTGACCTAGCTGATCTGGACGTGAAGTTTGGGCTTTTATGGAGGAACGAAAGGGTACTGATGTGAAGGAAAGAAAGTAAAATATCACAGCTTTAGTTTCTTGCTCTCATTGCTGTAGAGTTGTAATGCGTCCACTCTCTGCAAATTTATTGTCCTTTTCAGACACCTGGTGGAGTTTTACGTCATCTGATTGGCTCTTCTGATCTACCATCATAGAGATCACCGATCAAACTATATAAAGATATCATCGGCCGGGAACGATCTGCGTCTGATCAATAAGAGCACTCTTACAATAAAAGATATTAAAAAAGCTTTGTAAGAGCAACCGCTGTAAAAAGTGTGGTTCAAACATTGAGTGTATCTGGCAGAGAGCTTCAGGCCAAACCCTGAGAAGATTCTGGACATAAAATAACAATAAGATAAGCAGAGAGATTTTTAACTACACTACTGTGTAGTGATTCACCATTTCCATCAAGTTTGTATAGGTCCAGAGAGTAGGTGTGTGCATTAGTTCTGAGTTTGACAGCCATGAATAACCTCTGTAGAAAACACCTCTGCCGAGCCACTGACGCATTACAGAAATCAGCCACATTATGCAGATTACCATCGCATTACGCCACGCATCCTTCAACACCACACTACAGAAGAGCTGGAGTCATTCAGTCCAAAACTTCCTTCCGTCAGACACTTTAACTTCTTTAAACAAGTATTTGAGATACATTATATGCAGTTAGTTGAAATAGTAGTGAAATATTAAAGTGCACACTTCTCAAGTTTGCATTATCACAAAAATATTTTAATGAGAAGCCTATAGAAGTAAAAAAGGTTAAATTAAAGGTGACACGCAACAATAGAATAACAAACAATTGACACTTTAATAGTCATACTTTTAAACTGTTGATGAAAGGCTAATAAATGCATGTGTGAATTTCAAGTACAGCGTTTCTTGTACTTCGTAATACGTTTTATTTAACATTGATACTGCTAAGATATCTGCATTGGTTATGTAAATCACATTTTTTGGCCTTGAAATTTCATTATAATAACTGGCAGAATCACTTTGACAAACACAAAGCAATGTTTAAATGTGTATGTTACGGTAATTATGATAAATACCGAAAAGCCGACAAAATGCACATGAGCACCCCCTCATGTGGTATTTTACACTGAGCAATTCGTAGAATATTTTGATGCACGAGTTGCCGAGATGAGATGACCTTTTCAAAATGTTTTGAATGGTAAAAATATGTACTATTCATGATCTAGAACATATACAGCACGTTATTTACCGTTTGAGTTTTGAAGCAGATGACTTAAGCAATCTAAAACAGTTTTAGCTAAATAACAGGTCTGGATCTCCATTTTTTTTACCACATTACGACATCAAAAGCACTTGAACACAACACACTGGTAAATACCAGTTCACAAGTAGAAAATATCCTATTTTCCATAACACTGCCTCATCAGTCCGCACCCCAAACACACAAAGTAGATTTTTGTTTATATGCTGCCAATTCACCTTTGGCTAAGCCCCGCCCCCTTAGTTACTGTTGCTACATCCGTCAAACTTCATCTGGGCTCTGGTTTGGTATCAACATGGCTTATGCTGTGACAGCTCTTCCTGCTGAAATGTTATCAAACTTTTATAAAGCAGTAAATAAAGTGTCCGATTGAAGTAGGCAAAAGGGGCTGCAATATGTGTTCGAAGGCTATATATTCAAGACATACAGGTGAAACGCAAGAAACAACAGGGCATCCAAAATAGAGGCAAAAGCATAACGTTCACGTTACCAGTCACAGTCAAAAAATGAACCACCGCATATCCTACTAATGGAGACGGAGGCTCGGACTAACAATATCAGGGAGCAACACTGTTCATGAAGCTGGGTAGGTCTCTATTCACTTCTAATCATTATTACAAAGCAAACAGACTACACGAGTATAACGTTGTATTTATTAGCAACGTGTGCTAGCGTATCAACAACCGGTATGAGAACCGAAATCATAACCTAAAACATTATAAAACGGTCTAACTTCACACTCACAGTAAGGTTAGAAGTAAAAAAGATGTGCTTGTTGATCTTTGCGGGGTTTAGCTGACTGAGGAGGACGTCCACACAGTTTAATCCAAACACGACACTTGTCAGGATTTGACTTCGGTTTTGGGAAGGGGAAAAATGGACACCCCCCTCCAACCTCTCTTGGAAACACGTATCTGTGTTACAAAGGCACCAGGCACAACATTTAACCATATTTTTGATAAAACTACGACGGTAATAGCCTACCGAGACCAAAAATATGAGACGCCAGTGTTGAAAGTCAATGGAGTGCAGTGAAAAAGGGTCGGACCTCTGTTGGCTGCGCTGTGATTGGTCAATCTATATTCTAGGGCGTGGCTTAGCCAAAGGCGATATAGTAGCATTTAGCATATAGTATAGATATTATAGTTCTTAAGGCCTGTTCACACTGGGACGAATTTCACGCACAAATTTTGCACACGATATTCGGCGACGTTTAACGCCTCATGACTAAACAAAGGGAGAACGACTGACGCGGAAAACGGCATACGTAAAAACGTCACTTTTTAACAAAAAAAAAACGCCTCAGGTTAGTTTTTGTTTGTTTGCCGCGCCGCGTCAAAAACCATCCGACCAATGAGATTGGCGCTTTTGCTCACGTTTTTGGAGCTTCTGAAGTTACAGTAAAACACAACTCGGGGGCGCCCAAACACAAAACGGTCTTGCCGAGCACACATACGTAACGGCGAAGGAGATCTACGCCAAGTAGCGTCACCGTCTACACTGCCAGGAAGAAATAAGACGAGGAAGATGCGAGCCAAGATGAATGTAGAGCTGCTGGTCTCGTTGGTGTGGGAACATAAAGAACTACATGACAAACACGACAGCGACAAAAAAAATCTTGATATAAAAGAACTGATATGGAGTAGTTTTGCAGAGCAAATGGGCGCCATCTAATGTCAGGGAATGAATTTGCATGTTCACTCGGCTCATCGTCAGCGAAATCACTTGGGTGTTATGGTAAGGTTAGGGTAAAGGCCATTGCACACTGAGTATGAAATTTTCGTATGCGTTTTTTCGTGTTCGTCAGCCTTAAAATTCGTCACGCACAGAAACTTTGCACACTGAGTCCGATGCGTATTTATTAAATCTTTGTGGGGAAAAAAACGCAAAAATACAAAATGGATTAGTCAAGCATAATCCAATCGAGAGAAGAGAACATAAACACTTGATCGAATTGAAAACTGTAAATGAAAGCACGGCGCATATGTGCAATGATGTGAGGAACTCCCCCGGGCCTGAATTGGCAAAAAACGTCTCAAAATGCTGGCTGTGGATGCGAAAAACGCAGAAAATCAAACCCAATCCGAATTTTTTTATGACAGACGAAAGTTTCGGAGGCGGTGTGCAAGCGTGATTGACATAACGTGAGGTCGAATTTTTTTTTTAACGTGCGAAAATTGCGAAGATGCGAATTTCGGACTCAGTGTAGAGTTAGAGTCAGGGTTAGCATCAAACCACGTTGAAAAACGATGACGAATAACGTGCGCCGATGTGTACGTGCGCCGGTGTGTACAGCCCTTTAGAAAGAAAATTGGAATCGGGCTCCCCCAAAAAAACTGCAATTTTACATCTCTTCTCTAGTATTGATTATTTAAATGTTGCCTAGTGAGTACACTGTAAATAAGTGTTTAACCCTTGTGCATCAATTTTAAAAAGTTACACTTAGGTAAAAAGAGGACAAAAATGTCCATGTCAAAAAACTGTCATAAAAATGTGACGCTTTGGAGCACAGACTTAAGTTTGGTATCGTTTTAAAGAAGACCCTTTGCAGATTATTGCTGAAGTAAAAAAATAATAATAAGTAAATCCAAAAAAAAGTTATATAGGTATAAGTTTATGAAAATTATTTATAAAAAATATTTTATATAAAATATATATTTTATAAATCAGGTTGAACTCAAAACTGCAATAAAATCAAAGCCATAAATCTAAATAGGTTGTGTTCCAAATTTGAGGATGATATCTCAAAAAATGAGCTTTCTGTAACAGTTTGTTTGGGCGTAGTAACATATTTTCCCCATTGGGTCCCAGCAAAACCCCACTGGAGCTTAGACTGATTGGATTATTTTTTGTAGTTTTTCTCTCTTCGTATTACAAACACACACATGCGCACACACACACATATTTGTTTATAACACACATACTAACCACACTCTGACATCCATACCAACACACCCACACAAATATTGTTGCATAATTTATCCAGTTGGCTCTATAGTATGCCGAACCAGAAAACAGGAATAAAGCGATATTTGTTTTATAGGCCAAACTTAAAAAAATTACACCATCTGATAAAAAAATAGTAAAAAATAAAATTTTGAAGCCTTGCCATCAGAATGAAAGCCTCTTAACAAAGATTGCATAATTTTATAGTTAACTGAACCGGGGATTAAAAATGGCAGTTTTAATGGGTTTCAATGGGGACATTTTAGTCCAAAAGGTGCTGAGAGGGAGTATTTTTTGTACCTAATGCAAAAAATATTTTTTTAAGAAAATGACGCTGAAATAGTAAAATTCCAATAAAAATACACACCTGAGCCAAGTTTTTTGCAGTTAGCTTTAACACAGGCAAAGTGATCAAGAAAACAAAACTGAAAAGGACAAAAATGTCCATAAGGATGCACAAGGGTTAAGTAATCGTGAATTATTTTACAAACAAAGATTAGTGGAGTATGTTTTACAAGAAAATATTGCTTCAGTTTTTCTACTCGGCTTCCCGTTTCTTTGTAATTCGCAAGCGATGTGCAAGAGAAACCATTCTTTTAGTTCAGTGCATTAGCACTGCGCGTTTGTAAGTCTTGCTAGCCGAACCTGTCGTGGTTAGCCAGGCGTTTCGGTAGCCACCTCAGATCAGAGCAGTCAGATTGTGTTCGGCTGGTGAACCTGGAAGTAAGCTGGCCCTGACTCAAACTCTCGGAGTAGTCCACGCGTTGAATAATGCATCCCGTGTGTCACAAGAGGCTCTCTGCAGCAATTTCTAAGCCAGATTTAAATGTTCACACTCAATTGAGTCCAGCTATGATACATAGACTCGCTTCGACACACACACTCATCATCATCTACGTCCCACCTGAACACGCTTTTATGATGCTCTCACTAGGGATGAATATAGATCAGAAACAAACACAGATGTAAGACAAGTTAAACAAAAACCAAAGACTTGAAACACCCCAGGGCTGTTTTTCACAGGATGTTTGCATTTGGGCTGTGATTACTGACGTCTGCAGCCAAAAGAAGGCCATGTGCTGGACTGAAATTACACGTACAATTATGGTCCTCGCAAATGCTTTCTTGCCAAAGATTACAAAGCTTACAAGACTCGAGACAATAAAACTAAATGCGCACACCACACACATTTTAACACCTCTTTGACTAGTGAAAACCAAACGCTGGCACCTGAACAATGCTTTAGAGGAAACAATGCCTGACAGAAGAAAAATGACTCGTGTGCAGGATAATAAAATGGTTTGCCTATTTTTTTTAACTGCATTTCTCTACAGCAAACACTAGGGCTGCACGAAGAAATCAGAATAAAATCAGAATAAAAATGAAATCCCGATATGGCTTAGTCTTAGTGCAATTTTCAAGCTCCAAGATTGACATAATTGGATGGGATTCAGTGGGATTTAGTCAAAATAAAACTTTGATGGTTAAACTATAAATATAAAGTATTAATAAAATATTAATACTTTATAATAATAAATAAATATCAGTAAATATTAGTATTGTAACTTTACAAAAAAAGAGCATTTTAAGAATAATAATTATATATTTATTATTTAATAAATATTTAATAATAATAATATACGTGTTATTAAATAAATATTTAATAATATAAAATCTATAATATATAATTATTATTATTATATCTAAAATATATCATTATTATTAAATTATTAAAAATATAAATTATTATTATATCTATTTAAAAAAAACAAATTTAATAGACTTGTACACTCACTGAGGCCTGGGAAGTGTGCAATAACTTAGTGTTCTGCTTGTTGAAATTTGTTTTAATTTTATTTATTTATTTTTGTCTAATCTTTTCTTGGATGTGTTATGAGTGTTTATGTGGCCTATGTGCACGTCTTTAGCAATTTTTTGTATTTTACGTGTTTTTTATTGTCTGTAAGGGCAGCTACTAATATGCACTACGCACTCTTGAGTCCATGACAAATTTCCCCAAGGGGACAACAAATTCTATTCTATTCTATTCTATTCTATTCTATTCTATTCTATTCTATATATATAACAATAGTTTGTTACAATTATATTTATTTTTTAATATATTTATTGTTTTATCATATAGCCATATTGATATATAAATCACAAAATTGTGCCCTACAAACAAGCACAGCAACACTTTTTATTCCATTTTAAAATTGCAAATCAAAATTTTTATCAGAAAAATCCCAATTCGACCCTGCCCCTGCTAAATCTGCAGTCCTAGCAAACACAATGTCTCTCCTCAAGTGCAAATAAACATTAATTCTATGCATTTTCTTCTCTTCTTGCTTTCTAATCTATGCGTCTAATAAACCTGGGATTGTGTATAACGAATATTGTTGGCTCTTTTGACGAATTGCCTCCTCTTTTGTGAGTCACTTTGGATAAAATTGCCTGAATGCATAAATGTAAATGTATAATATTTCAGGCAGCGTTTAAGCCTCGCAGTCATACAGAAGCGCTATTTATCTTGAATAAAAACCAACACACATGTACCATTAATCAAAAATCTGAGCTGAACAATTAGCTTGCACTGGGTAAAACATTCAAATGGTTCACTAAACATAAACAGCAAACAGATCCAAGAGAGAGAGAGAAAAAAAAACCCTCAGGCGAGGTGTTAAGTGAGCAAGTGAAACAATCCACAACACATCTCTGGCGAAATTCATCACGGCATGCTTAAAACGTACCCGCGCGTCATCATTCAAATGCAAATTTAAATGCTCCAACCTTTTCACATAATCACAGATGATTTTATAGCTGATGAGTTGCGCGCTGTTGACGGCGCATATGCGAGGACTAATAGCCCATGATGGCGTTCTGCCTGACTAGCGCTTCGCTGTGAAAAGAGACAACTGTTTCACATTTGGCATTTTCTTATGCAAAGCAATAATTCACGGGGTCCTGCGCATACGTGGGGCGTCGCTATTCTGTCCAAGCGATGCTCATTAAGACGCGCCACCGGAGGTCAAAAGAGCTGAGCCCATCACTTTACTCTAAAGAACACTAACCACCACACGAGCAGCGGGACAGAGATGCTTCACCGCGATGAGAGATTTCAGAGTAATACTGTCATCACATCAGTGCGGCCTACGGGAAAACTTCCACAACTCACAGAGAGAAATTAGCAATAAACTATGGCTGGGTGGTGTGACAATGTATGTAGAGGATTTTGCTATGCCGTTTATAACGCGGTAGATGTATTAGCATGGCTATTGTGCGTGAAAAATAATGGGAAACAACATCCACAACAACTCAAGATGAGGAAGAACAAGGTCAGGTTTAGCGGTTTACAACTGCAGTGAAGAAATAATGCTGAAAAACAGATTTTTGTAGATGTTTTTCCATTCATTTAAAAATAAAATGTGATAATTCTATGATTAACAAAATGTCATTATTTCACACAACCTATTCAAATTAGTTATTTTAAATAACTATTAAAAATATTTTAAATAATTTATTTAAAAATAATAAATGTTGTAGTTTTATAATTACAAGAATTTTTGGCTGCATTGAGCACAAAATAACTGTTTGCAAGCCAAAACAATCTGAAGCAATGCAAAAAGGCAGAGGTTAATACAGTAACACCAAAGTCATTTTCTTTTTAAAGGGATAGTTCACTTTGAAATTCATTTTTTTGGTATGTTTTAGCTTACCTCAAGGGCATCCAAGATGTAGGTGTCTTTGTTTACACAGTATTTTCAATTTTGATAGTTTTAGGTCAAACCGTTCTTGTCTGTCAGTCATATAATGGAGGTCTATGGTCACCACCTCAAAGAGTATGCACAGAGAAGTCCAAATTAAACATGATTTAATGACTCATACATGTAAGTACACATTGATGGCCTAAGACACGAAACGAGCGGTTTGTGTGAGAAAACGAACAGTATTTATATGTGGCTGTGGTTACAAGACTTGTGGCTGTGGTTACATGAGGTAAAAACGATATAAATACTGTTCGTTTTCTCACACAAACCGCTCGTTTCGTGTCTTAGGCCATCAATGTGTACTTACATTTACGAGTCATTAAATCATGTTTAATTTGGACTTCTCTGTGCATGCTCTTTGAGGTGGTGACCATAGACCTCCATTATATGACTGACAGACAAGAACGGTTTGACCTAAAAAATATAAAAAACAAAGACACCTACATCTGGGTCCCCTTAAGGTAAGCTAAAACATACCAGAAATTAATTTTAAAGTGAACTATCCCTTTTAGAAAAACAAAAAGATGTTCTTAAATAGGAATGCAATGGCATTTTAGTTTTTTGGCTGAAAGAGAAAACCAGCTCCACCCCTCAGTGTTTAGCACTAAGGTTTCACTCTCGCTCAAGCCGTTCTCACTGCGTGGCGGAAATGTCTTAAAGAAATAGTTCACCCTAAACTGAAAATGATCCTATAGTTTACTTACCCTGAAGCCATTGGTGTGTGACTTGGTGTGTTACTTACCCTGAGCCATTGGTGAGCCAAACACAATCAGAGTTATATTAAATAATATCCTGGTTCTTCCCAGATTTGTAATGGCGAAGCTCTAAAAAGTGCATCCATCCATCATAAAAGTAATCCATACGACAAAATAGCCATATTTATACGTTTATAAACTATAATCACTGGCTCAGCCGTACACACATTCACGATAGTCGAGTTCTGACGGAAGAGTGACCTCTGACCTGACGCAAGACGTAACTCCTCTTCTCTTATAGACCATTTCAAAAGATGTAAACAACACTGGCCCAGAAGCACTTCCTGTTTCAGTTTCTTAACACTACATAAAAGCTGGGATAAAATACAACCAACAGAACATTTAAAACTGAATCAAAAAGTTAAACAAACATCTTTAAGAAGTTTTCTTTACATGTGAAATAAAGAAAACAGTTACAAACTGAAACAGGAAGTGCTTCTGGACCAGTGTTGTTTACATCTTATGAAATGGTCTATATTAAAATCCTAATAATAACAATAAATCATCTTGTTTTAGACTTTTAATTCATGGCCAGCATTTTGTTTTGCTCTATCCTCTGCTTAAAATCATGCTTCAGGTCAAAGGTCACCCTTCCTTTGTGAACACGAGTACAGCCGTTGCCAGATGCCAGTGATTATGGTTTATAAAGATTTGAATATGGATATCTACTTCAGACGCCATTTATTAACCCACTGGAGTCACATGGTTTACTTTCATGATGGATGGACGCACTTTTTGGAGTTTCAAAAACTCAAAAAGTCATATATGCAGGATGACTTGAATGCTAAATGATAATTTTTGGGTGAACTATTCCTTTAACTTCTTAAGTTTTGTGGAGAAAATGCAATATCAATGCAAGAAAAATCTACAGGCCTGTATTTCGTCCTGAAAGCGGTACGAGCAAACACTGGCGTGTTCACTTAGTTCTCCAGCACACTGATGCAGTCGTGAAGATCGAAATCAGATAGACGGACTTAGAGGTTTGGATCAGTTGTCCCACTCCAGAGATTACTTACACACTTCAAAGACGAGGTTGCCAAGACTGCGACCTTGCTACATGAAGCCTCATTGACCAAAATCCACTTCCTGCGCAACACACACTTCCTCAGAACTGGCCGTAATCTCCATAAGGATGTTCACACAGGACTTCTAGCGGAAAAAGCTGGAAGTAGGGCAGGAAGGAAGAGCAGATCTCGTCGAGTGTGTTTTAGCTGTTGTGGCGCTTCTCTTCAGCAAATTTAATAGCAGCAGTGGGCCATTATGTGAATTAGGAGCCAACAGGCCCGGCCCGCCGCAAATGAACAGATTACCTTGTTCAGTGGTCCGACACAGGATTGTGATTACCTCACACTCTCCCCTCATTACACACACAGGAATAAAAAGCCACTGTGAGTGGAAAAAAACACTGATCGGAATAATCTGATTGCTGTTAACACGCCGTTGATGGAATTAATAAACAGCGCCGCTGATGATGTGTTTACAGTGGCGATACGCTGCGTTTAGTCGGTGTGTAAAAGACCATCAGAGCGGATCTGAAGTTAATTTCTGGACTAGAGTAATAAAAACTAGTTTCCCACAAAATAACTCTGTTACTTCAGTTCCTGATACAAGACTTGAGTACTATAAAATGCTTTCAAGATCTGTCTATTTAAATGCTTTGATGATTGTGGTGGCTAATACTAAATTCACAAGTTTTACTGTAATTATAACTGTAGAGATTTTGATTTTGATGTAAATTAGTTATAGTATAGTAGTATATATATATATATATATATATATATATATATATATATATATATATATATATATATATACATACACACATTCTAAAAATGCTGGGTTGTTTTAACCCAACTTTGGGTCAAATATGGACAAACCCAAATGTTGGGTTAAAAATGTAATTATAAAGTTTAACCCAATCGCTGGGTTTGTCCATATTTGACCCAAAGTTGGGTTAAAACAACCCAGCATTTTTAGAATGTGTGTATATATATATATATATATATATATATATATATATATATATATATATATATATATATATATATATATAAGTGTCATCGATTCATGATTAATCGCAATTAATCGCATCCAAAATAAGTTTTTGTTTACATAATATATGTGGGTGCACTGTGTATAATTATTTTATATATATATATATATATATATATATATATAAACACACACACATGTTTGTATATATTTAAGAAATATTTCCTTGTATATACTGTATATAGATTTATATATATTTATTTTTATTTATATATATTTATTTATTTGATTTATACATCAAATATTTATTTATTTATTTATTTTTTTTTTTTTATTTATATATATTTATTTATTTGATTTATACATCAAATATTTATTTATATATGATATAAATTATATTTTTTTCTTAAATATACATGCATATGTGTGTATATTTATATATACATACAAAATAACTATACACAGTGCACCCACATATATTATGTAAACACAAACTTTTATTTTGGATGCGATTAATCGCGATTAATCGTTTGACAACCCTAAAAATGTGAATTTTAATTCAAAATATCAATATATATTCAATCTTATCCCCTTGAAGATGTATATTTGGTCTTAATACATATTTTAAAACATAATATTGTGATGATATCATCTTTAATATTACTTTTACAGTAAGTATTATTATTGCAATATTGATAATAAATTGTACTTTCTCACTCTTATAAATACAAATAATATATTGCTTTATATTGCGCAATATAAAACAAAAACATTTAAATAAAATCAAAATATTAAACAATATTTTCAACATTTTACCACCACATTTGTATTATTGTAAATTAACAACAAAATAATTTTACTAAAATATAATATTAATATATAAAAAGTAATTAGACCAAACATAGGGAGAAGATGATGGTTCTTTGACAAAACAAAACATCACCCATTAAAGCGGATTAAAAAAAATGTGTGTGTGAGAGAGAGAGAGAGGCTGAAAAACACCATCACCAATGCAGTAGTAGTGTGTCTTTCAGAGTTGAGTTCCAGGTTCCATGATCATCTCACATAAAGGAGTGAAACTCAATCTGTGGTCAGCGGCCTCTCTCTCTCTCTCTCTCATCCTCATCAGATCCTCAACACCTTCTTCTGAAATGCTACACTTCTCTCTATCTCTCTCCTGTGTCCTGGGACGTTGAAATATATCTTAAGGCCAGTCTAATAAGACAGGTAAACAGGTGACCGGCTCATTCAGCAATCATGTCATCATCATCATCATCATCAACAAAAACTAGTATGAAGACAAAAAGCAGTAGGGAAGATGATATTTGTTAAACATACAAAGACTGAAATAGTATTTTCCTGAAAAACATTTGTTTTATCTACAACTAAATACGAATAAAAACGACCCCAGATAATTACATTTTGAATCAATATCTAACAGTCTGATTTAATTAACATGTTGTGGTGCTGTGATAAAACCTCTTAACTAGGCTATAAAACAACTACACAACTAAAATCTAAACAAGCAAATGAAAAAACAAAACTATATTAACCCTGATCGGCTCCATAAAGAATCTCGTCCCGTCTGTGACGTGCCTGTCATCCATAAATATGTATTTCTATAAAGCCTCTCCACAGCCCTTCTGTTTGATTGCTTAACATTTGGTTTCTTGCTCTTAGAGACTAATAAAAACTGAAGTATGTGGTGGCTAAAGCGTCTCAGGCTTATGAAATATGTACAGCCAAGTGGCTATTGGATATCTGAATGGAATTCAAATAGCCTCAGCGCCACGGCGGATCTCCAAAACATCGCGCGGCCCTTTAGCTTGCTGAGATCGATAGCCCTTAAAACAGCCTGCGAGAAGGACGAGACTATCAGTTTGGATGAAATTCATTTTTAAAACCCTTTCTGCGTTTCAAACTACACACCTCACAATTTTTAAATGAAACTTGCACTGAATGGCATCCATATTTGCTTTATATAATTTGACTAGTATTTATTTTTGATCTAGAGGAGCATGAGTGACTGACTGATATAATACTGATGTTAAAGGTAGTACATAATAAGAATAATACATGTAATTTCTAATGCACTTTACATTTAAGACAAACCTCAAAGTGCTACTACAGGTATGATCATAAAAACATCAATGTAAAATATAAAAAATTAAGGTTAAAATTCATTAGTTCTGCTAAAAGTAATGTTTTTTTGAAAGTCTCAATAGTCTGTGGTCTCATAGGAAAGTCTCAATAGTCTAGTACATCATTTAAGTGTGAACAGGTCTGCTTTTACTATTATTTTATATATTTTAGGATAATGAGCATGAAATCAAAAGAATAATTTGCTAATTTATTAATTAAAAAAGATTTGTGTAAAAATAATAATAATAAAATAATAAATAATAATAATCATGGAACACATGGAAATTTTTAATAAACGAGTTCGAACAGGAGAGTCACGAACGCGCATCACAGAACAGAGCAAGGCGACCATTTGAGCTTATAAAACTTAAATTTTGTTATTTTGTTTTAAATGAGCGATCGTTTCGCTTGATAAGACCCTTATTCATCGTCTGGAATCGTTTAAAGCCCTTTGAACAGTTTTCATTTTGTACTGAAACTGTCTTTTGGACCTTGAACCGTTTGGACCCCATTGAAGTCCATTATATGGAGAAAAATCCTGGAATGTTTTCATTAAACACCTTAATTTCTTTTCGAATATCTGCAACCACACCGTTTCTGGTCACATTGACTTCCATAGCATATATTTTTTCCTACTATGGAAGTCAATGAGACCAGAAACTGTGTGGTAACTGATATTCTTCTAAATATCAGAAAATCGGCTGAATTGATTCGAAAACGGTAAAACTCAACTGTTTAACTCTGGGGGAGAGGTAAAATGAGCCTATTTCCAAAAAAAGTGGAGTATCCCTTTAACCACGATAGTCCAAAATATCTTCTGGTTGACAAAGTTCATCGTGTCTACAGGCATATCGCCCACCCCTACCTGTATAATATCCAAAAACGAAAGTTATTTCAAGACCGGTATTGCTGCCAAATGGCTGAACAAGATAACAAAAGAAATATTTAGTTTTTTACAGTAGAAAAACAATCAGAGCAAGTTTGGTACAAACGTCCATAGTGTGACCCACGGGTCTCCGGCATCGAGGCGAACGTGATGTTGAAGTAGCAGACATCTTTAAAAAAAACAAGAAAAAAAGAAATCATCTAGGTCAGACTGAGTGGAGCGAGACTTTAGAAAGAAATAAAGAGAGTGGGTTAAAAGAAAAGAAAGACAGAGGGAAGCACAAAATCAAAGGCGTCTCTATCAATCCAGCCCCAATAAACAGCAATTAAGAATCTCAATAATGCTTTAATTAAGAAAAGAGCCGTGAAAAGAGAGAAACAAAGCTTGGACGGTTGCGGTCCCCTGCTGTAAATTGCACCGTTGTGTCCAGGGCCCCCAGAACTCGCAGTCACTATTGACTGCAGCCACTGAGAAAGGTCAGCCGCAGAATACGGACCGCACAAAAGGTTGAATGAGGCAACCGAAGCAATCTTTGGTCAGTATGAAATAGAAATCTCAGGGCTGTACTCTGTTACAAAGTTACTGAAGTGAGGTAGCCTTGCTGTACAGCAAACTTTTACAAATGAAAAGAGCCTGTTGGGGAAATTGGCTCGCCCACTGGCACTCCGACGTGCCTCAGTCATCCACACATAAAACACAGCAGCGCCACCGGCACTGATTACACTTTACACGTTAGCCATACGGCCCACATTCATCGGAGCATTCGTACTGCTATAAAAGCATTCCTTTTCCATAATTAGAAATTATTTTAAAGGGATACTCCACTTTTTTTTGGAAATAGGCTCATTTTACCACTCCCCCAGAGTTAAACAGTTGAGTTTTACCGTTTTCGAATCTATTCAGACGGTTTTCTGATATTTAGAAGAATATCAGTAACCAGATGGTTTCTGGTCTCATTGACTTCCATAGTAGGAAAAAATATACTATGGAAGTCAATGAGACCAGAAACTGTCTGGTTACTGATTTTCTTCTAAATGTCAAAAAAAAATTGTCTGAATACATCCGAAAACGGTAAAACTCAACTGTTCAACTCTGGGGGAGTGGTAAAATGAGCCTATTTCCAAAAAAAGTGGAGTATCCCTATAACTTTTTTGCTCACCAGACAGTGGCTACAAGTTTTCTGAAGTTACTAGCCACTCAACATTTTCACAGGCCACAATTTTAACATCGATACCATGGGGAAAACTGCCACATAGATATTTTTAATATTATCTCATAATTTGCCAGCAGGTGAATTAGGCTGCTGTTACTTTAAGACCTGACACATGCATCCATTATGCATTTTCTGTTCATTTAAAACATAACTGACTCTGTTTATGTGACTCTCCATTTTGACATTATTTTGTATTACTCTTTACAGTCATTTAAAGGGATATTCCACTTTTTTTTGGAAATAGGCTCATTTTACCACTCCCCCAGAGTTAAACAGTTGAGTTTTGCCGCTTTCGAATCCATTCAGCCGATTTTCAGATATTTAGAAGAATATCAGTAACCAGACAGTTTCTGATCTCATTTATTTCCGAAGTAGGAAAAAAATATACTACGGAAGTCAATGAGACCAGAAACTGTCTGGTTACTGATACTCTTCTAAATATCAGAAAATCAGCTGAATATATTCGAAAACGGTAAAACCCAGCTGTTTAACTCTGGGGGAGTGGTAAAATGAGCCTATTTCCAAAAAAAGTGGAGTATCCCTTTAAAGACTGATGTTCTTTAATAGTATCTGATTACATGTAATATGTTAGTTATGGTTGTACAGATATTAAATGCAACTCCCAATTTTACACAATAAGGCCTTAACATGCTTAAAAGTCCTTGTAGTAGATGTATAGTATTCATCCAGTGTTTCCCCTACCATTGTTTTAGGGGACGGCCGGTCCTAAAATGCTGACGAAATCCAGTCATAAAAAAGGAATTTTCTGTATATTTGAGGAATAAATAGAAAATAGAGCCTGACCGATAATTTTTTTTGAGGTCCGATACCGATACAAATATTTATTGGTTTCAAAATCCGATATATCGGCCGATATTTTTTTTTAAATTATTGTTTGGGAAACGCGCAACAAATTATAAAAAATACATTTACAATATAACAGGCCAAGGAGAGATGATACGTCTAATTGCTATAACTGTCACGCGCTATTAAAGAAATACTTCAGTCACATTGTCGAAAGTTAAAAGCACCGTAACAATGTAACGTAACTATTACTAGCTAATTCCGCTTCACTCTCGGCTTATTTAACAGCAGCAAAACTGGACATGATAGTCACAAATTTAGTCATGCTTATTTGAGTTAAGAGAAATGATGGCGATGTTCTTTAATTGTTATTCAAGCAATGCATGTATCGTGACCAACTCAACGAGTGTTGCCAACAGGAACGGTGTAGAGTGCCCTCTGGTGGACAAACTATACAACTCCAACACTCATGACATGGTTCAAGCGTGTTTCGTCCGTTTTTATTTTATTTTTGAAATATTCATTTATCGGCCATTATAACTGCCGATACCGATAGTTTGGAAAATGCCTAATATCGGACGATAATATCGGCCTGGCTCTAATAGAAAGCGGTTCATTACACTTGATAACAAATCGCGATGTAGACTAGTGTGTGTGAATACTAAACCACAAAGACTATTTAAATACGAATCCTGCTTGCCTTGTTCCGTATGAATGAATGGTGCAGCCGACGCACAGTTTCATTAAATCACACACACACACACACACACTGAAGCACGTGTGATGCTTGAGCTGTTTTTGGCCTCTATGAAGACAGAAATGCATGAATTTCCTCTCCAGGCTCTAGATCCACTCTGAAAGTAACTTTGTGATCATTTAGCCGCTTCATTTGAGAAACTATCATGACAAACACACAGAAACTCAAAAGGTCTTCGTGGCAACCTGTCAAATTAAAAGTTTGGTTTAACTTGACAGAAATATATTACTGTTGTACAGTAGAATTTAGATATGTCCTAATACACCAACACTAATCCAAATAAATTATGAATTTTTTAAACAAAACTGAATTTAAGGAATAATGCATGTTTTAATTTTAACAGTAAAGCTCATTGTGCAGCACATTATTTTACAAAAAGTTTATGATAAATAATAAAATTTGTGTTTTATGGCTTCATTTTATTACCAGCAAAAACACAACACAGAATTAGAGTTGAATTTTTTTCATATATATATATATATTTTTTTCTTCTTAAGTGTTTATAACTACGGGTTGGGCAACGATTAATCACATCCAAAATAAAAGTTTGTGTTTACATAATATATGTGGATGCACTGTGTATAATTATTTTATATATATATATATATATATATATATATATATATATATATATATATATATATAAATACCCACACATGCATGTATATATTTAAGAAAAATGTGTTATTATTAATATATCAAATATTTATATATAATATTAATTATATATATATATATATATATATATATATATATATATATAAAGTATCTACATGCAAATATTTCTTAAATATATACATGTATGTGTGTGTATTTATATATACAAATTAATTATACACACTACATACACATATATTATGCAAACATAAACTTTTATTTTGGATGCGATTAATCACGATTAATCGTTGCCCATCCCATACATGATTTCAATAAATTAGACATGCTTTTTGATGGCTAAAAAATAACATGCCCGCTCCACAACACTAGCAGGTTCAACACAAAAAGTATTCTCGCCACTTGATAAACTTAAGATTGAGCCACTGTAGTCACTCGGACTGTTTTAAACATTGTCTTTACTAACTTTTCTGGGCCGGCAAGTTTCAATTACATAGAAGCCCATGGAGGAGTGAGACAGCTCTCAGATCATCAAAAATGTTGTGTTCAGAAGATCTCAAGGGGTTGAAACAACATGAGGGCGAGTAATTACTGACAGAATTGAACTTACCCTTTAAGCAAACACCAACAGATTAAATGGTTTTCAAAAGCAAGAGAAACAACTCGGTCCAGAGCGTCCAAACTTCCGAGTGGGAGCACGTGTATTTATAGGAACATCAGAGTAACCCGTTTTGACAAGGAAGTCTACTACGCTTGTGAGCAGTTTGGATTTTGCTGCCCACATATCATGTTGATTCAGAGTGTTGATTCATCCTGCGAGGTCTAGGACTAGACAGCAGTTCTGACAGAACAAAGTGAGAGGAGATGCACTCGGTACACTTTTTGGCAGGTTAAACAAAACCAAATCTCCTCGTCTCCATCAGTGTAGAGTTTCCCACCGCGCGGTGTGTTCCCAGCAGGCTCGGCGCTCTGCCGGGGCCCTGACACAGATAGATCTGTCTCACTCTGCGAGAGCGATACCTCACGGCCGGGGTTCTCCTGTCATCCACGTATTGATTTGACAAGAGAGACAAAAGGTATAACTCAGAGCTAATGCAATTGTGAAGACAAATGCTCAGCTGAGCAAAAAAAAAAAAAAAAAGGAAAGTGCATGAAGAGATGGGATGGGCAGGGTTGCAAAGACCCTCAGATAAACATTTATATTTTATATATATATATAAAATGTCATTCCACTGTAAAGGCAAAGCAAAAGAGACATATATTTATATGCATGAAAGAGTGCATTTATACTTTTTATCTAAAAAAAAAAATAATAATAAAGCAAAAAGCTGATCATCAGGTCTGATGATCTGTTCACACAAATTTTTATTTTTATTTTTTACAGGCAAGTAAATGATATAATAGTTTTGTAGGGCTCTGAAACAATTGAATCGCATCCAAAATAAAAGTTTGTGTTTACATAATATATGTTTGCATAATGTGTATAATTATTTTGTATATATAAATACGCACACATGCATGCATATATTTAAGAAAAATTGTGTTCTTAATATATCAAATATTTGTATTTATATATAATATTAATTATGTATAAATATTAGGGCTGGGAAAAGATTAATCGCGATTAATCGCATCCAAAATAAAAGTTCGTGTTTACATAATATATGTGTGCGTAGTGTGTATAATTATTTTGTATATATAAATACACACACATGCGTACATATATTTCAGAAAAATGTGTTCTTAATATATCAAATATTTGTATTTATATATAATATTAATTATGTATAAATATATATAAAGTGTGTTCTTAATATATCAAATATTTATATATAATATTAATTATGTATAAATATATGTAAAGTATTCATATGCAAATATTTCTTAAATATAGACATGCATGTGTGTGTATTTATATATACAAAATAATTATACACACTACACACATATATTACGTAAACAATACGTAAACTTTTATGTAAACTTTTATTTTTGGGTGCAACTAATCTCGATTAATCGTTTCACAGCCCTATTTAAAAGATGAAATTATTATATCATCCTTGTTGCTTCTCCACATGATCATTGTGTGTTTTAAATGGTATTTAATGTAATTGTTAACTTGTATGTATTTCTAATGTGGATGATTGGACTGATCCTTTCTATTGGTAAAAAATGAAACCAGTTCTGACAAAAAAACAAAATACCAGTTAGATCTACATTAAACATGTGGAAACTGAATTCTGTGCAAGTTTTCCACGGGCCGACGGGACAGGACAAGAATCGATGCCTGTAACCTTCAAAGTCACGGATGTAAAGACCATCAACATCGCGATTAATCAAACGGCCAAACGCAACACGTCGAGAGGCTGCTTTTAACCTTACGCATCAGAGTGTTAATAAATATTAATAGCTTTCATTTGCACACCACTTTTAAGTCTATTTAAGAGCTATAAAGGCAGCGTCAGTGCGCATTTGGCGCTGCACTCAGATCACGGCTGCCAGCTGTAAAAGCCGTCTGACAGGAATACTGAGGATCTAAGTGGCACAGTATTGAATTGACATTTCCAGCATGCCTCTGATCAACCACAGTTCTCCTTTACAAGTCTGTGAAGGATTGCAAATAAAGCGCCTCGTTACAGTTGTTCTTTCCATCCAAATTACACATAACCGCGCTCACGCAGATTAACAGGCGAATGACTGATGCAAATCAAAAGAGAAAAAAAAAATCGGACATGAGGAGATTACCGACTATAGTATGTTGGATAATAAGCACTCAGGGTCCAGTTGCTACACTTGAAATCACTTTATAAACTAACAGTATTCCCCAAACTAGTTTTCTGAACAAAAGTACTAAACTATAGTGCTCATTTAGCATTTGCGATATTCTTTTCTTCCCTATTGAGATGAAACGAGTGAATGAAAAAAAAAAAAACAAGAAAAAATGTGGGGTGGGACTTGATTTTGTCCATGGGGAATTGATTGGATGGTTGTGGTTTGCTATTGGTCCATCTCATGTGATTGACAGGTTGGTTGTCCCACCCTTGTGCCAGTAAACGCATATTATGTAGAGCTGTCAAACGATTAATCGCGATTAATCGCATCCAAAATAAAAGTTTGTGTTTATATAATATATGTGGGTGCACTGTGTATATATATATATAAATACACACACATGCTAGTATATATTTAAGAAATATATACTGCATATAGATTTATATATAATTTTGGTGCAAAATGTACATTTAAATTTTTTCGATTTAAAATAAATATAAATATTTTATATATAAATAATAATAATTTATATATAAATTATAAATAAGAAATAACTCGCAGCAGAACATGAGAAATGTACCAGAGATTTAAGGGCAAAATGTACATTGTAAATAATGATACAATGTAAAAAAAAAAAATATTTTATATATAAATAATATTTTTTCTTAAACATACATGCATGTATATAATATTATACAGTGCACCCACATATATTATGTAAACACAAACTTTTATTTCGGATGCGATTAATCGTGATAAATCGTTTGACAGCCCTAATATTATGGGCATATTATGTGGTTCTTGAGCTTAAAATGTCAAAATGTCAACTACCGAGTAATGTCCTGATTGGACTATCACTAGAAATAATGAATGATAAATGCATAATTAAATGGATTTGGATTTAAAAACAAAGAGAGTAGAGAACTGAACTACAGACATGCTGCTTGTCTTTCACACAAAAAGCTTCCTGAGCTATCGGTCAGTCATAATTAACAACATACTGGCAATAAAGTGATATACTAGCCACAAGTTAAGGTTTGGTTGCAAGCCATAAGTATTGCAAACATAAGTAATGCAAGCAATACTTATGCAAACCCTTGCATTTTCCCACTACTCTCTTGTGGTGTGCCATTCTCATTGAAATCAATAGCTAAAAGACTAAACTCTAGTATACAAGTTCCCTTAAATCCCAAATAATAACACCCTTAAAGAGCAGCGAGTGTGTTTTTGACATATAAAGCTGATTAGCAGTCGTCAGTTAAATGACCACAATCCTCTAAGACTCGCCACCTTCCATTAAACGCAAATGAATGTACAATTATATATGCAGTTAAGTAAGGACTGCATCTGATTGTGCTGTATTTGCATGTTCTGTATTCTTGCAATTAAAAGCTAATTAATTAGATACAATTCTATTAAAGAACAAATCCCACTCTTCAATATCCACAACCTGAGGTCAGCCACCGCTCAAATGTGAATCGCTTTTTTTTTTCTGCATGGTGTGAAACTAAAAATAGAAGGTGCTTTACATGCTGGAACATATAACAAGCAGACATCATGAATATGATTCACTCTTGAGCAGCGACAGAGATATCGGTTCACAGAAATAACTTGCAGTAGAACATGAGAAATGTTCAAAATGAGATATTGGTGCAAAATGTACATTTAAATTTCTTCATGTAAATATTTTATTTTTACATTTGCTTAAATACTTTATCTTGTTTGTTTTTAAAGAATAGCATAATCTGTTGTTTATATATTTATATATATATATATATATATATAAAGTAAACAATGTATTTTTTATATATTTGTATACTTTTATATAAAAAACAGTAATGTAAAATTACATAAAATTAATTTAGAAATTAATTTATGAAATTAAATGCAAATGAACAGTAAAAATGTTAATAGTTTATAGTGCTAATATAAAGTTAAAAAGGAAAAAAATTATAAACAAACAAATTATATCTTTTCACTTAAGAAAAAAAGTTCTAATGGTTGCAATTGTCTAATCAGTAGTTTATAAATAATTCCATAATTTTTTTGGGCAACACTTTACAATAAAGGTCCCATTAGTCAACAAGTAAATGCATTAACAAATATTGTATAACAATACAAAATACAGGTGAAACTCAAAAAATTAGAAAATTGTGCAAAAGTTCATTTATTTCAGTAATTCAACTTAAAAGGTGAAACTAATATATTATACAGATTAATTACATGCAAAGTGAGATATTTCAAGCCTTTATTTGTTACAATTTTGATGATTATTATAGCTATGAAAACCAAAAATTCGAAATCAGAATATTGTGAAAAGGTTTTCATATCTGTAAGCCATAATCAACAAAATTATAACAAAAAAGGCTTGAAATATATCACTTTGCATGTAATTAATCTATATGATATATTAGTTTCACCTTTTAAGTTGAATTACTGAAACAAATTAACTTTTGCACCATATTCCAATTTTTCGAGTTTCACCTGTACATTTGTTACAGTATTTATTAATGTGTTAATGCTCGTTAATAAAATATAAAAATAAAAAAACTTATTCATTGTTAGGTCATATCAGATCCGGTCAATTAAATACTATTCACATAAACAACTTTAGATTTTAATAATGCATTAGAAAATGTTGAAATTAACATTAAGTATAAGTATTTTTCATTGCTAGTTCATGTTACCTATATAGTTAACTAATGTTAACAAACGAGACCTTATTGTTAAGTGCAAAATATAAATTTTTACAATTTTTCCTAAGTCAACTTGTTAAAGTTAAAAGACAGATTATATATAAATGTTTCAAAACCCCTGTGTTCAGTTCAATCAGAAACCTATATATTACATGATCTTTTTATCTAAAGATTTCGGACTTTTCTTCCCTCATTGCGTTTCCTTCAGAACGTGTCCTTGAGCAGCGTTCAGCATCTCCTCTCTGCAGTAAAGCAACACTTGTGCTATTAATCTGTTGTTGCTGTGCCAGCTTCAGACACCCCTGCCTGAGAAAGGGCCGTTTGTTGAGGAAATGTGAAAATGCTTTATAAACAACTCTGCGCAAGACGAACAATTTATCTCCAAACTACTTCCAGCATGTGGGCGCCGCTGATCTAAAATATGGCTACAGTGTTTTTGGCTGCAAACAAAATGCTTCGGGTCAGTGTGCTACTACAAAACAATGTTAAACGAGAAGGAAAATTCCCGGTGTATTCGGAGCGTTGGCTGGAGGAGAGGAGCTTCATCTCTCCGTTTCGTACCCATCACGAGCAGATGTGACTGTGAGCTTCCTTTATGAATGTTAAAGAGGAAATTGAAGCATACATGATATCACAACACAGCTGGCTCTTTCAGACAACTCTTTTGCACAAGTACAATACTATCGCCTCAAGAGTCTCTTTCACCATCTGTGAAATTACGACAGCTGATTGCATTGCCGGCTTTCCTAAACACTCAGGTTAAAGACTTGAGATGAAGATTACACACACATACACACACCTCACGGGCTGGAATCCACCTCTCCAACGCCGGCATGACGTTGCAGGTTTTATTTCCATAGAGACGGGTTCGCGGCGAGGCGGCAGTGTGTAACACTGACCTGAGCGACCTCTGACCTAGTAAAGCTGCCCAAGGCTCCTGCTCGGCAAATCCTCATTCGTTTGCAATTACCGGCCGTGGCCTTTCCTGACGAGTGCACTACCTAAACCTACAACAGCGCAAATAGGGATGGCAAGCATTAGGAAGTTAACGATTCCGGATCTTTTTAACGATTCCATTAACAACCCCAAAATGCTTTCCGTAAGCACAAGCACAATCACTTCCTAAAAATACACTTCCGCTCTAGCTTCTGTACTACAATGTACAAAATATGAAAGATGGAACTGATCAAAATTCAATACAGGGCTGGGCGAAATGGCCAAAACAATTAGGCATATCATGATAAAATGTCTCTTTAAAATGCACAATAGCTTCAGTTGGGTCATTTTTTAGGGCGAAATTCGGTTCATTGTTTCATAAGGTCAGCGTTTTTGGTTGGGAGTCTATGAAACATCATGGTCTCCCCAGTCTATTGTTGCAGCTCTTTACAATACAACAAACATCCATGATTGTAAACTATGCTTTTGCTATCTATTCAAGGAGTAGTTCACTTTAAAAAAATAAATAAATAAAAAAACTTCACTGATAATTTACTCACCCCATGTCATCCAAGATGTCCATGTCTTTCGTTCGTTCTATCGTATGTTAGTTCGCTCTATCGTACGTTCAGTCTTTCGTTTGTTCTATCGTACGTTCATTTGTTTGTACGTTCTATTGTACATTCATTTGTTTGTTCTATCATGTTCGTTCGCTCGTTCTATCGTACGTTCATTTGTTGGTTCTATCATATGTTTGTTTGCTCGTTCTATCGTTCGTTCATTCCATCATATGTTTGTTTGCTCGTTCTATCGTACGCTCATTCGTTCGTACGTTCTATCGTACATTCATTTGTTTGTTCTATCATGTTCGTTCGCTCGTTCTATCGTACATTCATTTGTTGGTTCTATCATATGTTTGTTTGTTCGTTCTATCGTTCGTTCATTCCATCATATGTTTGTTTGCTCGTTCTATCGTACGCTCATTCGTTCGTACGTTCTATCGTACATTCATTTGTTTGTTCTATCATGTTCGTTCGCTCGTTCTATCGTACATTCATTTGTTGGTTCTATCATATGTTTGTTTGTTCGTTCTATCGTTCGTTCATTCCATCATATGTTTGTTTGCTCGTTCTATCGTACGCTCATTCGTTCGTACGTTCTATCGTACATTCATTTGTTTGTTCTATCATGTTCGTTCGCTCGTTCTATCGTACATTCATTTGTTGGTTCTATCATATGTTTGTTTGCTCGTTCTATCGTTCGTTCATTCCATCATATGTTTGTTTGCTCGTTCTATCGTACGCTCATTTGTTCGCTCGTTCTATCGTACATTCATTTGTTTGTTCTATCATGCTCGTTCGCTCGTTCTATCGTACATTCATTTGTTGGTTCTATCATATGTTTGCTCGTTCTATCGTACGTTCATTCGTTGGTTCTATCATATTTTCGTTTGCTCGTTCTATCATACGTTTGTTCGTTCTATCATATGTTCGTTTGCTCTTTCTATCGTACGTTCATTCGATCATATGTTCGTTCTATCGTACATTCGTTCATTCATACGTCCGTTCTATCGTACATTCATTCGTTCGTTCTATCATATGTTTGTTCGCTCATGTTATCGTACGTTCATTCGATCATATGTTCTTTCTATCATACGTTTGTTCGTTGGTTCTATCATATGCTCCGTTTGCTCATTCTATCGTACGTTCGTTTGTTCTAACATATGTTCGTTCACTCGTTCTATCATATGTTTGTTCGATCATGCTCGTTCTATACGTTTGTTCATTCTATCATACATTCGTTCGTTCTATCACAGGTTCGTTTGCTCGATCATATGTTCGTTAGCTCGTTCTATCGTACGTTCGTTTTATCGTATTATGTTCTATCGGCCTGTGTAGCTATTGTCCCATCTATGTATAATTATGACTGTCGTTCTACCTATCGTTCAGTCTATCGTTTTATCTATCTATCTATCACTCTATGTTTTGGTCTCTTTCTGTCGTTTTTTTCTTATTTTTGAAATGAGCAATCGTTTCGCTAGATAAGACCCTTATTCATCGTCTGGAATCGTTTAAAGCCCTTTGAAGCTGCACTGAAACTCATTTGGACCCCATTGATGTCCATTATATGGAAAAAAATCCTGGAACGTTTTCATCAAAAACTTTTCTTTTCGACATGGACATCTTGGATGACATGGGGTGAGTAAATTATCAGCAAAAGTTTTTTTTTAAAGTGAACTACTCCTTTAATTGCTGACTCTATTAGTCCAACTCTGTGCTCCTCACCACGGTGCGTCTCAGGTGCTGCGGTTATCACTCCGCCCAAGTAGCTGTGCTTCGCCTTCCGAGAATATATAGTTCCCAATATTTGTATATATTTTATATTTTAATGCATTAAAACAAAGCCCTTTGCTGTGGCTCTGTTGGTGGAAGAACATCAATGTTCAAGAACTGCTAACTAAAATGGTCATTAAAACATTCGTTTCCAGTATTTAAACAATAGACAGGTTCCTCTAGTGTTAGTAAAATTTAGCTCTAAAGGACAACATAAACAAAAGATCTTTTATTAGGGTGTCACACTATAGACAAACATGAGGGTGTCTGACCAATGCAAAGGCTCTGTTGTTTTGTTTTATTCATCTGTGTGTCTGAGCTGTGGAGGCGAGATGAAAAGAGAAGCAGTGTTTTTTTTTCCTCAGTGACTGGTCTCTCCAGTCTGCATGTCTCCAGTCATCTGTCACTGGTTTACATACATACAGTGACACCTCCAGTCTCCAAGGGGAGGCAGTGTCACCGCGCGCCCCAGCTAAAGGCTGACTGGGTGGGTACGGATCTCCTCCAGGTACCCCTCGGGAGAGACATTAGGGCTTGGTGACAGCATGACAGGCCCACACACACACATAGATTTGTTCTGTGTTTCTCTCCCTCAACAACACACACACAATACTGCGATGCACACTGAGGCCTCCTACACAACCCCATGGTTGCATAAAGCATAGATTTTGCATAAAGCGCTGACTTAGCTCCACATAAATTTAGTCAGACACAAAATTATTTTTCAACCCCCCCTCCCCTCCCCTCCCGGCCTCCAAATGCAAAACTTTTTTGCAATGAATAATGGAAACAAAGAGGCGAAAGGCTTTGGGGAGCATTAAAATGTGGAAGAAATTTCGTCAGGGTATGGAACTGAAAAATAAAAATGCCTGTAAAATCCAGACAGACTGGAGTAAAACAGAGAAAAAGTCAAATAAATGCTAAACAGAACTTGAGGCAGTCCTCTCTAGATATTGCCATGACACATAACTTATAGAGTGATATAAATATTGCATCGTTAACAAATGCAAAAGATGTAATGCATCTTCTCAAAAGCTAAACGGAGCTTGCTGACCACTAGGGACAACTCGAGTACTCGACAGAAAATTCAACAGAGATGAACATTTGTGCCAATTGCACTGCAGATTAGAGTCAGACGGACATCTTTGGCATCGTGTATCAAGTTAAAAATAGCTGTAAAATAATAAATGTTAAAGGAGTAGTTCACTTTTTTCAAAATGTCATCCAAGATGTCCATGTCTTTCTTTCTTCAGTTGAAAAGAAATTAAGGTTTTTGATGAAAACATTCCAGGATTTTTCTCCATATAATGGACTTCAATGGGGTCCAAACGGTTCAAGGTCCAAAAGAAAGTTTCAGTGCAAACTGCAAACTGTTCAAAGGGCTTTAAACGATTATAGATGATGAATAAGGGTCTTCTCAAGTGAAACGATTGGTCATTTAATAAATAAATAACAAAGTTTAAGTTTTATAAGCTCAAATGCTCGCCTTGCTCTGTTCCGTGATGCACGTTTGTGAGTCCCCTGTTCAAACTCGTTCATCAAAATGAACGAATCTTTGTGGTTCATTGAGTCATTTGGTTCATTCAACGAACGAAACGAACGAATTGACTCTGAAAAAGATTTGGAAGATCAGCTGACTCCCGAAGTTTGAACAGGAGAGTCACGAACGTGCATCACAGAACAGAGGCGAGCATTTGAGCTTATAAAACATAAACTTTTTTTTAATGAGTGATTGTTTCGCTTGATAAGACCCTTATTCATCGTCTGGAATCGTTTAAAGCCCTTTGAACAGTTTGAAGTTTGCACTGAAACTGTCTTTTGGACCTTGAACCGTTTGGTTCCCATTGAAGTCCATTATATGGAGAAAAATCGTGTAATGTTTTCATCAAAAACCTTCATTTCTTTTCGACTGAAGAAAGAAAGATATGGCCATCTTGGATGACATGGGGGCGAGTAAATTATCAGCAAAAGTTTTGTTTAAAGTGAACTAATCCTTTAATTAATAATAATAAAATACACACACACACACACACACAAATACAATTAATGATTTCATGATCAATCATCTCTGTCACTGCCAAGTACTCGAGTACTAGTGACCGGTGCTGGAAACACTGCTGCGTCCTCAGTAAAGAGCGGCGCCGCTGTCTGCGGTCGCACATGAGAGTGTTACCCAGCACATTAACAGCTATTCTGGACGGTGAAAAGTCAACATTCCTCCCTGAGGTGATTTCACGATAATGAACACAAAAGAGGTGCCAGCCCTCATAAAGCTCAAGGATGATGCTGAACTCTATATGAGCTCTTTCTCTTTTAAATTAACGCAATTCCATGTGGACATTTAAAGGGATCGTCAAATAGGCCAGATCCTAAACATGCTTTACATAGCAATCCATCTCTTAAAGAGGACAGTGCACCTAGATTTGCCATCTTTGTGCATATTAAAATAGCATCTCAGAATAATTCATCATATTTTTTTCTAATACGGCGATAATTGCTTAAATGACTCTGTAGAGTTACACACTTATTTCTCTGCAGGGTCATAAGTTTGTGCTTTTAAAATAAATTTCACTAAATGCAAAAGATTCAGATGCATGATGATATATATTACCAGTGACTTTATCAGCCACTACTAGCATTTTCAGATTAGCAATATCAGTTAGATTTGGCAGATGTTGTAAGCAAACAAATATAACATTTCTATGCCGAGTTAATATAAATCTTACCAATTGTAAATGTTTTAATATGCAATCTTATGCAAAATGTAAAGCATGCAAGATGATTAAGATGCTTGACATTAAAATAATAACAGGTTAGTCACTCTTGGAAGAAATGGTTCTATTTAGAACCAGAAATGGTTCCATCCCCCGCTTCATTTATGGAACTCCAAAATGGTTCTACTGTATATGGAACCATTTTTTTGGTAAAAGGTTCTATTGGCCAAGTATGGGACCCCAGGGTTCTATATAGAACCCAGAGGAACCCTCTTTTTTAAGAGTGTATAGAACCTTTTAAGGTTCTATATTCTTCTAAAAGTGAAGAGAATATGAAATGATTTAATACCAATCAATACTTTGGGGAAGTGGAGAATAAATGCATTATCAATTCTATTTATGCTCCAATTTCTAAAAGATATACAGGTAAAACTCAAAGTTCATTTATTCCAGTAATTCAACTTAAAAGGTGGAATTAATATATCATATAGACTCATTACAGATATTTCAAGCCTTTATTTGTCATAATTTTGATGATTATGGCGTACAAATATGAAAACCTTTTCACAATTTTGTAATTTTGACTTTGGGGTTTTCATATCTGTAAGCCATAATCATCAAAATTATAACAAATAAAGGCTTGAAATCTCTTTCAAATCACTTTTCATGTAATGAGTCAACATTAGTTTCACCTTTTATATATTACCAATGACTATCAGCATTTTTCAGATTAGCAATATCAGTTAGATTTGGCAGATGTCGTAAGCAAACAAATATGATATTTCTATGACGAGTTACAAAAATATGTCACTAAATCTTACCAATTGTAAATGTTTTGATATGCAATTTTACATTCAAAACGTAAAAGCATGTAAAAATTCAAGAGTCAACAGATTTTCACCATGTCACCAAAGTTACGAAAGGCAAAAGCAACATTATTCTCAAGTAAGGATGTGCAAAATATACAATCTTTTCTGTACTTGTCCAGTTTTACTTAAAGCAACTAAACTTACGATGGTAGACTTTGTGTGGATAATTTTAAAGTGACAGTAATGCACATTAGGGCTGTCAAACGATTAATCGCATCCAAAATAAAAGTTTGTGTTTACATAATATATGTGGGTGTATAATTATTTTATATATATATATATATATATATATATATATATATATATGCACGTGTGTGTATTTATATATATATATATATATATATATATAAAATACACACACATGCACATATATTTATGAAAAAATATTATTTATATATAAAAAATTATATTTATATATAATATAAATTAAATCTACACACAGTATATACATGAAAATATTTATTAAATAAATACAAGCATGTGTGTGTGTGTATATATATATATATATATATATATATAAAAAATAGTTATATACAGTGCACCCGCATATATTATGTAAACACAAACTTTTATTTTGGATGCGATTAATCGCGATTAATCGTTTGACAGCCCTAATGCACATCATATAATAGTAATCATAATCAAATGTGTAGATCAGTCAGTGCAACCAAAATGCTGATAAGATAGAGAGTATATAATAAGACAAATAAAAAATAAGAGAAATATAGATAACCAAGCTTGAGACGAACACCACCAATAAAACTCAGAACATCATCAGCTATTCACAAACAAACGTCATCGAGAAGATCTGCAAAACTCTCTGTGGAAATGTGGCGGTTCATATGGGAATCTCATTAAGAGAAACCTTCAGGCTCATTCCAAACCAAATTGGTTCTACTTAGGAGTGAGGAAACAGGGTCATCCTTAACGCCTGCTGAACGGGGTGAAAAGGAAGGGTGTGTGTGTGCGTGTGTGTGTGGGGGGGTTGTTCAGACATCCTAAAAAATAAAACCGAGCCTAAGCCCAAGGGAATGACCATTATAATCCACTCCTGCTAGGCCTCTAAACACTAAACGCTCCACATATTAATCAACTAAATCACAAAAGGGAAGTCTTTGTTTAGCAATTACACCACTGAATCTACAATTAAACACAACTACATTTTTGATCTTGTTCCATGCTTGAATTAATCTTCACGCTAACTATAAAAGTTGGATGTCTGAGCAATGGGCAGCTTATCACTTGTGTCTTAACTCAATATTAACATATACATTAGCATACAATACAATTTCTACAATTAAATTCATGAAATTTACATCTATTCCATAATTATCCATGCTGAAGGGCATGAATGAAGGGCACTTCACACAATTTATGCGACCAGGAGATTCAGTGATGTCCTTTTATGCTAATTTGCGGGTTAATAATTTATGGGAGTTTCAGCAGATGCACCTATATGTTTTGTGTTTAATGTTTGTGTAATACAGCACATTTATTGAAATAATCAATAAACATCGATACTTTGGGCAAGTGGAGAATAATAGCATAATCAATTTAATGTCTAATTTACTAAAGCATTGATGCTTTGATTAAGATACTTGACATTAAAACAATAACAGGTTATAAGAGAATATGAAATTATTTAATAATAATCAATACTTTGGGGAAGTGGAGAATAAAAGCATAATCAATTCTATTTATGCTCCAATTTCTAAAACTACTGATGTTTTGATGATATACAGGTGAAACTCATTTATTCGAAGTTCATTTATTCCAGTAATTCAACTTAAAAGGTGGAATTAATATATTATATAGACTCATTACAGATATTTCAAGCCTTTATTTGTTATAATTTTCATGATTATGGCGTACAGGTATGAAAACCTTTTCACAATTTTCTAATTTTGACTGGAGTTTTCATATCTGTAAGCCATAATCATCAAAATTATAACAAATAAAGGCTTGAAATCTCTCACTTTGCATGAAATGAGTCTATATAACATTAATTTCACCTTTTAAGTTGAATTACTGGAAAAAAAAAACTTTTGCACGATATTATAATTTTTCGAGTTTCACCTGTACATACGCAAAACATACGCAAGTTAGGGCTGTCAAACGATTAATCGCACCAAAAATAAAAGTTTGTGTTAACATAATATATGTGGGTGCACTGTGTATAATTATTTTGCATGTATGTATATATATATATATATATATATATATATATATATACACACACAGCAGAATGTATATTTAAGAAAAAATAATATTTATATATTTTATGATAAATAAAATAAAAAAAAATAAAAAAATTGTAATATATATATGAAAATATTTCTTAAATATACAAGCATGTGTGTGTGTATATATATATATATATATATATATATATATATATATATATATATATATATATATATATATATATAATATATTAGGGCTGTCAAAACGATTAATTGCATCCAAAATAAAAGTTTGTGTTTACATAATATATGTGGGGGCACTGCGTATAATTATTTTAGATATATTAACACACACACACATGCTTGTATATAATTAAGAAATATTTTCATGTATATTCTGTTTATAGATTTATATATATTTTATATTATACATGCATGTGTGTTTTTATATATATACAAAATAATTATACACAGTGCACCCACATATATTATGTAAACACAAACTTTTATTTTGGATGCGATTAATTGTTTGACAGCCCTAACTTAATGTTAAAAAAGCCCTACAAGTTACACAAAGAATATAAAAGAGCAAAATGCGTAGATAACGTATGTGCCTTTCCCTTCAAAGTCAACATTAAACACTCTGCTCAACCCTTATGTATTCTGCTTATGTAATCTCACATATTTCCAAGTAAAACGGGATATTGAAATTTCAGAAGCATCCATTTAAATATAAAATATAACAAAGATAGCCATTGAATCATGCACAACCCGAGCAGGGATGTGCATTAAGAAAGTAAATAGGGTCAATTCGGATTTTCCCATTGACTCGGACAAGAAATTGCACAGGTTTTGGAGCCAAAAATCAACAAATGGCGAGGCTGTCAGCCCTTCAGGGCACTAAATGCAGGGTAATGCCTATGAGAGAGAGGTAGGCCGTGAAAGGCTGGGGTGAGTCAGGGTCAGCGAGAGCTGGTGAGCGCGACAGCTGAAAAGCGCAGCTCTACAGACTGCTGGGATGAGCTAATTACATTAGCACCCATCATTAGCACAGCCAGCCTGCCACCTCAGCAGCCAGCGCTCGTACAGCATGCCTCAAGATGACCGGCCTTGGTGGCTTCACCACCTAAACCAACTCCTAATGGACATCACGGTCATGATGGAAGTCTCCGGGCAGCTGTCGGCTTTGTTTAAATCACCCAAGATTATGCCACACAAATAAACACCTCATTTAAGTCAGTTTAGAGGGAATTGTTTTGCGAATGGCTGCTAGCATTTCAAACCGACAAACACACATCTTTTTTTATGCACGATTCCAAGATTCTATTAATTATGAATGATCTGTGGAGTCGTATTTTGAACTTTTCCTGACAGCGTATAACGTGCAATGAGAAATGTCAACCGTTAGAGAATTTGCAATACCTTTTATATAGATATTTAAACGTTTTAGTCATTTAGGGTTCAAGACACAACTTTTCCAACTTAGAAATAATTCAATTCATGTGCAATAACATTTCTGCATCAATGCAGGTAACTAAATTAGAATTTAAAGTGATACCCATTGCATGTTGTTATTTTTAAAAAATCTTTTAAACATCAAGTGAGAAGTTGCACTTAAGGCAGCCTTAATAATTTGTTATAAATAATTTGATATTTTGCTTTGCATCTTGTAATGTTGATGGATATATATCCTTTTTTTAAACAAATTCACCATACTGTCCCCAATTGATCAATCAGTGTATTAAGATATTAAGTTTTCCAAAAATGTGATGTTTAGATATGCAATAAGGCATTATTTAAATAAGTATGCACTCATTTGCATATATTTCCAGAACAAAAAAACGTGAAGTCAGGTTCAAAATATTCATTTTGTTGACATAATAGAGATTCAAGTTTTTACGAAGGGAATATCTTTCGGATATCTCTTTTTATTAGTGGTGTGACGAGACGTCGTGATATTAAAACGTTGTGATATTAAAATATAAAAAATTATATTGACGATATTTCTCGTGATATCAGTAGGGGAGTCGAATGATTAATCACGATTAATCACATCCAATGTGGGTGCACTATGTATAATTATTTTGTGTGTATATATATATATATATATATATATATATATATATATATTTGTTTATATATAAATAAATACACACACATGCATGCATATATTTAAGAAAAAATATTATTTATAAAATATTTATAAAATATTAAAATATTTATATTGATTTATAATACAAATTCTACATAAATCTATATACAGTATATACATGAAAATATTTCTTAAATATATACAAGCATGAGTGTGTATTTATATATATAAAATAATTATACACAGTGCACCCACATATATTATGTAAACACAAACTTTTATTTTGGATGTGATTAATCGTGATTAATCATTCGACTCCCCTACTGATATCACGAGAAATGTCGTCAATATCATTTTTTATATTTTAATATCACAACGTTTTAATATCACGACGTCTCGTCACACCACTGATAAAAAGCGATATCCGAAAGATATCCCCTATAGTAGGGCTGTCACGATTCCTCGATTAAATTCGAGTACTTGATTGAAAGAAAATCCTCGATTACAATAGAAACGGAAGTGGCGCTTTCAATATAAGAGAAGTTTCCTAAGGCTGCACTTAAAACTATTGAATATAAAACTATTAAAAAATCTCAATAAAGCTTAGCATAGGGCTATAATTTCTAAACCTTCACTTACACAGGAGCATACAAGTGAAACTGGAAAAATTAAAATATGGAGCAAAAGTTAATTTATTCCAGAAATTCAACTTAAAAGGTGAAACTAATATATTATATAGAATCATTACAGTGCCTTTATTTGTAATAATTTTGATGATTATGGCGTACAGCTATGAAAACAAAAAATTCTAAATTAGAATATTATGAAAAGATTTAATAGAATTATAAAAAAATACAAAAAATAAAATCAAGCATTCTCTGGCATTACAACATGGTTTCATATATAAATCATTTCTGCTGCGTTTCCAGTAAAACTTTAACTACGACATTAAATTCACACAAGATTCTGTTCATACCGCCCACCCTAAACCTTAACCCCTAAAGCCAGCGAGCTTCGGTACGGCTGCGATGCTCAAACCAGTGTCCTTCCAGAGGCCGGACGCCTCGAACCTCCACCGCGCTTGTCCCATCTGCGTCCGCTCCTGCCGGCGGGCCTCACACACGGCTCCTCGCCGCCACACTCAAGGTTTCTCCTATCAATCCTTGGCACACTGCCAACCTGTCAGCCAGCCGCGCTCCGCCGAGGACGAACAGAGCGCCGGGAAGCGAGTGCGCGGCATCGGCACGATAGCTCACGTCTCCCCATGATCATCAGCCTAATTAAGATCTGACTGCTTTTATGTGATCTTTAGTAGTACATCAAAATATCAATTTGAGACAATTAGCTGCTGAACGTGATAACTTAATTCATCATTCCTGAAGGATTTTTTTTTCATTCACAGGCACAGAAGAGAAAAAGAAACAGCCAAAATATTGGCTCTCATATTGAATGTTTTCCGCCATGCATATCAATGGACACGCTCTTTTTTTCTCAGAGGCTAATTTCAAGACATTAATTACAATTTTATGTTCTCATTAGATGATATAATTCCCTCTCCAAGTCGAGCTTCAAATGACTGTGATCTCCGCTCGCCATGTTTTCCCCGGCTTAGGCTAATTCACATGAATTTAAATGTCACGAAACATCAAATAATGAATTAAAGGAAGGGATTTCAGCAGCCTACAATGAAGACGACGGTGACGCTGCCTATGAAAACGAACCGGGCGGTCTTCCCGTCAAGGCTGCAATAATCGGGACAAACCCCTTTCAATTAAATCCCTCCAAAATCCAACTCCAAACTAATTCAAGGATATTATGTTTTGTGCATCCTTATGGACATTTTTGTCCTTTTCAGTTTTGTTTTCTTGATCACTTTGCCTGTGTTAAAGCTAACTGCAAAAAACTTGGCTCAGGTGTGTATTTTTATTGGAATTTTACTATTTCAGCGTCATTTTCTTAAAAAAATATTTTTTGCATTAGGTACATAAAATACTCCCTCTCAGCACCTTTTGGACAAAAATGTCCCCATTGAAACCCATTAAAACTGCCATTTTTAATCACCGGTTCAGTTAACTATAAAATTATGCAATCTTTGTTAAGATGCTTTCATTCTGATGGCAAGGCTTCAAAATTTTATTTTTGACTATTTTTTATCAGATGGTGTCATTTTTTTTAAGTTTGGCCTATAAAACAAATATCGCTTTATTCCTGTTTTCTGGTTCGGCATACTATAGAGCCAACTGGATAAATTATGCAACAATATTTGTGTGGGTATGTTGGTATTTTTATTTTATTTTTATTTATTTGTTTCAGGGATATCCCCTTGAGATGAACCATCTCATTTTCGAGGGGGTCCCGTCTTTAGACAAACAAGCTCATCATTATTACAAACATTTAGGTACATTGACAATCTCATACACACACACTTTCAAACAATGCTCCCATGATCTACTCCCTTTCCCTTTTGTCCCCTACCATCATCAAAAACAAGTCAAAAAACCATCTCCGAGCAATAGAAATACACAATCAAAATAAGGATATGCTTACAATCGTCCATAAACCCATACTAGTTAAATAACAATAAATAAATAATAACAATGACATAAAATAAATAAGTAAAAAAAAAAAAAATCAAACACAAGAACTGGTATGGATGTCAGAGTGTGGTTAGTATGTGTGTTATAAAAAAATATGTGTGTGTGTGCGCATGTGTGTGTTTGTAATACGAAGAGAGAAAAACTGCAAAAAATAATCCAATCAGTCTAAGCTCCAGTGGGGTTTTGCTGGGACCCAATGGGGAAAATATGTTACTACGCCCAAACAAACTGTTACAGAAAGCTCATTTTTTGAGATATCATTCTCAAATTTGGAACACAACCTATTTAGATTTATGGCTTTGATTTTATTGCAGTTTTGAGTTCAACCTGATTTATAAAATATATATTTTATATAAAATATTTTTTATAAATAATTGTCATAAACTTATACCTATATAACTTTTTTTTGGATTTACTTATTATTATTTTTTTTTACTTCAACAATAATCTGCAAAGGGTCTTCTTTAAAACGATACCAAACTTAAGTCTGTGCTCCAAAGCGTCACATTTTTATGACAGTTTTTTGACATGGACATTTTTGTCCTCTTTTTACCTAAGTGTAACTTTTTAAAATTGATGCACAAGGGTTAACAAAAGACACTAGATCAGCTGAAGCCTTGAGCTCCCAGTCAACAGCAAACTTGTTGCATATGCAGCACATCCTCGTTTGTCCAACTACACCCGAGAGCTTCATTTTGCTTCAGTTTATTTCTTTACAGCATTAATGTTTCTTATCTTTATGCATTTCCAGACACTTCAGCGGGCATAGAAACCCCACAACAGAACGTTTTGAAGTGAGACTGAAATTGCTCGTCTCGTTTCTCAAGGTTGTCCGATGATAAAGGACGCGTTTCTCGGATGGATGGAAGGAAGGCGCGGACAATTCTCGCTTGACCCCGCCGTGAAAAGCGGGTGACATTAGTTTTTATATGCATTTGTGATTAACAGTCATTCAACAACTCCACATTTTAGACTAATCGCAACAACACGAATGAATCTAAGGACTTACGATTGAAAAGGGACCTTTGCGACAATGAACTGTGGTCAGTTGCAGGTATTCGAGGTGGCGAACAATACCTCAAAAGTAGGCTACAATTCAAAACCAGGTTTGGCGTCAAGGGTCAGAGCAGAAATAATTACTCGTCATGCGTTAAATATTCAGAAAAGTGCGGATTGTCTTTCATGGCGGTGCTCTCAGCACGTCTCCTTCGACTAAAGAAGGCAACGCGTCTTGTTCCGCAAAGCCCATTAAAAATCAAAAAGTTTAGTATGTCTAATTAAAATGTAAACAGAGTAATGAAGACATCAGTGATTTAAGGCGATGGCTCTCTCCTTGCCACTGGGGGTATGATAATTACTCAAGCAAATGTGGGAACGCGGGAGAATCTGTGCGCTGCCTAGATTAACAGTTCTGCTGCTAAAACGGGTTTTTCCCACCGGGGGATTGAGCGTTCGCAACCAATCCCCAGCAGGCAGTGCGCCGCTGCCACTTCGCTTTATGTAGCCAGACAGCTTTAGTGACCAGGGACAGTGAAAACAAAAGCTCAGACTCATTGTTTGAAATGGCAGAAAAAAGAAAAAGGACCAAAGCGCCACTTATGTCCCGTTCTAATGATTCAGATTGTTTGTTTGAAACACTGGCGCTGCATTAACTTTGTCGTCTTTGTTTTTTGTTTTTTTCCTCAGGGCTGTCGTGTATTAGTGAGTCTATCTGAAGAAACAGACAAAAAGGACGCTTGCACGGTTTATATTTCTCTGATATATGGCTGAGCGGTACTGATAAAAATGATTTTGTGGTGAAGTAAATTCTTCAGAAAAAAAACAATGTAATTTACATGAAAAAAGTTAGTTCAGGCAAGAATTAAAAAAAATAAGTTAATTCTATAGTGGAACACAATTCAATCGTGTAGAAATGAAAGCGTACATATCAACATCATAAAATTAAGTAAAATCACTCAGCTTTTCTGATACTGGTGTTCCCATCATGCACTGGGCCATGAATAATTAATGAGGTTGATTTTTCACGGTTTTCCAGCTGTATTTACACTGTTTTATCATTACTTTTGTTGTTATGATTAGTAATTTGCCATTTTGTGACATTTGGAGTTCATTTTCTACTTAAAAATGACACATTCAAACACAAAAACGATCTATCAAATGTTACCGTCATTGTGTATTGTCTACCAAGTATTGAGGTCTGCATTCATACATGCTTTATCAAAAGTGAAGACATGATGAGACACAAGTATTGATTACTTAAACAGTTTGGTCTAATTCAATGTTATATTGTATGAGTGAAATCTTGTACTAAGAAAAATTCAATTAAACCGAATAGATATTACCTTATCTTTAATTAGCTAAATAAAAATTACTTAATTTCTTATTGTTACTTTCACTTAACTTAGTTAACTATAGTTACTTAATTATATGTGTGAAATTTACTTAAAAAATATCAGTGCAAAAAACTTGCCTTGAAAAAATTAAGTAAATTTTACTTATTGTTTTTTCCAGTGTGAAGTGTCACACAATATATCTGCAGTGATTTTTAATTGTTTGTCTCTGATTTAAACCACAACAGGCTGGCAAGTATGATTCGTTTATAGTGAATCAGTTCAAACTGTCCATTTCTATTAACTGGTTCAAACTTTGATTCAACAAATTTATTTATTCATTTATTTTTTTTAGTGGTCAATTCGGTGTATAAAATGTATAGCATGTTTGTTATGTATATTTCATGTTTGTGTATTGTGAGGTAATAGATGATGGAAACAAATTTCCTGAAGGACAATAAAGGAATCAATCAATCAATTCACTCGCAATAAAGCCCCTTGAAATGGTTCAGAAGTGTTTCACGCATTACAATGTTTTAGTAAAAAATGTGTACAAGTAAATTGCTGTGATTATTCGAACTGGATCTACATTTTGAATCGTTTCAGTGAATCAGTTCAAACTGTCCATTTCATTGAATCAATTCAAAACTCTGATTCCACAATTCAGTCGCGACGTTGCTTAAAATGATCACACTCAGTGTTTTTCACGCATTGTAATGTTTTCGTAAAAATAAATTGCTGTGAAAAAACCTTGATTATTTTAGCAAGATTTTTATTTTAGATCATTTCAGTGAATCAGTTAATGTGTGACATGGCTAAAAATGTTCACAATGCATTAAAGTGTTTTGGTAAAAATATATGCACGTAAATAGCTGTTTACGATCTTGGTGCATTTATCATGATCCTTCAGTGTTTATTTTTCAGAATAAAAACAGCGTGGATTATTTTTACTTATATTAACTAATCCTACAGTACTTTAGGGCTGTGAAACGATTAATCGCGATTAATCGCATCCAAAATAAGTTTGTGTTTACATAATATATGTGTGTGAAGTGTGTATAATTATTCTGTATATAAATACACACAAATGCATGTATATATTTAAGAAATATTTGAATGGTTTATATATATTTATACAAAATAAATATTATACATAAATATTTGATATATTAATAACTCATTTTTCTTTTTTATGTGTTTATTTATATATACAAAATAATTATACACAGTGCACCCACATATATTATGTAAACACAAACTTTTATTTCGGATGCGATTAATCGCGATTAATCGTTTCAAAGCCCTACTACAATGGCTAGCTGAAATTAAGTTAAAAATTAAAATAAACAAATAAATAAATATCACACTTATAAGCAATTGAGAGCAAATAGATAAATATTAAATGACCAAACATCATCACAAGGGTAATACATTACTTTCAGATATTTTTTAGCTACATAACAGTCTGAAATCACTCATACAAGCCAATTGATAAACGATAGGGATGGGCAACAATTAATCGCGATTAATCGTTAGCAAAATAAAAGTTTGTGTTTACATAACATATGTGTGTGTAGTGTGTATAATTAATTTGTGTATATTAATACCAACACATGCATGTATATATTTAAGAAAAATGTGTTATTAATATGTCAAATATTTATATATATAATATTAATTATGTATAAATATATATAAAGTATATACATGCAAATATTTCTTAAATATATACATGCATGTGTGTGTATTTATATATACAAAATAATTATACACACTACATACACATATATTATGTAAACACAAACTTTTATTTTGCTAACGATTAATCGCGATTAATCGTTGCCCATCCCTAACAAAAGCAACGATGTTCGATAATGTTACTCCCATACATCCTCAACGAGTTAAAGCTTATAAAACAGAGCTTTGCTTTGACTGTTATTATCCTGCCGTGTGTGTGTGTGTATGTGTGAGACGTATTAATGAAACGTCCTCGCCGCTGACTGTCAATCACGGTTACGCTCCTCTGATCAGATCACGTCGCCGGCTAACTACAGATCAAACCGTCCTGCCAAATGTTAAAAACGCCACATTTACATGGATCCACCTAGCGTGACCCTAATGAAAGCGAGAAGACACTGAGACAAACACCTTTCAGTGTCTTTTCTCGCACACGATTATCGACTAAAAATAACCCACGGCGAGCCAAATGAATCAAATCAAGTATTCTGCAAATCAATACGTGTGGCGCGTTTAAGTCCTCGTTTGTTGATTCGCCCGATAAACTGGTGAGAGATGAGGGCACTTCACCCCTATTCAGGTTTACGATGAACCACATCTTTTACATCATCAGACAGCCTTTTTGTCCAATATCTCAATGGCAGGATCAGAACGCCTGGAAAATTTTTGCTTCACGAGAGCATCCTAACGCCGCGGTCAATACCATCATTTCGTAATTCCAGTAACATTGACTTAAGCAAACAAAAAGGAAAATGTAATGCGTTTAAGATTCACGAAAGAGGAAGACAACAGCCCGGGGCGCGAATACTTTCTTCTTCCGCGACTCTAGAGGATGATTTCAGAGCCGAGAAAGATAATCACGGATAACGGACATATGTGCGTTTTAAAAAAACATACAACCCTGTGTGCTGTCAGTCACAGCAAGGGAGGTAGAGAGAGGCCGACAGACAGAAAGTGTCTAAATGAGCTGGTGGAGAGGAGCGGGAGGGGGATGTCAAGGATTCACGGTCCTTCATCTTTGCAGTAGAGCAAACACATCTCTCGGTATAGCAACAGACAGCTGCAGCCACTTCCAAATGCACTCTAACTTAGATCAGTGAGAGAATTGTCAGCGCACACCGAATCATACGGAGATAACACAGCCAGCTGCCGCGAGAGAGAGAGAGAGAGAGAGAGAGAGAGAGAGAGAGAGCGATCCCTGCGTGGAAATGAAATTTGTTGCGTTTGCACGCGTCCGTCTCCCTTGGGGTTCTTCCTCGGCGTTCGGATGAAAAGCGCGCGCGCGACTACGCTTAACATATTTGCTTAAAGATGACAAGCCGCTACTGATTTCATTTGAGCCGGGCTTTTGTCTGAAACGGAGACAGGGGGTACCGAATAAGATTTGTTACACAGACTGACAAATGTATCCGTCTGTACGGATGAGTGTTTCATCAATTTGAAACGGCCCCCGAGATCCCCCAAGGTGCTCATCCGCCAGCGAGCCGAGTTAGTCTGAAGGTTCCCTTTAATTGTCACCATTAGATTGAGATAAAACCTGTCATTCTCATTTATACAAACAATCCCAGGAGGCCCGGGCCACTTACACGTCTAACGCACCAACGGCATCGTCTTCTGAACAACGCTGGGCTTCTAAAGCGCAAATCCTGGTATACCTACAGCATGACGCTTGCTGTACTGTGGCACATACATGGACCGTGGTTTACATGAGGAAACATTGCAATGCCAAAATACACAACATGCACCATTTGTGTGTTTTAACTTGAACTTTTTGCACTAATGCCTAGTTATTTCTTAGTTGACATCCATAAACTTTCAAATAAAGTTTCATTTGTAAAATTTCTAGGGCTGTCAAACGATTAATCGCATCCAAAATAAAAGTTTGTGTTTACATAATATATGTGGGTGTATGGGAGTATACACACACATGCATGCATATTTAAGAAAAAAAAATATTTATATATAAAATATTTATATGTATATATAACATAGGGCTGTCAAACGATTAATCGCGATTAATCGCATCCAAAATAAAAGTTTGTGTTTACATAATATATGTGGGCGTAGAGTGTATAATTATTTTGCATATATAAAGACACACACATGCATGTATATATTTAAGAAAAATGTGTTCTTAATATATCAAATATTTATATTAATTATGTATAAATATATATATAAAGTATATGCTTTCAGATTTTTCTTAATTATATACATACATGTGTGTGTATTTATATATACAAAATAATTATACACAGTGCACCCACATATATATTACGTAAACACAAAGTTTTATTTTGAATGCGATTAATCGCGATGACTCGTTTGACAGCCCTAATATAATATAAACTATATGTAAATTTATATACAGTATATACATGAAAATATTTCTTAAATATAGGTGTGTGCATTTATATATATAAAATAATTATACACAGTGCACACACATATATCATGTAAACACGAACTTTTGTTTTGGATGCGATTAATCGCGATTAATCGTTTGACAGCCCTAAAAATTTCATTTCATTCAGAGATTTTCAGAAATCATTTCAGATAGCATGCATCACCGAACGGTTATTTATATAATCCATTTGTTTTAGAATTTCGCACACAAATAACTAGCCTATATCCTGTGATGTACTGGGATTTCAAATCCTTGTACCATGATATACACTTTAGGCCATTCGCCCACCACTAACCAACTTGCTAAAGACTCACCTACAGATTTAAAAAAAATATATCTCTATTATTAATCTTCTATTATTCCTTACAGAAACATTCTGTGGTGAGCTTTGTTACTAAACAACTACTAAGGCTGCAATCTACTGTAATAATAAATAATATTACAAAACTTGTTGAGTGAGAGCTCACAATCCCAGCCTGATTCATTTGCTTCAATAATCTTCAGACATGCCAAACACAGATCAATAGAACGACTAAAAAATTAATACACGCAACTTACACTTTAAGTGTAACCAAGTTGAGCTTGATTTAGACTCATTGAATAATGTAAGGTAATGGACCTGAATAAACCCAGATTAAATGTCCTAGGTTTTTTTTGTCTAAACAGTTTTAACAGTGTGATGATAGTCTATTTAAAAACACACAAAAACCCTGCAAACGTTAATAGCTAATATGAATATGTAAAGAGCGGTTTGTAAACCACCAGAACAGAAGGAAATTGACATATTGAACCACATATGACTGATCATTCAGATTTGATCATGTGAGAATTCAATCATTTCCTTGATGAGCAAATGCTGCTGCCTCACTCTTGCCAATATCAATACGTCAGACCAACAAAAAGCTTGTTTCAAATGAAAGCAAGTTTGATGCATGTGAATTAATAGGCTATAAACACATCGATATAGGCCTTCTTTATGTTTTTAGATGCATTTGTTAAATGCAGTGTATACAACATTGCTTTCACTAGAGCAAAAACTCACAAATAATAAGAATATAAAAACAAAATTCATGTAAAAAAATTAAACAAATTGGGAACCTGCACAGTATACATTGAGATTTGTGAAATTAATTTCCAAAAAATAATGTGTTTGAGCTAGGGCTGTCAAACGATTAATCGCGATTAATCGCATCCAAAATAAAAGTTTGTGTTTACATAATATATGTGGGTGCACTGTGTATAATTATTTTATATATATATATAAATACACACACATTAAGAAATATTTTCATGTATATACTGTAAATAGATTGATATATAATTTATATTACATATAAATATTTTACATGTAAATATTTTTTTTCTTTAATATACATGCATATGTGTGTATTTATATATATACAAAATAATTATACACAGTAAACACACAAATATCATGTAAACACAAACTTTTATATTTGGATTAATCGCGATTAATCGTTTGACAGCTCTAGTTTGAGCCAACTAACTAGGAGATACATACAAATGTCAGTATAATGCAAACTAATGAACATTACAGTCACTAAGTTAGATGCTAAACAAATATGCATGCAAAATAACTGTGAAAAATAATTATTCAACATGCTTTAAGATTCTTTGCACTGCACGACACTGTTAAAACTGCACGGTATACTTATTTTTATCATAGAAAAACAGTCTAGTTCTAAATATGTATAAACTGCCTGACCCTGCAACAGATTTGTGCAAGAATTTGACAAAAACAATGTGTTAAAGACAATTAACTGCATGATGCAGACAGGCTAAAACAAATGAAAGTACATTCAGACGTCATTACACAAACTAATGAACAGCTAACACTAGCACTATATGTTTGAAACTTGTCAAAATATTGCCCAAACGCAAGCGTCAATCTAATTGTTTGCACGCATCTGCTAATTGCCGCATCATCCGCGCGGGCTGAACGTCTTCTATAGGTCTGTGTGTAGCGAGCTGCCTGTAGCCTTGTGCTAGAATGTCAACACCAGATACATCAAGCAAAGAGGGTGCTGAAAAGGGGAGGGGTCAGCATCTGTCATCACGCACACCACAAAACTCAACATGAGGTTTCATGTCAACCCTGCGGACTCACACGCACAGCTACACACACACACAGAGGCTCGCGCAAACTGACGTGCCACGCAATCAGGAGTGTGTGAAGCTGTCGTGTCGTTTAACATGCTCATAAAGCCCAGCCCGGGGTTAAACCGGGACCCAGTTAACGATAACAGCGCTTTCACACGTCAGCCGCTCGCTGCGCCCACAAGGAATCACTCCGAGCACCAACCTAGCACATCACTTTGTCAAAACAGTATCATATTAAAAGCTTAAAGTATACTTATTAATAACATTTACACCTCAAACTCGTATCTGCAAAGCTAAATTAGGTCACCGATGCCTGTTGTGTTAATATACCTCTGCTAACTGTAGTGCATTACACATCTAATGGCTTATTAGACCTCCCTACAGGAAAGGAAAAAACACACACACACGCTCAATGTCCACTTTGATTAAAACACATCACAAAAAACACTCTACAGTAATGAAATCACTCATCATGTAGTGCATTTTTCTATTGATAGAGCTGAAGAGGCTTGGAAAACACACTTCAGTCTTAGTCAGGCCATTTTGATTGTGTTTTTAAATAACAAAATGCAAATGCAAAAGGAAAATAACTAACATTATACATGAAAAAAAATGCATTGGTTCGTTAGTTTGTTGAGAGTGAAAACCAAAGGTTTGAATAGGAAAATGTAAAACAAATCGACATTCGATTGCCTTCAAAAAGCACTACAAGTTTGCAATGACAGTGGCGTAACCTTCAACGAATCGATTTCTGGCCTCGAGTTTCGAATCTGACAACATCCACACAACTAAGAGTCAGAGCTAAAGAACTGGGAAAGAAATATCCACAAGTACGAAGAAGAAAGGACGTGCATTGAAAAATAGCTAAATGTGCATAATGCAGGGTGCACATCAAAAATTCATGCAAATATGTGTTCAAGAACTACATAAAATGTTGTAATACACAACCTCACTGATGGATGAAGTCCCATATTAAGGCTGAAAAATGTATGCGGCCACATACAGTAATTCCTTCTGGTAACTTCTCTATGCTCGCTTAGTGATTGATACTAAAAAAGTGAATATTTACAGGGAGAAATTTCAACTTAAATCACTAAGCATTGTGTTTTGAGATTGATTTAGTATATCTAATAATATAATCGGCTTGAATAAACCAAGTCTTTGTAAATATTACTATATATATAGTGCATTTTAAGCTGCACTGCAAAAAGAGATAATGAATAATGTGAATGCATATCACTCCAGACTGAAGTTTTATGCAAATTTACATTTAAGCAAATAACTTCATAAACAGATAATTAACTCAAACTTAAAATGCCTAACTTATTTATATGTAAGTATACAAATTCAAGCCTAGATAAAACAAAAGAATCGGCAAATGTAAAACAAAAATAGTAATTTTGCTTATAAAAAAAGGCTCGGTTACGACATTAGAGTTTATTTTCAAAGATTACAGTAGATATTAAATGTTACATGTCTTCTTTAAAGATATTTAAGGCAATACATATTTAAAGACGTCGTGTTTAATTCAAAAATAAGTCGCTCGTCATCATTTTGACGGTAAGCTGACATTGTGTCAACTTCTGACAGACTGAGCTAAACGTCGCACGCGACTCTTATAATTATATATGCACTATATGCTAATTTACACAACTTTTATACAAACACGCTCAAGTTAGATCAAGATATATGCATTAGGAATGCTTTATACGTGTGAAATTATAGATTCATGCATGCATTTTTTCCACATACAATCTAACAGGTTACGTGAATATAGCTGCTGTTTATAGTCTAGCACGCGTTTCATGAGCAAAACAAACAACACCATGCAAGTACAAGCACAAATGTAATAGTGTATGCCAAAATATAAACAATAAATCAACGTACCATGTACACTGGAGCTAGTGATCATCTTCTCAAAGGCGCAAACAGGAGAAAGGAAAATGTGAATTCCAAAGGTTGCTTACAGCCACTTTTTCCTCTCAGCTATCGAATTACACTGTGAAAACCAGGGGCCTTTTCGTCAGGTATTCATTTAACCTACATGCATATAATTAAGAAGGCAAAACCAACAAAAGCTCTTGGACAACATGTGAGAGGAGGAGAGAGAGAGGAGGAGAGAGAGAGAGGGAAGGGAGAAGAAAAAAAACACATGACCACGACAGCGAGCTCATGTCAGTTTTCCTCCCCAGGTTGAAAGAAACGATATTCTCTGAATGGAAACGCGCATTTACTATAAAAACACATATGCGGTCCTAAAAAAAGTCAGGAATTAAAAAAATGCACATTTTCTATGATACGCAAAAAAATGAAGGGTGCAAAAACTTTTTCAGATGATTATTGTGTGGGCTATAATGCGGCTCTAGTGCACCAGAAAGTTACTTTTGCGAATTTCAACCCCACCCACTCTCACTTTCCAATGCAAAACGTAATTAAATATATTCAACTATCACTGATCAACTTCATCCGCCTGCGCGTTAACATCCCGTTGCACGCGCGATCACATCTCGTATCAAAACACAAGCCATGGATTTAGATATGGACAGCGCGAGCGTTTCATTTCAGCCCGGTGATGCATGGACTGGACATGCGTTGCGATAAAGGCAGGCGCTCGCGCTCCTCTCCTCTAGTCCAGTTTAATTCCTAATTTCGGTGGAAATAGCCGGGTTAACTCTTACCTGTTAGTATGACAGGATAACCTCTCGGGTTAGAGCGGCATCGATCCGACGGGCACGCTGATGAATGCTTCTGCGGGTTAAGCGACTTGAAACCATTCCAAGTTAGTGTGGGGAAGACTGACCACTGCCTCTGCCATGTTGGAATTTCAAACCCCAAACAGCTGCTCTAGAGAAGCACAGCGTGCCGCAGATTGCGCATGCGCGCTGCGCGAGAGCCAAATTCAAAGCAACGGTCAGATTTGCCTAAACACTCTGAGTGGAGTAGCGCTCTCTGTCCTGTCAGAGTTACACTGACAGGAATTGTTCATCTAAGGGCTGTAAATGGCTCTATACACGATGTATATTTAAGACAAGAAGTAAAATAAGTGAGTATAATATTTAATATTATTGATATTAGAAAATCCAAGTCGGAAAAGCCCAAAACGTTCACCAAATCACTGCGCAGCAAACGTGACGATCGTTATTTTTGTCTATTTTCAATGAACTGACAGAACAAAGTCAATAACATTAAGAACTAGCGTTAAATTAATATAAAAACACAGTCAGAGGGGGTAGGCTGATGATAATTATATAAATAAATGTAAACATTCGCATTATCATTATTTCTATACGGAGATTCATGAACATTACGTTTTTTTTAAAGTATGTCATATTGTAAATGGATATAGCACAGCCTCTTGTCTCAATGTCTAAATATTAGTGCTGTCCAACTGATTTATCACATCTAACATAAAATGTATAACTGTATACATTTATATTATGACACACGTACAGAATATATATATATATATATATATATATATATATATATATATATATATATATATATATATATACACACTCACACACACACTCACACATATTATATAAACAAAAACATGTTTGGATGCAATTAATCACGACTAATCAGTTTTACAACACTACAAATATAACCAAATTAAGAAATTAGTGATTTACTAGGCGTTTTACTATTCCTCATCCTTAAGGCTATACAGTTTTCAACATCACAACTACACCCCGAGCAAGCACCAGTCACATTTTCTTCTAAAAAAAAAAATAAAAAATGCACTTTATTGAATGATTTCAATATGAATTTTCCATTAAAAGCAATGGTTTAATGCTTGAATGCTTTGATTTATTGTAGGATTTAATTACAACATTAAAACAATTACATTATTTTTATTTGTGGACAAAACTGTAGATATCATACCTTGATGGTGTATATCTATCTGGGTTTTTTTTGGGGGGGGGGGGGGGGGGAATGAAGGGCAAATCTTGATGTGTCTTCTTGTATCTGAGTTTGACATCCTGTCGTATATCACACCATGACAAAACCACTCCACACCTCTTCTCTGTCGTCTCCCAGTGCTCTTTTGACAACCCAGAGGGACCTGGCTGAGGACCTGGAGTTTAGACACATGATGTGTACTGTGGAGCCCACAGTCCCAGCATGGCCTCTCGCATTCGTGTGCCGGGGCCTTGGGTTGATGCATCGATCTGGCCCTGAGCGTTCCCCGATGAGTTTGCAGGCCATTTCCAGTACAGCCCCAAAGCCTTTGGAGGATATCTCGTCGGCAGTCAGCACCACTCCATTCAGCCTTTCCCAACAAACGACTGCTTGCCGCAATCTAAGGTAATAATTACTGTACTACTTCAGACTCCGATCGGCGGAGACCGATTGTGTCACTCGTTCTATTGTTGCATCTCAAATTTTGATTTGATTGAGTGCCACCACACCTTGAAGCCCTCATTATGTCTGAACAATATGTATGTGATGAGGGTAGAGGAAGCGTGCAGTTTAGGGGGGAGGAAAGAGCATCCGATTAAATGCTGCAGACACAATTGGTAAACTGGACCAGAGAAGAAAGAACAAAGAAAGCGAGAGAGATAAAATGGCACTGTTTGTTTCAAACCCAGTGAGCTTCCTTTTAGGGCTGTCAAACGATTAATCGCGATTAATCGCATCCAAAATAAAAGTTTGTGTTTACGTAATATATGTGGGCGTAGTGTGTATAATTATTTTGTATATATAAATACACACACATGCATGTATATATTTAAGAAAAATCTGAAAGTATATACTTTATATATATTTATACATTATTAATATTATGTATAAATTAGGGCTGTCAAACGATTAATCGCGATTAATCGCATCCAAAATAAAAGTTTGTGTTTACATAATATATGTGGGTGCACTGTGTATAATTATTTTATATATATTAATACTCACACATGCTTGTATATATTTAAGAAATATTTTCATGTATATACTGTATATAAATTTATATATAATTTATATTATGTATAAATATAAATATTTTATATAGAAATAATATTTTTTTCTTAAATATACATGCATGTGTGTGTATTTATATATATACAAAATAATTATACACAGCGCACCCACATATATTATGTAAACACAAACTTTTATTTTGGATGCGATTAATCGCGATTAATCGTTTGACAGCCCTAGTATAAATATAAATATTTGATATATTAAGAACACATTTTTCTTAAATATATACATGCATGTGTGTCTATTTATATATACAAAATAATTATACACACTACGCCCACGTATATTACGTAAACACAAACTTTTATTTTGGATGCGATTAATCGCGATTAATCGTTTGACAGCCCTACTTTCTATTGCCTACATATACGCAGGTGCCTACATAACCTCATAAGTGACTGATTTGCAAACATGTGAGCTCATATTTGTTGGCCCATTCTGTATGCGCTCGCTTAGCACATGCATGCACGAAAAAGATGCTGTCGAGTTGTATCATATAGCAAAATCAAGTCCCGTCTTATCTTTTTTCACTCAGATATACAAATATTATGTACATATTTAATAAGATAATCTTTTTAAATTTTCAGTGTTGAATAAAATACATGAATCATGATGCATGGATTGCATTCGCTGAAAAAGACTACATAGAATTTGGCGTCTTTATTTACTATAATGCTACTACCTTTTGGAAAAGTGCTAGGTATTGGAACAGAGCGTTCGAGTGAGAGAGAGAGACAGTAAGCTCTATCAGTACTGTAGATGCAATCAGGACGGTTATTAATCTCCAGGTTGTCAGTGTAAGAAACAGCTGAAGAAAAGCTGTCCATTAGTATTGGTGTTTCTCTTCCTGCGCGCTGCACGGGCACGATGCAGGAGTGATGCAGGAGAGCCTGGCTGTCTGCTGCCTTCGACCATCACTCTAAGGACGAGAGGTCAGAGAGAAAACAACCGCTGTGTAGACTCCAGCCAGAGCGGCCGCCATTGTCTCCCAGCCGCATATGAGAAAGTTCTCTCTGCGCCTTTTGTCCTTGTGTCAGCAGGCAGGACATTCTAAATTATTTTGCTCAGCTGCCTCCCTGAACTCTTGCTACGGCACGTCAACACACACATCATCCAGACACACACACACACGCACATCCGAGACGTGAGTGTGTGCCTTGCACTGCCCTAACATCCACCACAAATCCTCAAAAACACTAACACACACACACATAACTCACTAGCATAACATTAGCTACGGATGGAGCACGGCTCCGGTTTCTTGTTAGTGTATTGATTAGTCGTTTAATTGGTAATTACTGTTCAAGTGCACACCGTTCCCTTGTTGCGAGGAAATTTTGATAGCATATTTAGTCATTTGAGCTTGTTGAATCAAAATATTCTGATGAGATACAACAATGCATATTGACATAATTGGCTGTACATTGTTAAACCAATAAGCCACTTACGGTGATTTTGCGATGGGATGTTTATCAAACCCCCCAAAATTACTGACAGCGTTTAAATACCCGAGGTTGCTCGTAGGCGTGCGTTCCTACTCGAATGCATTCTCCGGTTTTATCCCGTGGTGGATCGCTCTCTGCGCTCTCATTGGTCGCTGTCAAAAATTGAAAATGAATAACATCTGGTATGTTTCTGCAAATTGCGTGTCATCGTGAACAACACTTAACTGTGGTAATAATCAATTGCTTTTACAAAATTGTGGCAACAGCAATACGATAAAAAAAATGCCAAGAGTATACACTTAGAAGAAAAGGTTCTATATAGAACCTTAAAAGATTCTATCAGCGCTACGTATTTGGAACCCCTAAAAGGTTCTATACACTCTTACAAAAAGGGTTCCTCTGGGTTCTATATAGAACTCTGGGGTTCTGTATACTTGGCCAATAGAACCTTTTACCAAAAAAAAAATGGTTCTATATAGAACCATTTTGGAGTTCCATATATGAAGCGGGGGATGGAACCATTTCTGGTTCTAAATAGAACCATTTCTTCTTAGAGTAAAAGATTACGTTCTCAAATCAAAGACCCACGCAAAGTTATTACAAAATTACAATTCAGCCATGTCTATTAAAATTGTGAAAAATACAAATTTTATGTAGTAAATCCCTAAAAATAAACATTTTACTTCAGAATGGTCAGACTAACATGATCTCTATTCTAAGCAAAAATAAATATGTTTTTCTTAATTTATCCATAAAGTTTCAATGTGCAATTTAGCGCTGCGCCACCTAATGGAATTGCAAAAAAATACTGTTTTCAAACAGGTCCGTCCGTCCGTCCGTCCGTCCGTCCGTCCGTCCCTCTATCTATCTATCTATCTATCTATCTATCTATCTATCTATCTATCTATCTATCTATCTATCTATCTATCTATCTATCTATCTATCTATCTATCTATCTATCTATCTATCTATCTATCTATCTATCTATCTATCTATCTATCTATCTATCTATCTATCTATCTATCTATGCTGTTCCCATTCTCATTGTCTATGAGAAATGATTATGCCCTATTATCATATGCGTAAACCATCACTGTAGTGGTTAATATCTCACCCGGTGAAGTTTAGCACCAATGTGAGCTATGCAAGTACTCATTAAAGAGGGTGATGAAATAGTCCTTAAATGCATGACATTACACCTTAAATGTGTTTTCCCTCACTTCAGCCGCTCATCCATGCTGTGGTTAACAACAGCCATTTATCTAAATGGATTTCAACTGATTAACCATTTAAGTAATAATGATCGGGGCAGTGTAGACTCTGCATTAGTTGCTAATTTGATAGGAATGTGTTTCTAAGGTTGTTTACTTAGACAGACACACACATGAACACACACACACACACACACACACACACACACGCACACAGAGTGAAATTGTCTGGTTCCTCAGGACTGGGGTTAGGGGTTTGTCCAGTCACGTGATGTGCTGTTTTTTAACCTTCTGCCTGCAGACTTTGCTGTCAGCTTCCATCATTTCAACTGAGCTTGGCAGAGATTTCATGAGATTTTTTTTTTCTTTCGTTCTTTCTTTCTCGATGGAGACAAATGCTTTGGAGAAACAGCCCAACAATGCCAGCTCTGAAAGCACAGCTCATGAAGTGATGAGTTTAATTTAATACTTGTTAACGTGGTCTGTAATGCTTTCAATCATGGCAGCATCATTAAAAATATCTTCATTTGGTATTACGACGTTCTCCTTGAACCGAGTAACAAGTCTGGTTCTGCTTGCGTTCAGATGAACCAAAATTACACAAATGAAAAAAAAAAGTTCAGACATAATTGAAAATGTTGTCATTATTTGCTCACCCTCGTGCTTTTAAATCTCATTCTACAGCTCTTTCGAAACTTTAACAAATAGCTACTTAAATTTCAGTGTGTTTCACACACAATGTTATTGCGTGACTGACAAGAAATGTTTAGTGTTGCATGTCATATTCACTACATTGTGATTTTGTACTTTTAGGAGCTTGACAGATGTACACTCTTAAAAATAAAAAGTTTTTATTTATTTACTGGCATACATGGTTCCATTAAGAACCTTTAACATCCATGGAACCTTTCTAGTGCACAAAAGGTTCTAAATTTTTTTATAATGTCCTTCACACTGTGAAAAAAAATCTGTTCACTGAAAAGTTCTTTGGGTAACCAAAAATGGTATATGGTAACTCTTTACAATAAGGTACCATTTGATAGCTGCAGTAGTTAAAGGCACACTATGTAAGAATTGTACCTCAATATAAACGCTTCAAAGTCATTTTGGTAGTAAACAAACTCATAGTGTGAATCATCCTGGTAGTAAAGCTGGGGGGGGGGGAAGCTGGAGAAACCAGCAATGCAAGTTTGAGAGGATGAATCTCGCGAGAATCACGACACGCTTTACAGCAACGACCTCACACACATCAACTACAACATATGAAGCACGAAGACACTTGCGTACATTTCAGACGTGATACTCGACGATGGAAAAAGCAAAGAATACGTGGTCAGAAGTGAAAAGGAAAAGTGAAACTGACCACGTGAGGAACCGCGGGGTTTCACTAGTTGGCATGAGCTAAAAAGCAGGACTGGATGCAACCGCGATACTGACCTGGCGATCTTGTTGATGGACTAGTAAGTCTATGTTGTTGCGCTTGCTCATAGTGTCATTTTTTTATGATGCTGTTCATAATTAGACCAGTCCAATAATTTTCTCTTGTGTCTAGCTAGCTATTCACAACAGTGCAAGTATTCCACGGCGACTATAGGGGTCGCTGTTTGACGAAAACACAATTTCTACATAGTGTGTCTTTAACATGAACTTTATAAAAAGCATCAATTATTGTTATTTTTAACATTTAGAAATACATTATTAAACTCAAAAGTTGTATCTATTAATAATATTTAATGTACCCAAGCTAACATTAACTAATAATTAGGGCTGTCAAACGATTAATCGCGATTAATCGCATTCAAAATAAAAGTTTGTGTTTACGTAATATATGTGGGCGTAGTGTGTATAATTATTTTGCATATATAAATACACACACATGCATGTATATATTTAAGAAAAATCTAAAAGTATATACTTTATATATATTTATACATAATTCATATTATGTATAAATATAAATATTTGATATATTAACAACACATTTTTCTTAAATATATACATGCATGTGTGCGTCTTTATATATGCAAAATAATTATACACACTACGCCCACATATATTACGTAAACACAAACTTTTATTTTGAATGCGATTAATCGCGATTAATCGTTTGACAGCCCTACTAATAATTAACAGTTATGTTTTTATTAACTAATTTTCACCAAAGTAAATAAATGAGTGTTGCTCATTGTTAGTTATTATTAGTTCATGCATCAACTAATGTAAACTAATTGGACCTTATTGCACAGTGGTTCTTCTATGGCCTTGTGAAAAGGAAAAAAAAAGTTTTGCCTTAATTTTTAAGACTATGATAAAGAGCTGCATGTTTCTTTAAAAAAAGGTGAGTAAATGAGACATCATGAATTTTATAATCAAAATTACTATTCCAACAATGGAAATGACAGCGAGAATCCAGCCAGTCTGAGGTCTCGGTTGTCAGCGAATGGACTTAAAGAGGGAATAACGGGCAGGCGACAAAGACGAGAGTGAGAGCGGGTGAGCGAAAGGGAGAGAAATGAAAGGTTTGGTTTCACATTATATGATGATGTGTAGCCAAGTCCCTTTATGGTCTCGGGCTAACGTCCTAATGGGGACAAGCTCGCAGTGGATGAAGCCCACAGAGGATAAGATACTAAATCTCGCAATAAAAGCAATGTGATTTACAGTAAATTCCAGCAGGCTGACAGCGCCACAGCTGAGGGCATAAACACGCTCCTTTCGGCAGAGCTCCTTCTCTCGCTGAGAAGTACAATTGTGCGGCCAGGCATGCTGGCTCACCAGCAATGACTTTGATAAATAACCAGGAAGTCCCACTGTTGGCTTAAAACTAGAAGTTGTTCAGTTGCAATTCTGCATTTGTCCTCCTTTAATGGGTATGGAAGTGGCTTTAGCCGTAATCTGGCATTGATTGATTAGGTCTCACTACGGCTCCCGCCGCCCCCCTCCTCGCCGCGGAATAGACGCCCGGCCGCAGCTGGGCTCTAGCCGAGCGATGGCTGTATTAGGGCCCTACACGCCTTATTTACCTGCAACACAAACACAGTTAATTCCACTTGGGTGGACGGACAGAGGGGTGGACTCCGGGAAAACAACAAACGAGAAGTGACATGTTTTCGTTGGTGCTCGAGATATCTAGTGAAGAGGAAAACAACCATGTATTCATAGAGCTGTAGCTGGCAGCCGTTAAAGAGACAGAATGGCCACAGTTTACTGCAAATCCAATGAAGTTTCTGAAGTCTATTAAAGCAATAGCCACGGGTGAGGGCTGGGCATGAACAAAGCATAAAAGACACCATTGTTCAATAAATCACTAAATTAATTCATTATAATTATATATATATTTTAAAAAAATCATCCATCAAACAATATATGTGTTTAGTTGCTCTATGTCCAGCCTATTCTCAGTACACTCTAAAAAAATGCTTGGTCGTTTAACCCAATTTTGGGTCAAATATGGACAAACGCAAATGTTGGGTTAAAAATGTAATGTAAAAATTTAACCCAATTGCTGGGCTTGTCCATGTTTGACCCAAAGTTGGGTTAAAACAACCCAGCATGTTTTAGAGCATACACTCACGTAAAGTGATTTGGATATTTAAAGCCACAATCTGTACTTTTTCGGCTTTAAAAATAGCAAAAATAACTGTATCTATGTTATATATTTCTATTAGATGTGTACTTACATTATCCCGACAGTTTCAACCAACTTTCAAATACGGAGAAATTTATAGTTTAATTCGAAGACACGGGACGTTTCTTTATTTCCGTTTCGTCGTCCGTCTATGGCGTCATATAACCTTTGACTCCTCTATTTTCTCTAACTTCCTTGCGGAACCCGGCGAAACCACCAAACACAAAGGGGAACACTGGACTACCGCCAATAAAGCATAGAAAATGACGAAAAAAAAAAAGTAAGACGTATTTTTATGCGTGTAAATCACGTGCCCGCTCACGAGCGCTCACTCAGACGAGATGCACTGTCCCCCGGTGTGCTGCTCAGTAACCGGTCGTCTCATTCAAATCAGCCAACTGTTGCTGTTAGCGAGCCGCGCACATTGAATACTCATATGAGTCAGGTTGCGAATGTACGTGCCCGCTTTAGCGCGCTCATGCTTACTAAATAAACGCCTCACCTCCGGCGCAAGCTCTCACTACATTCCCTTTAGCCTTTAGCACATAGTGGATGCATAACGCAAACCCAGTCAAACGTTTGACTGCAGTATCTTACATGATTAAAAAATCCGGTGTGCCCGAAAAATGTTCTAAAATAGGTCATTCATTGAAGAGAGATGCCGTATATCCGTATATTTTGTAAAAACGATCATGTCATGTCATGAGCTGAGCTGGTTGTCAATGACAGCGACAACAATTCCCGTGAGCCCACGCTCTTTCCTGACGTCACCAAAGTACTGTACGTCTTTGTTATTATGTGAAATGAGTGACCCCTGGTGGCCAAAAAAAATTACATATTGTACGTTTAAGGATATCCAACTTTATCTGCATACTGTACATACTGTATACCCGTGTAGGGTGTATCACTTCACAATATAGTAGGACTGGACGATTTTGCCTAAAATCATAATCGCGATTAATCGAAAAAGTTACCTCAATTACGATTATTGGACAATTATTTATTTATTTATTTATTGTATACTGTAAATATGTTTAAGGTTATTTTTTCTAATGTAAGAGTGCATAATCTTATCTTTGTGATTCTAAAATAAGGAAACACAGACAGCTATTAATGCTTGTTTATTAAATATTTCGGTAACACTTTACAATAAGGTTCATTAGTTAACATTAGTTAACTACATTAGTTATCATGAACTAATAATGAACAGCACTTATACAGCATTTATTAATCTTTGTAAACGTTAATTTCAATATTTACTAATACTTTATTAAAATCTTGTTAACATTAGTTAATGTTCTGTGAACTAACATGAACAAACAATGAACAGCTTTATTATCATTAATTAACATCAACGAAGATTAACAAATACTCTAACAAATGTATAGCTCATGGTTAGTTCATGTTAGTTAATACATTAACTAATGTTAACTAATGAACCTTATTGTAAAGTGTTACCAATATTTCAAACAATTAAATCAAACAAAGCATACAATGCTTGAAATAAAAACGTAATGTACTGTAAGTTTTAATGTAAAAAGAAAGTTTCCTAAAAAATTAAAAATAAAGTTACTTTTGTGAGACTTGAGTTTGTTCTGTGTCGTCTTTATTGCAGCCAAAATGTGTCCAAGCGATGGACACTGCGTGTTTCTTTGGTACAAGCAGCTTGCAGACTGAACGGGGCGGAGTCATGTGTCTACACACCCGGTAATATATTTAAAGGGAAACATTAACACACGGGCGGAAATATTAATAGGATAAAAAAAACAGAAATAACTGGCATGGAAAAATGACGTTGGTTATAGGCTCTGAATTTCGGTTTCGATTACTTGTCGATTAATCATCCAACTATTATCGCCCGCCATTTCATTTATGTTTTCCAACTAAAATTTAGAGTCGGTGTCATGGTAAAGCATCTTTACCATGATTTTACCATGTTCAAGGCTGTTCATAATCTTTAGCATATAAGAGTCACAATATTTAAATCAATAGTTATATTTGTCACAGCATAAACCTTAGGCCATCTTATAGTCCCCACATTAATATAAAATGTCACGTGTGTTTCAGCGGCTTTGAATGTGTCAGAGTTTAGTTTAGTATTTATGCCATTCAGAATGTAGAATTAGAAACAATCCTTCAGTTGTAAATTGTATAGTCCACTACAGTTTAATGAATGCAGCAATAAAACCAGCATGCACAAGTTATAAATGAATCTGTCCATTTATACTGTACAATAACGGTCTCAAGGCTGTCCTTTCTCGTCATTTATCTCGAGTGTTCATTCAAATCCGATATATGCATGACTAAAAATCAACTCGTGCATATATTGAACCGAAACAGCATCAAGAATTGACCACAAACAAACAGGGTTTGAGGACGATGTTCGACGTAATGAAAAACAATGTTTGTTTTGAATGAGGCGCGGGAGGTTGAAAATGTAATTTCGACAGAGAGCCGGATATTGATTGTGTTTTACCAGCAGCAGATCCATTTTAATTAAATATTAAATACAAATGCAGGACACAAGAGCTACAAGTTGTTCTCAGCTGATCATCGAGCATCTTCTGAGAAATCGCAATCTGTGCCGACAACCCTATTCTTTAATCAAGTATTTAAATCAGGGCTGGGCTGAAACGCAATTCATTTCACATTCAAAGAATACTTTAGTTATTTTTAACAGGAGGCCTTCGTGTATGAATTTTAATGGAGACACTTAAATGGTAATTATTCTACTCAGACTCAAACGCAGGTAACAAATGGAATTCAATCAGTGGCTATGCATAATGACCATCATTAGGAGACAGAAAATAATAATGACATCCTCTCCGCATTAGAGACACGCGCTCGGCGAACTAAACCCGTAGCTATTATTGATCGCCATGGAGATAAGCAATTGTCACTTTCCCGCAGCATTGTGTGTGAATGTTAAATACAGCGGAACAATCCTCACCCCCCACACACCTTTTGTCTGCTGCTTTTTTTTACTTCCATTTTACAGAGTGACAGAATGCGTTTAGTGTAAAATCTTAACGTGAGTCCGGTGTAAATGGATGGATGTCACCACACATGTTGTTTTTTTTTTGTGTTGTCAATTGTGGTTATTGTGCAAAGGTCACGTGACCCTCTTCATGCTGCTTTTGTGCTAATGTGAAAGGTGCACTGACATCACTTTAAACGCTATGTAGAATATGCAAATGACACCATGGAAGTAGTAACACGGGTGTCCAATAGATTACGCTTTATGATTGCACTCATTCAGGGTCTCAAGCGTGTGCAAGTTTGCAGACCTAAAGTTATGACTGATTTCAGAAATATGCCTTGTATAAGATGATGTGGTAATAAGGAGTATGCTGTTCAAAAACATCAATTATCACTTTTAAATTAAACTGTTATCGCATGAAATTACTAATCACACGTCATATATCTGTCCAGCCCGTTCTCATCCCAAGGCGTCAATGCATGGCACCCTTTAGCGTCAATATGAGATGCAGATATATATGAGCAGAAGGCGCCTCCTAGTGGTCTAACCCTAACCCTACCCCAGACCTAAACCTACCCATAACCAAAGCGTGTTATATTGACGCTAAAGGGTGCCATGTGTGTTGTATGTCTACGCATTGGCAAAAGCGTCAGTATATGACTCCTTGGGATGAGAATGCGTTGGTCTGTCACATTAACCCTCAAACCGTATTCACTTTATAGCCCTTAATCCTGTAATTGTGGACAAATGTGGGCACAAAGGACTCAGGTGTGATCCTAATTTTTATTTATTATAAATGTTATATCACTGTCCTCGATAAAGTTTTGTCTACCCATTTATGGTGTTTTTGTTAATTTTGGGGGTATTTTTGAATTTATTTACTTCAAAAAGTACCATATTTTCTATGTAAATTATTTCTATGTAAATGAAATACTATGTATTATTATTATTATTATTTTTAACTACATTAAAATGTCATTCCAATAAGTTCTTAGAGCTAAAACCTAAAGATGAAGTGACTTTGCTGTCACCTGGTGTCTTATTTTGGCTTATTGTAGAATGCTCTAAATTAGTTTTTCCCATTCATTTCTATGGGTTGACCCAAATACAAGATTAAGGAGTTTTTTTCACCCACTTAACATTGTACAATTGAGTAAAAAAAAAATGTGTGTGTTCAGGAGCCAAACTTAGGAAAAGTAGCCTAATCTTGTACCGCTCAGATCAAGGGAAGTATTTTTAAAAAAATAAATCAAAACTATTTTGCCCACATTTGTCCAGAATACGGTTTTAGGGTTAATATAATGAAAAGCCAATCAGGAGGTATACAGGATAGTCCCTTGCCAATGTGTGCGTGTTTGTGTGCGTTTGTGCGTACGGCCAAATATCCACTGGTTAACAACAGCTCTATCAGCTTATTACCTAGATAACCAGCCCGTTCTCATCCTTTAGCGTCACATAGAGAACGCTATATGACAAAACGGTGCTATTCTACGCACATGGCACCCTTTATCGTTAATATAACACGCGAACCCAAGACGTCATAAATCCTTTAGCGTGAATATGACATGCAGACTCTACCCCACACCTAAACTTAGCCCTCACAGCGCGTGTTATATTAACGATAACGGGTGCCATATGCGTAGTATAGCGCCGTTTTGTCACATAGCGGTCTATATGACGCTAAAGGATGAGAATGCGTTGAGATAACACAGTCTCATCCCAAAAAGTCATATAACTGACGTCTTGGGACGTCTTTTGACCATACGTCAATATCCGACTTTTTAGGGCCCCCTTAAACGTCGGTAGATGGCGATCCCGGGCCGTCACACAACTGACGCGTTACCTTTAACGTCAGTTAGGTGACGGGTTAGGTTTAGGTCTGGGGTAGAGTTAGGATCCCATAACCTCATCTACCGACGTTTAAGGGGGCCCTAAAAAGGCGAATATTGACGTATGGTCAAAAGACGTCCAAAAACGTCAGTTATATGACGTCTTGGGACCTAGAATATGAAAAATTCAACACCAAATGTTGAGGTTGGATGCAAGCATAATGCAAAAAGTGTTAAAGGGGACATATCATGCAAAATCCACCTTTTAAAGCCCTTAAATGCATTTTGTTGTATATTTGGAGTGTTTATAAGTACAGAAAAGATGAAGTTATTCTCTTCAGGTGCTTCGTTTATATCTTTATATTCTGTTTTGGTCATATTTTTCAACCTGTTCCGATTTTTCTGTTTTCTATGACGTTTTTTGAACAATAACGTCACAGGATTTGCAGCGGAACTACCAAATAAGGACATCGACTACCGGTCCAACACTTCGAGCAATCCGCCATTATTATTTCTCGCTCCGATTTTGTAGTCCAAGCTCAATGATGCAGAAGTTACGGGAGGGCAAGTCAAAATGTTCGGTTGTTGGATGTAGTGACCTGAAGCACTTCAAGGATTCCCACTTCAACAACCTCCGCCAGTATAAAGAATGGTTTGCCGATCGACTTCGTCTAAAAGGGGTAAATTCCTTCTATCATTTAGCTGCTGTGTTTGCTGATGCTTTTCTAAACGCAAGTTATCATATTATTATCAATACAGATTTTTAGTGGTAAGATTAGACTGTAGTCATTTATCTGGTCAGAGTGCTTGTTTTAACAAGAGAAATAGTCGACTTTCACTAATAACACAACATAGTTAACTTAACTTTACATATGAAGACGTTGTTCTGCAGGTTCGTCGTCTTCTTTTTCAACTCGCTCGCTTTGGCTTAAATACGTAACGCTTGATGGACAAGTCTTCCGTTGTTGACATTTTGTTGACGTGTGAATAAAAATGTTCTTTGAAACTATAGTAATCGTTTATCTCTTATCAAACTACAATAATGGCCGAACGCGGGGAGTTGAACCGAACGTGAACTCAGCGACCTGGAGAGCGGGCGGGGAAAGACGCAACTCCTTTTTATTTAAAGGGGACGCTTCGAAACGGGTCGCTCACAGAATTACATCAGAAAAGAGGTAGAAAAGGGGTCTGTTGAGCTATAATAATGTGGAATTCAGACCCAAGCATTGCAGTTATGCTTTATATAGACCACAAATGTATGATTTATAAGTAAAATTTAATGATTTAAAAGCATGATATGTACCCTTTAAGTTAGTTATGGGTAAGTATATGAGAGCTAAAGACACTTGTTACGAGTGAAGATTGAAGAGTGTAAAGTTATTGTAATTGCGTGTCAGGCGGTTGCTGCGGAAGGTGAAGGACAATGGTGTTTCGTCTGGCTGTGAGCCAGTTGACAGCACGCGCTCGCTCACTCGCTCCCTCCGTCCTACAGCTTTTTTCTCTCTCTGCATCTCTGTCTTTCTTTTACACATGCACATATTCACAGGTCATTTTCCCTTACACACATAAACGCCGTCTCTCTCTCTCTCTCCTGATCCGCTAGCTGCAGACCGTCGGCGGCACGCGGTGCGCTGCGTTGCGTTGCGATGCCAGGGTCTGAGCCCACCCCAGGTGAGACAAGCTCCGCTGCTTTGATGGATCTGCCATTTCAGCCCTGCTCTGTCCGACAGCAGGAGCCCAGGCCTTCACCCTCTCCCTCTTTCCCCCGCCCGCTCATCTCTTAATCTCAGAAAGAAAATATATATCCTATATCTCACAGATACATCCCTCTGTGCCGGCTGGAACAGCACTCATCTGGAATACAGACCAACAGGCTATTATTTATTTAATGCACTGACAGAGAGAAGGAGGAAGAAACAAATGGCAGACATGAGATGTAGGCAATGAATGGCACATAAGAGTTTGAGGCAATTAGTCAAAATAGTCGAGAACCTGCGGACGTTTAATGCGGAATGGATTTAAAGGGTTAGTTCATCCAAAAATGAAAATTCTGTCAGTATTTACTCACCTCTACGTGTTTATTTGTTCTGCAGAACACAAAGGAAGATATTTGGAAGAATGTTTTAATCAGACAGATCTCATTCCCCATTGACTACCATAGTAGGAAAAAATACATACTATGGTAGTCAATGGGGAATGAGATCTGTCTGGTTAAAACATTCTTCCAAATATCTTCATTATAGTAGGAATAGTAGGAAATTCCTAGTAGGAATAATAGTAATTATTCCTAATAATAATTAATAATAGTAACTATTAATAGTAGTAATAGGAATAATACACTCTAAAAAATGCTTGGTTGTTTTAACCCAACTTTGGGTCAAATATGGACTAACCCAGCCGTTGGGTTAAATTTGTACATTACATTTTTAACCCAACATTTCGGGTTTGTCCATATTTGACCCAAAATTGGGTTAAAACAACCCAGCATTTTTTAGAGTGTAGTAACTATTTCCTAATAGTAGGAAATAGTAGGAAAAAATACAAACTATGGTAGTCAATGGGGAATGAGATCTGTTTGATTAAAACATTCTTCCAAATATCTTCATTATAGGAATAGGAAATTCCTAGTAGGAATAATAGTAATTATTCCTAATAATAATTAATAATAGTAACTATTAATAGTAGTAATAGGAATAATAGTAACTATTTCCTAATAGTAGGAAATAGTAGGAAAAAATACATACTACGGTAGTCAATGGGGAATGAGATCTGTTTGATTAAAACATTCTTCCAAATATCTTCATTATAGTAGGAATAGTAGGAAATTCCTAGTAGGAATAATAGTAATTATTCCTAATAATAGTAAATATTAATAGTAGTAATAGGAATAATAGTAATGGGAATAATAGTAACTATTTCCTAATAGTACACTCTAAAAAATGCTGGGTTGTTTTAACCCAATTTTGGGTCAAATATGGAAATGTGAAAAACCTGAAATGTTGGGTTAAAAATGTAATGTAAAAATTTAACCCAACGGCTGGGTTTGTCCATATTTGACCCAAAGTTGGGTTAAAACAACCCAGCATTTTTTAGAGTGTAGGAAATAGTAGGAAAAAATACAATGGTAGTCAATGGGGAATGAGATCTGTCTGATTAAAACATTCTTCCAAATATCTTCCTTTGTGTTCAGCAGAACAAATAAACGCATAGAGGTTTGGAACAACATGAGGGTGAGTAAATACTGACAGAATTTTCAGTTTTGGGTGAACTAACCCTTTAATGATGTCAAATGTATTAAAGTCGACATGAAATGTGGATGATCACAAACCACTTTGCACATAATGTTTCGTTAATCAATGAGAAAAAAAACTGAGACGGGACTTGATTTTATCCATCTTGAAAAATGAACGTTACATAACATAATGGATTGTGATGGTTGATTGCAAAGGGTTAAAGAAAAAGAAGTGGGCGTTTACAAACACATGATTTAATTGCTGGAGCCAAGTTGTTTTTGGCTTTCATACTGCTGGATGTTATGCTAATGCTAATGTTTTGCACAATTAGATATTGCTGATGTGCAAATCTGATCACAAACGGGACGTGCTGTTGTAAAACAAGATTTCTGGTTAATAAGATTCTCTGCAGGTAAATGTGGCCCAAATCCATTTTTTTTTTTGCTCATACTGTATGTGAGTCAGATTTGTTTTTGTCATGAGAGTGTGAACAGCACAAACACATGGAATCTGACATCTGATCTATTTCAATTTGTGCCAATTCCTAAATCCGATGCAGGTCTGATGTTTTACAATGTGACCTCACATCGTAATTCATGTGACTTTTACGTCACTCTAGATCGACATTCGTCACAATTCTGCTCTCATGGTGGGAGTCACTTCAAAGATTTTACATACCTGAAGTTATCAAGACAGTTGTGAAGGACAATGATGTGTCAGAAGCTGCTTTGATGCAATCTGTATGAGTAAAAAGCGCTATATAAATAAAGAGGACTTGACTTGACTCAGAACTGATAAGTATTACAGTGACAGCTCTATATACAAGCAAAACATCATAAATGTTTAAAAACTCCGCTCTCTTTATTCACATCTGCGTCTTTGTTTTTAATATCGCCTAGGAATAAATTTGCTGGGTTCTGCAGCAGATCGTACATTAAACAAATACGTAATCTCTTACTTTAATGTCATCTGTGTTTACTTCCGTATGACGTCTTTTTATTGTTCTTTTGCACATGCGGGTCAGTTCCTGTTCACACTGGAATCTGATATTGGTCACAACAATGTGAATAGCTATTCTAATAAATCGGAATTGAACACTAAGGCTTGTGGTGTGAACGTAGCCTAACTTGTAAGTCTAGACTTAGCAGTTTATGAAACCAGTTCCCTGCTCAGAGAAAAGTGGTTTCACAATGAGACAATAGGGGTGGTGATGGCGCAGTGGATAAGGCACATGCCTTTGGTGTGAGAGATCCAGTTTCGAATCCACTGTGAGACACCAATGTGTCCCTGAGCAAGACATTTAACCCCTACACTCTCAGAAAAAAAGGAAACGAAAAGCTGACACAGGGGCTGTACCTTTTCAAAAGGTAAACTTTTGTCCATTTTATGTGCTAATACAGTATGTACATTTTAAGTGTTGATATGTACATTTCAGATATTAATATGCACATTTAAGGTGCTAATATGTACATTTTAGGTACTAATGTGTACATTTTAAGTGTTGATATGTATTTTTAGGTACTAATATGTGTACATTTTAGGTGCTAACATATGCATTTTAAGTGTTGATATGTACATTTTAGGTACTAATTTGTATATTTTAGGTGCTAATATGTACATTTTAGGTGTTAATATGTACATTTTAAGTGTTGATATGTACATTTTAGGTACTAATATGTACATTTTAGGTGCTAATATGTACATTTTAAGTGTTGATATGTATATTTTAGGTGCTATGTACATTTTAGGTACTAATGTGTACATTTTAGGTACTAATATGTACATTTTAGGTGTTAATATGTACATTTTAGGTGTTAATATGTACATTTTAGGTACTAATATGTACATTTAGGTGCTAATATGTACATTTTAGGTGTTAATATGTACATTTTAGGTGTTACTATGTACATTTTTGGTGCTAATATGTATATTTTAGGTGCTAATGTGCACATTTTAGGTGCTAATATGTACATTTTAAGTGTTGATAAGTACATTTTAGGTGATAATTTGTACCATTTAAGGTACCAATATGCACCTTTTAGGTACAAAAGTGTACCTTTTGAAAAGGTACAGCCCCAGTGACAACTTTTGTACCTTTTTTCTGAGAGTGTAGTTGCTCCAGAGGCGTGCAACCTCTGACATATATAGTAATTCTAAGTCGCTTTTGGATAAAAGCGTCAGCTAAATGAATAAATGTAAATGACCAAAAACATTGACATTAAACAGAGCTTGTGTTTTACACTCCTATAGTATTTCTAGAAATCAACCAAAAGACTTAGATGATGCATGTCAGATCTTGCTCATTTACGGACACGTTATATACAGACTAAACAAATGCCTTTTTGAGACTTGTTGTGAAAAGGAAACTGTCTTACCCTCGCGAATGGATATCAACCGGCAGACAAGTTTTTTAATTGTTTCTTTTTTTATTCTTTAGATGTATTGTGCAGTCATGTTTCTTTGGTACATTCATATGATTATCACTGGGGCCTATTATATTTACAAGCCTTGTTGAGGTTTCCTAAGAGAAGGTCACAACTGTTAACCATAAAATGTCATTTTCAGCAACAATGGTCAGTGTTCAGGGAGACATGGTCAAAGCACATGGTTTTAAAATACCCACTAAAACACAATTTTGTCTTGCTCTCTCTGCATTCGATGTTGAAGTGGAACTCCTGAAAAACCCACCCATGCCAAGGTCGTTCAATTAACGCCTCTCCCTTTCATGACTGCCAGGAGTGTGTGTGTGTGTCTGTGTGTGTGTGTGTGTGTGAGAGAGAGTTAGATTCTCTGTCTATCGCGCTAAAGTGCTGCGTCCATAGCCGTGGCGGCACAACATCCTTTTCACAGCTGGAATATTTTGGGAAATGCCTGATATGCTGTCACTGAAAGGGTCTGACAATCCATATGAGTGAATAGCACAGGGCCAGAGATGAAATAATAATGCTGAATGCATGTAGAGATTCTAATTCAAATTTCAAGAGATTTATTGCTTTATCTGTAGCAAGGTCGTTCACATTCTTAAATTCACTCCAAAAAGCCTGTGAAGATTAAATAAATATGACAAGATAACTAAAGGGAGACTTTGTAATGTTTTTGATTTGATTCAATCCCAATATGATATATGAGTAAATTGGACTTGCTTGATTAAGCAACACAAAATCAAAATTTACCCTGTTCTAAATACCATAAATAAATACAGATAATAGTTTAAACTGAAAATAAGAGGATATTTGTGATTACCGCCTTGGCAATGAAGTTGTACACGCAATAAATGTTACCAAAAACAGCAAACGGCATTGTATAGAAACCAGCTACTGTTAGACAAACATAGATAAGTTAATAGCATCACTAAATCAGTTAGTTACTCCCTAACACTGAATGTCTGTTAGTGTCACAATGTAAATCTGTGCTAATCTGTCATTTGGTTTCTGTGTCTAATTAAATAACTTTATTCCCAGCATGAAGATCAGTCACTGGTCCTTCAATTAGAGTCATTAGCATATGCCAATAGAGACGTTTCATACTGGCAGAATGATGTCAGAGCTTCACTTCACCTCTGATTTTATCTGAACGAATTCCAACCTTATAAAGAGAGAAAGACTTTGAGGGTCACTTCTCATTAAAGAGTTGAAAAATTAGCTATGAATATGTAAACAAACAACGCTCCATTTGATAAACGAAACACTTATCGCAAAAAGAGATGCAATAGGAAATATTTTAAATTATGATCTTAATATTAAATGGATACTATACAGTAGTTCAAGCTTTAAATTCAGATGTAATGTTTTTTTTTATATAATGCATTGATAAAAAGGGTCAGTGAAGGCATTATAATGGGACAAAAGATTTTCATGCAAAGATTTCAAATAAATGCCACAAAAAAAAAACAAAACATGAAAAATATGAAGCAGCACAACTTGATAACATGTTTATGTAATATTATTAGGGCTGTCAAAACGATTAATCGCGATTAATCGCATCCAAAATAAAAGTTTGTGTTTACATAATATATATATGGGTGCACTATGTATAATTATTTTGGATATATATAAAAACACACATGCATTTATATTTAAGAAAAAAAATTTTATTTATATATGAAATATTTATATTTATAAATTATATATAAATCTATATACAGAATGTACATGAAAATATTTCTTAAAAATATACAAGCATGTGTGTGTTTTTATATATCTAAAATAATTATACACAGTGCCCCCACATATATTATGTAAACACAAACTTTTATTTTGGATGCGATTAATCGCGATTAATCGTTTTGACAGCCCTAAATATTATATTAGAATGATTTCTGAAGGATCATGTGACACTGAAGACAGGAGTAATGATGCTGAAAATTCATCTTTGATAATAGGAATACATTATATTACAAAAGAAAACAATTGTTTTTAATATTTCACAATATTACTGTATTTTTGATCAAATAATTGCAGCATAAGTGACCATAAGAGACTACACATAAATACATCAGCCCATCACTAATTATTTATAGAACATTGATATCTTTCATGATGTTGACAGTGACTTCACCATTGCATTTAGCATATAAACCCCTTACCATGGTAAAATGACATCAATGCCTTTCATGGCTTATTGCTTTAACAAAAGAGTGATTTCAAACGCCAATGGCAATTTTGTTTGCAATCAGGCACAGTAAATGTGTCCCGTTATCCAGTGGAGTACAGCTCATGATTTTTCCAAATGCAGTTACTGAACGATCTACATCAGCCGAGGATCTGAAAGTGTTCCCTATATCTCGACTTCTCTTAGCTAGCACTTACCATGCCATTGATCAGTGTAAATATTAATTCAAATAAACAGCTATAAATAGAGGCCACATCTCACCTATAGCAGCCTCCTCTAATACCTCCATTACACATATATACACTTGCTCAATATATTGACTGCAGCAGTGAGGGCGAGCTGATAGAAAACGCATGTTTTCAATGTCAAAACAACAAAGCGGGCCAGACTCCTGCTGCAGATATTTTGCATTATAGATCTGAACAGCCAAGAGAAAGATTTGGAAGTGTGTGCGAGGCTTACAAATCACCTGCTTATTATGAAAAATAAAGGAAAGTAGCAGGGTATGCAAGACAACACAAGAAGAGTGTTAAAGTTTCATGCAACTTCATGTCTTGTTTTCTTAAATGTAAGACTAAATTGCAAAGAAACAGCAAGATAACAGCCAGATAACCGGGATGATCTCATTCGTATTCGTAGTTAAGCGTACACATACATTTGTGTATGTTGAAGCAGACCCTGAATCATACACATTGAATATGAAAATAAACAACAATACATTGACAGCGTGAATTTGAATGCAATTGAGGTTAATATTCATACAGAACCCCATAGCCTATAACATTTATCAGTGAATGATGGAGAAACCGTCAGAGAAATACTCTTTAGAGGCAAATCTATTGACAGATGAAATCCAAATGGTAATGAGAGACATTTGGATTGGTGTTGTCATTATTAACTTAAAACTAAAACCATAAAAAAAAATACTTGAAATGAAATAAACATGAACTGAAAAAAAAAAATCTATTTAATTTTTCTTTTTCGTTTAAGCTGAAATACTAAAATAACACAGATTAAATAAAACCTAATATGTATAGACATTTATAAAAATTACAACATAAAATATCAAACATATAATATAAAATAAAAGCGAATTAAAAAGAAAGTAGTTTACATGAACTAAAAAAAAAATATTTAATTTTTCTTTTTCGTTAATGCTGAAATACTAAAACAACACAAATTAAATAAAACCTGATATGTATAGACATTTATAAAAATTAAAAAACATAAAATATAAAAAAATATAATATAAAATAAAAGAGAATTAAAAAGAAAGTAGTTTACTTTAATACTTCACCAGAATGTATGAGGAATATTATTATTGCTCATATATATACAATGTATGTAATAAAACAGATTATTGGAGTATATTTTAAATACATGTCAAAACTTCAAAATTTCACCTTTAATTCAATCTGTTATCTGCTGTTTCATTCTTCTTGTAATTATGAAATTTACTAGCAATTTGAAAATTGTTTCTATATACATTTGTATCAGTGCACTGAGAAATATTCTTTCAGTTGAACATTTTAGACAGATAGTTAGAGGGTAAAAGATATATATATGTGCAAAAAGTATTTTTTTTTTGTAGTCTTTGCCTTTCTCTCTCTCTCTCTCTCTCAAACACACACACACACACACACACATAAGTCATGGTGAGCGATGGACTCCTCAGTGTTTACTCACTCCAAACCAAATGATCTCTCTGCAGCTCTGCCACTTCAGATGTGAAATGGAATTTGCCGGCCTGTTCTATTCCGAGTCCATTTCTCTCGCCGTGCGCTTTACCAATTCCCAAATAGAGTTCACTCGCTCACAGATAATGTTTGTGAGGATTGAGCCCGACTCCTCGGCCGTTCAGCGGGCCCTGGGGAGGGACCTCCGGAGAGCCTCGCGAGTGGATTGGAAAGCGCACGACGCTCGATTTCATTTTGTACTATTTGCCAAATTGTGTTTGTTCATTTGAAGATGGTTGGATATCTACATTTAGTTGTGTGATTGAGCACCGGAGCAGGAATTGCACCGACGGCCTCCGTTAGCTTGTTTTTTTTTGGTTGGGCATCACAGTCCACCAGACCATGTTTGAAATGTCACCTGAAATTAACTCCTCTCTGTGTCTGCCATAGCGAAACTGGAGTGACGATCAATGTCCAATCTGACTTTTCTTACGCAATTCTGCCATTGACATTTGTGGTGTACAATATTTGAGTTTTTAGGCCATTTACTTTCGCTTGATTGCATTATATGCATGACGACGTGTTAGACGACCGGGATAATCTCATTCGTATGCGGACACATACATTTGTGTATGTCGGGGTAGATGTTGATTCATACACTTTGAATATGAATAGCAACACTGACAGCATGAATGTTATACTTATATAGAAACACATAACATTCATCTGAAAATGATGGAGAAACTGTCAGAGAAAGCCTTATTTGTTTAAAGATGAAATACAGATGCTAATAAAAGTTATTTGGACCAGTTATTATTGTTAATTAAAACTAAAAATGTCTAAAAAATCATTACTTGAAATAAAATAAAACATATTACACTGAATTACACTCCAAATAACACTGATTTTGATGTGTTTATGACTGAACTGCATTATTATAAAAGCTCAAGTAAAATATTAGTGTCTATTTTAGTGTGTTTCACATATACCCTTTTGTCTGTTTGTGTCCAAACCATCTTTGAAAGTCAGAGATAACAGAAAGACACCGTGAGAATGTCAAATCAGCTCAATGCATTAAGTAATCTCATTTATTAGACGTATATAAAACCATCAGTTTATAGGTTCCAATAAATGTAATATTATATATTGATCCTCACAAGATTCATTGACATTTGTACGTCTTTAAAATTGTACATACATAAAAAAAGGTTTATGTTACAGTGTGTTTTAATATCAATATCTACACATCTATAAATAGCAATGAATATTAATGAGATCATGTTTGAACGTTTGTCACAGGGGAACCCACAAGTAATCATCTTGAATCAAATCTCAATATATCATCATTATTATTATTATTGTCTTGTTTATGTTATAGTTATTGAACATTTCAAGGATTTTTTGATGAGGAATCATTCTAGTTTTAACTAGGGGATTGATTATTATAGCTTTAGACTTTTTACTGAGTCTCGTTGTTTTATGTTAAACATGGAGGAATGTCTCTTTTTGGTCTTGTTCTTCATTTTAAATCTAAATTTAGTGAGTTTATGCTTAAAAAGTAAGTAATTAGCCAAATATGTGGAAATAAATCTAAACATAATTCATAATTTTGCTTCTCAAGTTAATGCATCTTATTTGAAGGGGTTTTCCCCTCCACAACAATATTGATTAAAGGGATACTCCACAGTTTTTTTCATTTTAAACTACACTTTTAGAAGAAATGGTTCTATTTAGAACCAGAAATGGTTCCATCCCCCGCTTCATATATGGAACTCCAAAATGGTTCTATATAGAACCATTTTTTTTGGTAAAAGGTTCTATTGGCCAAGAATGGAACCCCAGGGTTCTATATAGAACCCAGAGGAACCCTTTTTTAAGAGTGTATAGAACCTTTTAGGGGTTCCAAATACTGATAGAACCTTTTAAGGTTCTAGAACCTTTTCTTCTAAGAGTGTATGTTATTCCCTTAACTAAGGGGAGTTGATACACACCTCTCTCGTCTCAGTACATGCACTTAATCGATCTGGCGCGCAAGATAGCACTTAACTTAGCCCAGTTCATTCAATAGGATCCAAGCAGAGAAGCGACCAAACACATCCACGTTTTCCCAAATACAGTTACACGAGTGTATTAAAAATAAACAGTCCAAACATGGATCTTCCTGATCCGCCCTGGCAGAACCATAATCATCTATTAGTCTTCCATTGTGTTGCTGCTCCAGCGGTCCTTCCGTGAGGACTAAACCTGGGTTTTGTCTGTTAATTGGAGAGCAGAGGGGACGAAACACCATTGATAGGTTCTTCTCTCAATCAGTGCATCACGCTGTGGAGAGAGAGAGGTCAGAGGCTGGATCGGCCCGTGTCCCCACGGACACCTTGCTGCGGTCCGACCAACACAGCAAACAATTAAACACACGGCTCTTCTGGCCCAAGTGGCTGGAGCGGTCGAGCCAGGAGAAGCTGCAACCCAGCGGGTTGTTGTTAGTCACTCCTTAGAACAATAAACTAGTGGCCTGAGCAATCAATACAGCCACAGCCGCGACTGCTTCCATTATCAGCCACTCTGAGGCTCGCGGATCCGCATGCATCCCTGAACACCTGTGTCTCTGTCTATCGCTTTCAACATTTCTCCATCTCGGGGTAATCTCAGAGACTTCAGTCGTCTCACACAGGGACTAAACGCTCGCTGTCTTTCAGACAACAGTCACTGCATCGCTACAGGTCATTTTGGCACGTTTTGTCAGCCTTAAATAGCATGCTGGTAGTCTGTTAACAAACCTTATAATGCTTACTTGTGGAAATTGCAAGCTCCTATTAGATTGAATTAATAATTAAAGTCAAATGAAAGCTGTTTACAAGATATTAAGTTGATTCAATAAGCACGCCTGAGGAAAGTTATCAGTGGGGTTGCCAGTAAGTCTTATAATGTATAAATTGGATATACGATATGTCATGGCATGATAATGCTATAAATCCACCCCTTTTGTATAATAATAAGTCAGATTGATTGCTTCATGTTTAACTTTGTTAAATAAATGAATATAATTCTCATTTTTTTTTCCAGAAAAAATCTAAACATCCTATTAAAACTATATATTAAATGTATGTTTATTTTTCTTACGCCAATCTTTTTTTTCCTTCATGTTTTAAGGTTTTTTTCTAAAAGTTATTTTGTTCCCCCTCCAAATAAAACGATGAATGTAATTAATTGATTCATTCAGCTAAAAGCTAAAACTGAAATTTTCGCTGATATGTGTAATACTTCCTTTTAGACAGAGGGAGTGTTTTTAGCAACATGTTTGAAAACAGACATTATTTGTGCAATTCTGTTTGGTTTCATTATATACCGAAGTTGCTTAATTCTGCTTTAAATGTAAATAAAAACACATTTACAAAATGCAAAACAACAAAAAATAATAGCCTTAAAGGCCATATTGACCACCACTGCCGATTAATGGGTACATAAATCACTCAAGATAAGTATATCATTTTTAAAATGTCTCAAAATGGTCTTAAAGAACATTTTTTTACATTTTTGGTATTAACAGGGTTTTTTTTTTTGCGCAATTCGGAGATGATGTCACGAAGTGGAGGAAAGGGCACCTCAGCCTAGTATTAGAACTGTGGCGACTGACTGGGATGAGGAAGAGGTGGCAAGAGCCAACATGTATGTACATGTAATTTCGAACCTGCCAGACGTGAGAGGGCAAATGAGGAATTGCCAAGAACTGATGGCCATCAACGCCAATTAAATGCATGGTCCGAGGAGAATGAGTGGAGAGTTGGTGAAGTGTCCTGATGAGCTGCTATCATTTAGCAACACAGCAATGAGCACAGGAGCTAGTCTACGAGCAGCAACAATAACGTCATTGAACAGAACCGAGTGAAAATTCAATGTTTTCTTTATATCTAGTGGCAGTAATCATGACGTTAATTCAGATAAGTATACTGGTAGCCTTTGTCATAGTGTCGTAGTACTGGTAAACCTTGTCTTTGTCATCTAGAAACAGAAGGCATCATGCTAGCTATTTGGACGTTTATGCATTTATCTCTTCCTCTGGTGAAAATGTTGTTGCAAACGTAGCCGCCGCGTCTGCGTGTCTGTCGCTGTGTTTGGCAGGTGCTTGTGTGGGCGGTGCCATTCCATGGAAATTCCCATGGCTATTTATCTATCCAGCTGCATGCTATCTATGCTAACATTATGCTATCTGGCTGTCTACCTATCTCTCTCTATACTAGCCTGCCTATCTATCTATCTATCTATCTATCTATCTATCTATCTATCTATCTATCTATCTATCTATCTATCTATCTATCTATCTATCTATCTATCTATCTATCTATCTATCTATCTATCGTTCTATCGTTCTATCGTTCTATCTATCGTTCTATCTATCGTTCTATCTATCGTTCTATCTATCTATCTATCTATCTATCTATCTATCTATCTATCTATCTATCTATCTATCTATCTATCTATCTATCTATCTATCTATCTATCTATCTATCTATCTATCTATCATCTGCGCTATCCGAATACTAGTAAAATATTACGTCTACTCGTCTCTCTAGTCACTCTCAATGCTCTCAAGGCGGGCTTTGGTAAATCTCTTCCCAAGATGACGTAATGCAATGCTTTGTGGGGGAAAGGAGACTTGTTGCAAACCACTGTAAGATACTGCCTACTTTTTCATATTATATTCTGTTTTGTGATACCAAACAACATAAAATACAATGGATAACAGTTTAAATATTTATTACCAACAAGCAAATTGCACAATTTTGTTGAAAAATGAACCTTGCAATGCAGCCTTTAAAGGGATACTCCACTTTTTTTGGAAATAGGCTCATTTTACCACTCCCCCAGAGTTGAACAGTTGAGTTTTACTGTTTTCGAATCCATTCAGACGATTTTCAGATATTTAGAAGAATATCAGTAACCAGACAGTTTCTGGTCTCATTGACTTCCATAGTAGGAAAAAAAATATATACTATGGAAGTCAATGAGACCAGAAACTGTCTGGTAACTGATATTCTTCCAAATATCAGAAAATCGGCTGAATGGATTCGAAAACGGTAAAACTCAACTGTTTAACTCTGGGGGAGTGGTGAAATGAGCCTTTTTCCAGAAAAAGTGGAGTATCCCTTTAAAGCCCGTTTGCACCAGGGACAATAACTAATCGTTATCAATATTAAAGTTATCAATATTGTTATTATCAATATTTGACACTCCACACCACAGTTATACCTATAATGGCACAGAGAAACTATATCGTTGGAATCACTTTCAGAACGATTTTATCCAGCTGCGTGAATGATAAAAACATTGACAGCCAATCATCCTCGAGCTCGAGCATTTAACGTGACAGACAAGTGCGCGCTTAGAACAAATAGAACGATCTCATCCGCTAGTGTGGATGCTGATATGGTATCTTTATAGTTCTCGTTCTTGGTGTGAACAGGCCTTTAGTCTTGGAATTGTGGAGGGATGCCAAAGACATGACAAGACCTGAACTTTCATTTAGAAGAGAATTTCTTAAAACATTGAATCCAGCACATACACTCCACCTTCCTGTGGAAACAGACGGAAAGATAACACAAAAAGACACACACCAAAACACAAAAATTCAGGGGATTCAGATCCAGCTGTATTCCCAGACAGAGAGCAAGTGTTACTTTTCTTCTCTGGAAATAGGTATCTGCCAACACTGTAAAAGCAGCACTGTCAGAGCCATTGTGAAGCTCAATGATCATATTGTGTGCTGGGTAGAGCCAGGGGGCATTTAGCACAGAAAGAACATGATTGTGTGTGTGTGTGTGTGTGTGTGTGTGTGCGCCTGCTCAGAAACACAGGCGTCTTGCCTGAGGGGGAAGCTAACGGATCTGCTATCAAAGCTCACACACACACACACACATAGGTAAAGCACACTCAACTCTGATAATGAACACAAATAAAGAGAGGAATAAAGGAACATATTTGTATTCACAGGTACAAAGCAGCAAAGTAAAAGAACAAGAGAGCGCGAGGGATGAATGAAGTCAAACGACATTCCACTCTCGTTGACTTTGTTGTTCCACTCTGCGCTGCCATTGTTTGACTGCTGGATAAAAGAGAGCGTTTGTAAAGTGAGACCAGACTAATGCGATCATTACTCGGCCCTCATCAACCTCTGTGCCGGAGAAAAAAACACATTATACTATGTGACAAAATCAGTGTTTTGTGGACATACTGGGTCTGACAAGTGAATAAAGTCCTGAAGTCACTGAAGCATTCATACTGAAGACAACATGATACAAGCAGCCATTCTGTAATCTGACATATACATATGAAAACCGGATATTTAACCCTGTAAATCCTGACGAAATCCTCTTTTTGTTTAATGAACTTTTAGAAACATTAATGGCTCATACAGTGTGATATAGTGAGAATATGGAGCTTATACTAGACAAGGAAAAAAACACCTCAATTTTATTCTGAGGCCAAAACTGAGCAAAATTACTATTTGCAGCAGATGCTGATATTTATGTGGCCAAGATCTTCATAACGGTGTCACAGACTTGCACATAAATATCATATCTCTCCAATTATACGTCTTAGTAAGATTATATTTAAATGCTTAGATTTATGATCAAATCTCTGTTTGTATTGTGAGGCAAAACGTAATGCCATGCAATACAATAAACATCCCTCAAAAGCCTGATGGATCATATTTGATATTCACATATTAACATGATTTTTCTAAAAGTAAACCTTCCGGCCATGTATATGATCATCTTGAAATATTATTAACGGTATAAAATTTACTCTTACATTTTAATAAGTCTATAAACTATCAAGTAGATGACGATGGCATTGTAGTAGATTGTGTGCAACAGGTTTTAATCAAACTTTTGATCATGCTGAAAATTTAGAGGCTTTAGAAATGTGTGTTTCAGATTTGATTCAAGGAGAACAAAATGTAGACTTGATTTCATCCATCAGGAACTGATTGGATGATGAAAAGTGGGTGTTACAAGAATAAAGTCAGGTTAAAGTCAGGTTGTTGAGGGATTAAGGATGTCAGCTGTCAGTACAAAAAAAATAATGTAAATAACATGCACATATTAAACACCAAAAAGTACTATGGTAATATATATATATATATATATATATATATATATATATATATATATATATATACATATACATACATATATATATATATATATATATATATATATATATATATATATATATATATATATATATATATATATATATATGGTAGCACTTTACAATAAGGTTCATTAGTTTAGTTAACATTAGTTAAATACCTTAGTTAACATGAACTAAGAATGAACAATACTTATACAGCATTAATTCATCAATGTTAATTTCAACATTTACTAATACATTATTAAAATCAAAAGTTGTGTTTGTTAACATTAGTTAATGCACTGTGAACTAACTTTAACAAACAATGAACAGCTGTATTTATATATACTAATATTAACAAAGATTAATAAATACTGTAACAAATGTATTGCTCATTGTTAGTTCATATTAGTTAATACATTAAATAATGCTAACTAATGAACCTTATTGTAAAGTGTTACCATATATATATATATATATATATATATATATATATATATACATACATTTTTCCATATTAGTACCATTTTTGAAGGAACCTTGGAGTACCAAGTAATGCCATCGCTGTACCATACTTTTTCTGTAAAGGTTTTTTTAAGCATCACATAATGTCATGCTGCTTTAAATAATAAAATAAAATTAAAATAAAACAATCCAGAGAGCTGCAGCACTTTTAATTGGTAGTCTTTACCAAATGATGCATTTTGTAAAATGACTATATTTTGAAACATACCATTAATGCGATAAAATGAGTTCATATCATCCACCCCTACTTTATGCCTACAGCCAAAGTACCACATTCACACACTGATTCTGTCAATAGCATTGTACTTTTTCATAGAAACTGTCTGCAGTACACACACACACACACACACCCACACTCTCATCCGTGCCATCTAAACACACTTGGTGCATTAAAAAATGCACTTGGCTCTTCTCCAACAAGTCGCCCTCGGGGGAGACACAACGCTACAGTGGTTCCATAATTAAGCCATTGGCAAACAAAGAAATAGTCAGCTAAATGCTTCCTGGATATGAATCATAACAGATCTGCTGGGATTTACTAGACGTGAGTTTTTTTCTCACCTCAACAGACTAATTGGTTCCCCTGCTCATTGTTTGTCATGCACAGTAATATGAAAGCACCTTAACTCAGATCCCTTCAACCAAAACCAAACTCAATTCACACGCATCGAACTGCAGGCACTACTTTAGCTCTCTCTCTCTTTCTCTCTCGCTCTCTCTCTCTCTCTCTCTGTCACTCGCCAATTAAACAAGACTGATACGTTTGATTTGAACCAAGCACCTGTCTGCTGGCAGTGATGGAAACAGGAATTATAATTACTCAGTGACCATATTTACATGCACACCATCTTCCGATTATGGTAATCAACATATTCCGAATACATAAAAACATGCATGTACTTTTCACCACTATTATCTTGAGATAATACTGGAAATGCTCTTTGATGATACATATATGTTTCAGTTCATGTTTAATAAAATGTTAGTGTGATAAATCATTACTTATAATCTGCACAATTTACACACACACACGCACCAAAGTGTAAAATATTTAATATACAATATATGCATCCTGATGTTTTCTGATAAACATCTATGAATGATGCAGTTCCAGTTTCTAGCCAACTACACTGTAAAAAAAGGCACAACATTTTTTAAATAATAGTTATTAAATAATTTAAATAAATAATTAATTTAGTAAATAATTTATTTAGTTGAGATAACTTATTATTTTGAGTTTCTGATGATTACATTAATCTCGTTCATTGTATTAACTCACTTTTTCCTGTTCAATCAACTTAAAATTTTAAGCCAACCAGGTTACTTTTTTTTTTTTAAGTTAAACCAACAATATTTTTTTTCCTGGGCTGTTTTAACCCAACTTTGGGTCAAATATGGACAAACCCAGCCATTTGGTTAAATTTTTTAATTACATTTTTAGCCCAACGTTTGGGTTTGTCCATATTTGACCCAAAGTTGGGTTAAAACAGCCCAGCATTTTTAGAGCATAAATAACTCACAATAGCTCACAATTATCTGCAATAATCGATTCTGATTGGTTCATCAGGTCACTCTGGTCAAATATTTTTTGCATACTAATAATTAACCCATGCAACTCCACTCTGTCTTCTCACATAATAAGTAATTCTAGCAATATTTGAAGTCCACTTATTTATTTGTTACGTCGCCATGTAATAAGTAGGATAATGTACAGTCAGACGTTCATTATCATAAAATAAGCCTCTTCAGGAGGATAGATCACCCAGTCAGAGTTTATTTTGTGATAATGACCGGCTGACTGTACATTATCTCTGACTCGTTTACTGGATGAGGTGAGCGATTCCTCAGCGCAGAGGAGCCGGTGGGAACGCACTTTCTGTGGGCTTCAGTGAAGTGTCTACAGAGAGCTACACTTCAACATTACGTAAGCGATTGTTTCTGTAGTACGCTTCTTCTCCAACAGGCCCTTAGCAAATTGAGCTACTTTGGCACATGAAGGGAGGTTAAAAGAACAACACTTCACAGCTAGAGACCGCGACTGGAAGAGAAGAGTTAGAAAATGGGCTCTATTTTTGCAAATTGATGTCCATTTTCTCTCAAGTAAAGACATCCTCAAATGTAGAGATGTGCTAAACAGCACCTGAATATTCATTTTTGGCAAATCGCAAACTGCCATTCTGAATGCAAATGTGGCAGAATCTATCATTGGCGGGTTGTCCTCTCTGCGGTTAAGAGATTCTGTATGTAAACATTAAAAAAAAACATTCCATCTAATGGAAAATGCGAAATTTACTTTAAGTACTCGTACGTAAAGTGTGCTCATACACATCAACACTTTTTTATAGCCATCAATCGTTTTCTCTTATGATACATGCAAATGTTTGATGTGCATAATACAGAGTATGAACAATGAATAATTCACAAGATATTTTTTGATCATATTTAGAAAATTAGATTAAAACCAATCCCATTATGCAATGCATTGAACTAATTTGACATTATAATGGTATTATAACCTGTTTCACTAATATTAATATTTATATTCGTTAAATTCATCTGTACAAAGAGGGCAAATTTATTAGTCCATTATCATTCAAACATTTTGGCTTTAAAAGTGCTTTAATGCACATTGTTTCTCCATCAGAAGATTTGTACATTGCTAAAAATTCTTTAGATTTTAAGCTGTCCATATATGAGTTAATAATAATAATATTAATATGTTGATATGACCTATGAATATGAATAAGCTCATCCTGAATCTACTTTTCTCAGTCAAAGTCTAACAAAGCTGTTTCCTCAGCACAGATCTGTGAATGGCTGATTTTCCAGAAACTTCTATAGGTCACACTTTATTTCGTTGGTCCAGTAGAATGTCTGTTGGGGAGCATCAGAATTAAGTGTTAGCAGATATTAAGCAGACAGTAGTAATAATCTAATTAGAATGTAGTTCCAAACACTGTACAAAAATAAAAACATAATTTTTTTCGGTAAAAAAAAAAAAAAAAAAAAAACGGCAGCTGTGGTTGCCAAAACTTTACCATCAAAAATACGGTAGCAAAGTTATTGGTTTTATAGACTTAACTTAAAACAACTTCTTTTCCGAGAGAACTCATAAAATGCTGAATGCATGGAGAAATCCTGCAAACAGACGAGCAGAATCCTAACTGAGTGAACCGCCACAGGTCTCAATGTTCTTTTCAGAACACACAAAAACACATACAAACAGAAGCCGTGGTTTTGTTGAATTTTAAAGAGCACAGACCGTTGTGTTTTTGATCTTCGCCACTGAGGTTGTCAAATGTCAGTAGTCAACACTTAAGAAACTCAAAGTAACGTTGATTGCAAATTGTATATAGTTACGTATATATTCTAAATAGTAAATATGGTAACACGTTTCATTTGTCCACTTTTGACATTCTACTAACTATGTAACTTTGCTAACTGTCATTAGAGTTCAAGTAAACTGTTAGGTTAGGGTTGGGGTTAGTAGAATAAGTTGACATGTAGTTGCAAAGTTACTTATTAGAATGTCTAAAGTGGACTATCAAAATAAAGTGTTACTGCAAATATTAGATATTAAACTGTAACTAAATATAAATTTAAATATTAACCAATTAATTAAAATGATGGCATGCAACTGTCAGATGCAACTTTTTCCACTAAAACTTTTTGCCACACATCAACATATTTCACTCTCTCATACCTCATTTCACCCTGTATGGGATTTTATATAGAGAAAGGTTTTAAAGCTACAACCAATTTTGGTTAATTATCGGGTGACCCGGCCTCAGACCTGCACCAATTAGCCGATCGCTGCTGGAGGCTTTGGGTCAGAACTGCAATGCAGTTACCAGTGTCCTCACTGTACTTCTGATGCAAGACTGAAAAAAGTGAAGGAAAAAACGTTTTCCTCAGAGCATCTCACACAACAATTGAAACGAACAGCATCTATCATAAACAGACCTTATAGGAATATTCAGCATTAAATACAAACTCAACTCGAGGGAGAATCTCACAAATACAAGTTCAAATCTCATTTCAACTCCAAATCAAATATATACATTTTATTATGTATGATTTGAACAATAATGAATACTGTATAAATATGTAATACACTTAAATGATCTAAAACTATTATTTTTTCACTTATAGTAACGCGAATAAGACATATTTAATATCCTATAGCATATTAAATAATGAGAGTTATTCACTTGATGTGCAAGAGCATATCAAAATCTGCATTTTTTCATCTCCAGGAATATTGCCAGGATTAGGCCTTTTCTTTCATTACCTGATGCAGAAAGGCTTGTCCATGCACTCGTTACCTCTAGGCTTGATTATTGCAATGCCCTTTATCTTGGCCTACCTGCGAAGTCTATTAAGCGTCTGCAACACATTCAGAACTCAGCTGCACATGTTCTTACACACACTCCTTCTTGTCAGCATATCTCTGGGGTGCTTAGGAACCTGCATTGGCTTCCGGCCCATGCCCATATTGATTTTAAAACTCTTATTTTAACATATAAAGCTACAAGGAACTGCATCATGTGATTTAATTACGCTATCCGCCGACTCTTTTCTCCTTAAAGAGCCTTGTCTGTTGCAGCTCCTAGGTTGGGGAATGCACTACCTTTATCTGTTAGAAAAGCCTCAACATTAGGTAGCTTTAAGATACACACTCTTAGAAGAAAAGGTTCTATATAGAACCTTAATCAGCGCTATGTATTTGGAACCCCTAAAAGCTTCAATACACTCTTTAAAAAAGGGTTCCTCTGGGTTCCATATAGAACCCTGGGGTTCCATACTTGGCCAATAGAACCTTTTACCAAAAAAAAAAAAAATGGTTCTATATAGAACCATTTTGAAGTTCCATATATGAAGCGGGGGATGGAACCATTTCTGGTTCTAAATAGAACCATTTCTTCTAAGAGTGCAGTTAAAGCCCAAGGGGGTAATCCATCAGCCGGAAGTTGAAGCCTAGCGGGAGCCGCCATTGTAGCAGAACTTCACCCGCTGTTAGCATCCCATTGACTCCCATTCATTTTGCCCTCACTTTGACAGCGAATAACTTTACATCTGAGGCGTCCAAAGACTTCATTTGTCCATTATTTATTTCTAAAGAAACACGACAATGTATAAAATGCTCCATTACTTTGTATCTTATACGCTTCGGCCCCGTAGGAGCCATTTTTGTAAAAATAGGCGAAAGATTGTGTCATAACCACGGGACTTTCTGTCGCACAATAGAGACATTACCGTATAGACAGGAGGAGAAGCTCACAGGCAATCTTTTACTATCTATGAGGCAATCGGGGGGATGTGGAGGCATAAAGTCAAGGGAGAAAACACGAACTTATGCACATGTATGTTGGTTGTCTTTACATCATAAGAATATTTCATTCATATAATCTTGATATAAAATGAATAACATTCAATACAAAATGAACATGTCTCGTATATAGAAATAAAGTTTAAAGTGATAAAATATTTACTTTGTTGTGCATAATCCCACAATGCATTTAGTCATATTACAAAATAATTTATTGAAGCATCCAGATACTTCACCACGTGAGCAAGCAGCTTAGGCTCCTGATTGGTTAACGCGGCGCGAATTGACACCAAAGTTCAGATTTTTCAACTTCGCTTCAAATGCGAATTCGAATTCGCTTCAAATGCGTGAATGCACAAATAGCACTAACTAAATCATTCGCGTTTAACTTGCCAGACGCTCAATTGACGCGCAAATGAGGCGTATTCGCGTCTTCCGCACGGTGCTCTACGCCTCATTCGCGCCGCAGGAATTTTTTACGCGCATAACGCGTCTTTGCATTGACTTAACATTGAAATCATTCACGCCTGACGCGCTATTCGCGTCCGGTGTGAACGCACCATAACTTATCAGCTGGCTCTGATGGTCGCTAAGAAGATGGGACGTAATGAAAAGCCTGTGGTCGTTGTGGTTTCTCCTTTGGTGGCACTCATGGAGGAGTAAAAGAAGCAACACTCGTTATTTTACTTCTAAAATAAGTAAGTTATGTAGTTGACAACTGTGCTATGCAAAGGAGTTGACTTACTGCGTTGCTCTGATTGGTCAACCCGGTCTCATCCCAATTCGTCATATAACTGACGTTTTGGGACGTCTTTTGACCATTCGTCAATATACGACTTTTTAGGGCCCCCTTAAACGTCGGTAGATGACGTTATGGGATCCTAACTCTACCCCATACCTAAACCTAACCCTAAACCCAACTCGTCACCTAACTGACGTTAAAGGCAAAGCGTCAGTTGTATGACGACCCAGGATCGTCATCTAGCGACGTTTAAGGGGGCCCTAAAAAGTCGTATATTGACGAATGGTCAAAAGACGTCCCAAAACGTCAGTTATATGACGAATTGGGATGAGACTGTGTTAGATTGGTTGTAGGTCTACCGACTATCCAATTGAGTGCAGAGTTTTTTTTTCCTGGTTCGGTTGAGACACGCCTCATAATCAAAGCCCTACGGAGCAGAATCAGATATACATTCTGACTAGAATATGAGTATGACGAAGTCAGGCTATTTCTTTTGTGTTTTAGACAAAAATTCCAGACTACGGGTGTGAAATGGCATGAGAGAGAAAAATAATGACACAATAATGATGAATTATTCCATAAATTAACCATGATTAAACCATGACCTAATATTTTTTCCTGGCCAGGTTGGTGAATGGTGTGCAAACATGAAGATTTCTTGATCCATCTCTGTCTCTCTGTCTGTTTGCCTGCAGGGATTTTGCTTCACTCATTCTGCTCACAGAGGTCTTGCCTGCAGGCAGCCAGAGAGCCAAAGCAACAACAAAACTGCTTTCTACAGGCGTCTTCACTCCGCTCCATTCTAACACACGGACGGGAATCAAGTCTTCTGATTTCACTAATGCACACAACACACACTTGAGGAAACAGAAAGACACTTTGGACACTGTCTGAGGCCTCTTATTCCTCTTATTTATTATTTTGATCCTTAATTCCCAGTGCAGATCAGCTGCTTGTGAGTTGAGAGTATAAGAGAGTATCACTGCTGAAACTGGTTTTGCCAAAAATGGTCAGGTGAGTGGCATAAATCTTTCAAAGATAATCAGACTTCTGTTTCGATCATATGCAATTAGTAGCAAGTAAAATAGATAGAGATCCGTATACACACAAACATAAATAAATTGTTATTATCACCTAATATAAAAAAGCCAAGAATGCAACAAATCTATGCTGTATGCAAAAAACATACAGTCCTGATTCAGAATGGAAAAATGTTTATTCATGATTTCAGAGTTAAATCAGATGCAAACTTCTTCCATTCACATGGCTACAGATGAGTCACCATCTCCTGTGAACAGGTATCAGCAGCATCACACTAGAACATGAGACACTGTGTGGGAGATCATCTCGCCAGGGGGTTGCTATGCTGTTGCTAAGGTGTTCTGAGTGTTTTTAACACTGCTGTGCGGTTACTAGGTTATTCCAGGTGGTTTCTAGGGAAGTTGCTATGCAGTTGCTGAAGCATTCTTTAACACTTTATGGTTGTTGCCAGGGTGTTGCTATGCAGTTCCTGCTGTGTTCTGAGAGTTTTTTAACACAAGGCTATGCAGTTTCTTAGTTGTTGCCAGGGTGCTGCTATGTTGTTGCTAAGGTGTTCTGAGTGTTTTAACACTTGGCTATGTTTTAACTGGTTGTTGTTAGGTTGTTGCTATGCTGTTACTAATGTGTTGAGTGTTTTAACACTTGGCTGTGCAGTTACTTGGTTGTTGCCAGGGCACTGCTATGCTGTTGCTAAGGTGTTATGAGTCGTGTAGCACGTTGCTATGTGCTTACCTGGCTGTTATCTGGTTGTTTCCAGGGTGTTGCTAACACTTTGGTATGTGCGTATCTGGTTGTTGCAGATGTGTTGCAAAGGTGTTCTTAGTTTTTTTTTTAACAATTTCCTGTGTGGTTACTACTGTAGGTTGTTCTGGGTGGTTGCCAGGGTGTTGCTATGCAATTGCTAAAGCATTTTGAGTGTTTTAACACTTTGCTATATGCTTACCTGGTTGTTGCCAGGGTGTTACTATGCTGTTCCTGATGTGTTCTGAATCACTAATAGCTGCAGTAATAGGGATGCTTGCCTTAAACACAACTGAATACACTAAAATAAGATCTGAGTAAAGACTGACATTATAGATGAACAACTTGTGCATGTCCACGAGGCGGGCGGCAGCTCTCCTCACCAGTTCAGGCTGGCTCTCTGCCATTCCTGAAGGTGACAGCAATAGTGCCGACGTTTCATGGCAGGATGCACGCACACACTCGCGCCGAGGGGGTCTGTGAATCTCAATGTCAACTGTGTTACAGCATTTACAACTCGACAGAGTCAAGTTGACTCAGCACATTCCTTCCCCGGTGGTCAGAGAAAGACGGAGATGAAGAAATTAAGTGTGAAGCGGAGCAGCCTAACTGAACCCTGCCAGAGTGGCGCTGTTCCGACACTAATTATTGATTGGATGATTAGGGCAGATGAAGAGATCTCTTTTTGAAAGCGCGGCCTGTGATTGTGCATCCCGCACGCGGCTACAGAGCAAGCGCAAGTGAGCGATGGAGCAATCGATACTTTCAATCACATTGAAGAGCGTTGCTGTCAGTCACGCTATAGTGAGGTGATTAGGATTGAGTCTTAAGACAGTGAATAAGTTCCCGCGGCTCTCTCCGGAGCCTCCTTCAGTTTCCCGGGCACCTAATGAACTCACACGGAGCGGCACGACATTCTGTCTGCGCTGATCCTGCACTCAGACCAAACTAGCACAGCGGATGCACGTTACTCAACATCACCAAAAACGGGTTTGTTCTGACTCTGAATTCTGATTGGATCAGCTGCTTTTAAAGTCGTTGCACATGCATAAACCTCTGACTGCACATTCTATCAATGCAAACATAAACAGCCTACATTTAAAGGGATAATTCACCAAAAATGAAAAATCATTTACACACCCTCAAGTCATTCCACACTGAATTTCTTTCTTGAAGAATATGGAAGTCGTAATACTATTGAAGTCAATGGGGTCCATCAACTGTTTGGTTAGCAACATTCTTCAAAATATCTTATTTTGTGTTCAGCAGAAGAAAGAAACTCACACAGGTTTGGAACAACTTGAGGGTGAATATATATATATATATATATATATATATATATATATATATATATGTATATATATTAGGGCTGTCAAACGATTAATCGCGATTAATCGCATCGAAAGTAAAAGTTTGTGTTTACATAATATATGTGGGTGGAATGTGTATAATTATTTTGTATATATATATAAACACACACACATGTATATTAAGAAAAAATCATTAATTCATATATAAAGTATTTATATTTATATATAATATAAATTATATATAAATCTATATACAGTGTATACATGAAAATATTTCTTAAATGTATACAAGCATGTGTGTGTATTTGTATATATAAATAATTATACACAGTGCACCCACATATATTATGTAAACACAAACTTTTATTTTGGATGCGATTTAATCGTTTGACAGCCCGAATATATATATATATATATATATATATATATATATATTGTGCAAAAAGAAGATATTTTCATGTTTCACATTTCATGTTTCAGAATTAAAGAAACCCAAGTAATTGCTAATATACTTTCAATTAAGTAATCAATTAAGTAAAAAAAAGTATTTTTTATTACTTAATCAAAACAACACAGCTGTAGTTTGATTGACATTGAAATGTACAATAACAAAAAAAATATATGAAAATGAACAAAAATTAACTGTTATAGAGTTCATTTGCAAAAACAGATATCACCGTTCTAGTTAATTTTCATATATCATGTTTTTTTTTAACTTGTAACTTAACAAACCTATAAATGTCCCAATTGGGAGAGGGTGCATATTTTTAAAAACTTTAAACTTTCATGTTATATATTTTTGGATGCATTTGTGAGTTAATAAACGTAACTGGTTGTGTACACTTGCCACATAATATCTAAATATCGATAAATCGATTGATTTAGCCCTGAATCTAATCGTAATCGTATCACAGAATTTTTTGAGGTATCGGCAAATATTGTATCGATGGCTGAGAGAATTGATATTGTATTGTATCGTGATGAACTGTCCGATTTACACCCGTACCAATTATTTATATAACAATTAGGCCTGGTTACACAGACAGGGCTTAGAATAAGCCATGATTAGGCCCTAGGTCAACTGGGGCATTTAAGTAGCTTTTATAAATGTGCCTTAGAAAAAAAGAATATGCGTCTTGAGACAAATCAATGGCAGTGACATATTTGAAGATATGCGAGTGCAAGTTGGTTTCAGTTAAAGGGATAGTTTTTAAAAAAAAAAAAAGGGATAGTAAAAAAAAAGTTAAAACTCTGTCAGTAATTACTCACCCTCATATTATTTCAACCCCGTTAGACTTTCTTTACACGCATCAAACACATGACCAGCATCGGCCAATAGTGAGCCTGTGTGCAACCCAGAAGTGCTGCGCAATATCACTACATGAACTCACTCGAGGCCCACAGAGAAGGAAATTAATAGTTGAATAAAGTCGTTATTTTTTATTTTTTTGCGAACAAAAAGTATTCTTGTCACTTGATAAACTTAATATTGTGCCACTGTAGTCACACAAACTATTTTAATCTTTAATGATGCTAGTTTCGATCCCATATAAGCCTTTGGAGGAGTGATCTAGCTCTCAGATTTAATCAAAAATATCTTAATGTGAGTTCCAAAGATGAACGAAAGTCTTACGGGGTTGGAAGAACATGAGGGCGAGTAATTACTTACACAATTTTCATTTTTGGGTGAACTAACCCTTTAAAAGAGCACAAACATGCATTTTAGTATGGGACTAGATTTAAGCCTTGTCTGTGAAACCAGGGCTTCAAGTGGTAAATTAAAGTAATTAATTAAAGTATTATCCGTACTGTGTTATTAAAGCAATAATCCACAAGATTCTGTATGTTACATTGATTTTACCATGGTAACTGTACTGGAACTGTAAATCACTGTAACACATGGTCTTCTGTGGCTTATTTCTTTAATAAGCAGCAGCTGGGAGAAGCAGATGAGAGGTTCATACGAAGGCTGTGGGCTGGAGCTTGTCATGGAGAATCTGAGGAACGACGTGCACAGGTAGTTTTATTTATCAAACAGAAGTTATTCATCATCATCTAAAGTCAACATGAAATCAGATTTCTTATTCCACATTTTGCATGATTCCAAAATAATAAAAATCATGCAAATATAATAGGCAATTCACATTGACTTGGTTAATATCTTCTAAACGGTGTGTGTTTATATGTGTTTGCATGTGCAGGAAAGGATAAAATCTTCAACTCTACAGTGAAAACAAGCAGATGCGGTATACACACAGGTATGAACGGTTTGTTTTAATTTTTCCTCAAGCAAAAGTCTGAATTCTAATGAGCAAAGCTGAAGAGGCATATTGAAATCGTTAAGCAGAAAATCCTTGACCTTCTTCTTCTGTGTAAAAAAAGAAGAAGAAGAAAAAGCAAAACAAACTCTGTCTGGCTCTCTCTTACGCCGACTGTCAACATGTCTCTTGATGTGGCAGCATCAGACTGTGTTTATTGTGTTGCTTCAGTGTGATAATAACTGTAATCGCTGTGTGGGAATTAGTGGAGAGTATCTAGTGGAGAGAGACAGCGAGAGAGAGAGAGAGAGAGAGACAGATTGACAGAGATTAGAGGTGGGCTCTGCTGCTGTCTCTTTGTGTGGTGCCTGTCTGTCAGCCAAGAAAAGAAGAAGAAAACGCTGCTCTGTCTGTCTCTCCGAGTGCTGATCTTGTCCTTGTCAGCCTTAAAAAAAGGGCTCAGAGCCAGAATGCCTCATTGTGCGCTAGTGATTCCAAAGGCGGATACCGTAAAACACATTAAGGGAAGGATGCACATACATATAATGTAAGTGCTTGTACTGTAAACAAACAAAAAAACATGCATTGAATTGTTATGCAAAGATGCATTAATTGATTAAAAAGTCACAAAGATCCAAAGCAGCACAACTGTTTTCAACTTTGAAAATGATAACCAATGTATCTTCAGCATCAAACTAGTATTACTACTATTAGAAGGATTTATGAAGGATCATGTGACACTGAAGACTGGAGAAAATTCAGCTTTGCATCTAGGGCTGTCAACTTTAGTCGTTTTGTCGACTAATCAGTCGATGCCGTCTCGGTCGACTGACATTCTTATTGGCCGCCCAGTTACACTTTTTTTTGTTTGTTTTTTTTTACCAATAGAACGAATTTTTTAATGATTTACTCCTTGATATTTATTCCTTTATAAGCAATTATTTAGTACTGTATTCTAAATATAATTAGCCTTTGTTTTATTCCCATCTTTAAATGCTTTAATTTAGGCTATTTTGTAAAAGCGCCAAAGTTTTAGCGCACACATATTGAACACTCGGGAACGAGCCTGTGGCCGGCTGCGCTGCTGCTTCGCGCTCGGTAAGGGATGCTGTATTCATTCAGCTAGAAAGCTCCTTGTTTTGGCTTTAGTCGACAAAATTTCTAAATCTTTTGTCTGGCTGCATTGTAAAACAAAGACGACAAGATTGTGGAGGGAGGCGACCGCGTTGCTCCATTATGAGCCCGCTCACCGCGCGTCTATATTTGAAATCGAACTTGAGCATGCAAAAGACGTGAGCAGCCTTTTTACCGGCTATATCATGCTGACTCAATAGATTGTGTTTTCTTAATATGTTTTTGTTTTTATTTGTACACTTTACGCATTTGAAAATAGCCTAAATAATGCAACAAAACGAAAATAAAAATGCCTTCCAAAATAGAGCCTATTATTTTTCGGATTGTTTTTTAGGCTATTTGGTTTTTTTGCGTGTTTGTTTAAAATGCCTAGATCGGCTGGACAAAAGTTAACCCATAGCTTTGTAAGTAAAGAAGAATATAAAGCCTGTATAAACGAGAGCTTTTGTTGGGATTTTTTATAATGTGGCAGATAGCATTTATTTTTTTGTAGCGTGTGGTGTGATCAGGTGCGCGATTGTGACTGCATAGACAGTGCTCCTCACTTTTTTCAGTTAAAAAAATCACTTAATTCTCTAAGATTTGTATTATTATTATTAGGGCTGTCAAACGATTAATCGCGATTAATCGCATCCAGAATAAAAGTTTGTGTTTACATAATATATGTGGGTGCACTGTGTATAATTATTATATAATTATAAATACACACACATGCATATAAAATATTATTTATAAAATATTTATATTTATTTATAATATAAATTATATATAAATCTATATACATGAAAATATTTCTTAAATATATACAAGCATGTGTGTGTATTTATAATTATATAATAATTATACACAGTGCACCCACAAATATTATGTAAACACAAACTTTTATTTTGGATGTGAATAATCGTGATTAATCGTTTGACAGCCCTAATTATTATAGTCTTTGTGTATTTCTGATGTTTTTTCGTTGTTGTTTTATAAATGCTCCAATCGTTTAAAAAAATATTCAATCAAAACAAGGTTGTTGTTTTTTATTTAGTCGACTAATCGTTGCGCAGGACAAGACTTTGGTCGAGCAAGGATTTCTTTGCTTGACTACAGCCCTATTTGCATCACAGGAATAAATGACATTTTACAATATATTCAAATAGGAAACAATTATTTGAAAATGTCATGTTATTTCACAATATCACTGTATTTTTGGTCTTCTTTCAAATGCATTTGAAACAAAATCCCACCAAGCCCAAACTTTTGAACAGCCTCCGCACGTAATAAAGCTTTGGCAATCTAAAGCTTCCATTCGTTATCATGCCAATAACGCCACTAGAATCTGACAGAGCCGAACACATCAAGCGAGATTAAAAAAGCATGGAGAAAACAGGTCCGATTTCTTGCACGCCTCCGCCCACCCTCCCCCATCCGCTCCCCTTCCCCTCGGCCTGACACCGGCTAGCTTTTGAGGGAGCCGCTGACTTGTTAGTACTCTAAGCAACACGAGGAACAGATGTGTCCCTGGCAGTGGATGGATGGTCACACTCCATCTGGCCAGTGCAGCTCTGGACAGGGATGATGAATACAGCTTCATCACTGAATGACTGTCATCAATCCGTTCTCTCTGACAGCATCAGGCCCCAGGTGGAGCCGCCCAGAGAGAGGCCATTCCAGAATACAGGTCAATCAGCACCAGCCCGAGCCAATATTAGCTCTCGATATATAGAACGCTGGACGCATTATGCCGTGAGATCAACTCTAAGCTTCACGGGAGAGCTTGGGTGAGGAAAGACGGGCTAAATCGCGAGGCTTTGATGTAGACGCTTGGATTTATGTGCACGCAGGAGGTTAACACCATGTTTTCCGACGGAATAAGAATGAAAGACAAAGCAATGCTGAAAAAGAGACCTGTGAACAGACAGACCTATAGTTAACCATCTAACGAATAAAGTGAGCGGCCTTGGTTTTTTCCATAAGATGTTTCAAGCCTTGAACTAAAGCAGCTCTGTTAATCACAACTGCACACTGAACAAAACCGGCTTTCCATTCAGAAGTTTCACAAATCAATACAAAGAAATAGAAATTTAACATGAATTGGAAACACTTTACAATAAGGTTTCTTTCATTAACACTACTAAGTTAACATGAACTAACAATAAAAGTACTTAATCTGTTAATTTCAACATTTTATAATACATTATCAAAAGTTCTATCTGTTATTTAATGGATCTGATCTTACATGAAGTAGCGTTAACAAAGATAAATACTGTAACAAATGTTTTGCTCATTGTTGGTTTATATTAGTCAATGCATTAAAGGGATAGTTCACTTTGAAATTAATTTTTGGTATGTTTTCGCTTACCTCAAGTGCATCCAAGATGTAGGTGTCTTTGTTTCCGCAGTAGTTTCAATTTTGATGTTTTTAGGTCAAACCGTTCACATAATGCAGGTCTATGGTCACCACCTCAAAGAGCATGCACAGAGAAGTCCAAATTAAACATGATTTAATGACTCATAAATGTAAGTACACATTGATGGCCTAAGACACGAAACGAGCGGTTTGTGTGAGAAAACGAACAGTATTTATATCGTTTTTACCTCTTGTAATCACAGCCACGTCCAAGTGATCTGAGGGCATGGACGGTTTGGTCTGCGCATGCGTCGGAAAGCGCTGGAAGTGATCTCTACAAATTTAAAAAAAATGTACAAATTTAGTGAAAATTACAAATTTGCACCAATTACACCAAACAGAGAGTCGAAAAAAGCAAAAGAGCTCCACCTACTAGAGCCCGATCGATAAAGGATTTTGAAGGCCGATACCGATTACAAATATTTTGGGGTTTTAAAATCCGATATTCCAATATTTTTTTTTTTATTAAATATTGTTGGCTTTCACACACGTGTAAAAGAAAAGCTAACTTTTCTGCACAAGATACGTTTGATACTTTTTCTCTATGTTTAAATGTTCACTCCTCGCAAGTATAATTTACATTTTACAATGCAGGGCCTGTAACTAGAGATATGCTAGTTATAAATACAGTAATCATTACTTTATTTAGGCAGAAAAAGGTCATTGTGGTTTCCAAGCTCATTAATGTTAACGTTAGCGGTCTTCCACTGATGATAGTGGCATTAGCTATAGCTTTGTGGTTAGCTAGTCTATGATGAACCATAATTTAGCAATAGATAACATACTGCAAATTGTAAAACATACATTTTCAATATAACAGGCCAAGGAGAGATGACTGAAGCGTGTTTTCGTCCGTTTTTATTTTATTTTTTAAATATTCATTAATCGGCCATTATAACTGCCGATACCGATATTTTGGAAAATGCCTAATATCGGCCGATATATCGGTCCGGCTCGACCACCTACTCCCATGAAGCACTGTGAATGAGCGAGTCGATCTCCATACGCTCTCAAAATACTGAAATGTTTTTATACATGCATATCTTGCAATAATTTTAAAATATATATTTTTTATTCAAATAATAAAAATTTGTAAATTAGTTTTTTTCTCTATCAGTTTTAATTATGTTCACAATGCTTCATGGGATTGTAGTTTTTTCCCTCTCTAAAACCATTCAGTACATTCTTGTATTTTTGTCTTTTTGTCCGATTTTCAAAAACTTTTTTGCTTCAAATCAAAGTGTTTAAGGTCATGATTCAATTTGTAGCTGATTGGCTTGGTTCAACTCTTTAATGAAGACTATTTTAAAATCTGAAAAAGGAGGCGGGCACTGTAGCTCTCTATTAAAGTCTCCTGACCTGGTGGAAGTATTATTGTACGTAATTCCTAAAATCCACATACAGTCTTGTTGTTAATAATTAGTTTCTGTTTGGCACCACTTGCGCTGCTACTGCCGTCCTCGTTGTGTATGACTCTGGTTGATGCATCGACAACAAGTCTGTAAACCTTCACCGAATCTATCTTGGAAAGAACTAGATAAAAAGAAAGCCACGGTGTCATCATAGAATCAAATAAAAAGTGCAGTAGTCCAGTAAGGCCATATTAAACTGACAACATATCGTAGGCCTGACCTTGTCATGGTCCATTTTGAATATGTTAACACTCCAGCGTCCCCTTGAACTGTCACAACTTCAGATCCAACACTTTTAATGCTTTCCCAGGGCTGCCTGTAATAAATATCTCACTGGACAGCCGCTGGACGTTTCACCTTGTTTCCAGAGCCCTAAACAGCTCCGGAAGAAGATCGAGTCTATTCCCCTCCTCCTAGTTTCCACGTCTTTATAACTGTCTCCTATCCTCTTCATCATAGACATGACGAAAGAGAAGAAAGAAATAGAGAGAGAGAGAAAGCTTATGATAATGAGTTGCAGTATTGGCGATGGGAGGAGGTGATTCAGGGCCTTGATGTCAGCAGGACGAGGACACCTTAGCTAGCACGGGGTGGTTCAATAACACGCTTGTTTATAAATGACACTGGTTCCAGCGGCGTGCTGGGAAATTACACGTCTGAAACCCTGAACCCTGAAGCCTCCGCACAGCACGGCACGCACAGGAAAATATCCCCATGCATGTACGTATTCTCATATTCCTCAGTTTAGCTAATGCAACCACAACAGTGCTTAAGGCAACACCCTAGCAACCACATGGCAACACCCTAGAAACTAAACAGCAACACCCTGGCAACCATCCGAGTACTGTATAGAAACCATCCAGCATATCAATCTGTTTTTCTGATTCCCTACAAACTTTAAAGGAGCTGTTTGCAAGAAAAGTATTTCAAATAATCACACATTTTCCCTGATATGTCACTAGACATTAAGAAATCATGTTCATTTCAAATACTTATATCACTGACAACAGTAGTCCGGCCAGGATATTGTCATTTAAAAAGTGAACTTGCAGCCCTCAACTGATGTTGATGTTGTCATGTCGTGTTTTGTTCTGATGCGTCACCTTCCACCAATCTATCAATCACCGAGTCAGTAGTGTTGTGGCTTTCGGGTTGCCAGCTCTTCTCTAGTTACCACAGCTGCTGATACAAACGTGTCGGAATCTGCTAAAAAATGTCTAATGTTGCGAAACCAAAAAAATCTCGATATGAATCCGAAATACTTCGTGACAAAGTCTGAAATAAATAATTAACAAAAAACCCCAACGCTATCTCACGACCAATTCGTTCAAGTTTGTACGAGTGATTAAAAAGTGGCTAATTCGTGCTAATTCATACGAACTCACTCGTACGAATTCGTACGGTTTGTCTAAACCCATGTGATCGGTAGGTTTAGGGGCAGGGTCAGGGGTAGGTCATTCGTACGAATTCATAAGAATTGGCCAATTCGTAAAATATGTACGATTTAGGAAAAATTTTACTAATTTGTACGAGTGAGGTCGTATGAATTGTTACGAATTAGCCACCTTGTAAAATTCGTACAAATTCCCATGAGATCGGGTTGAAGAAAAAAATCACTGTGTAGGACTCGTCACTTGCCATTGGAAGCTTCTTGTAGCAGCCTACGTTCCTGCTGGATCCTGCAGCATATCTGGCAACCTCGAGTCGAGGGAGGGGATACACCGCTCTACAGTAATTTGAAAGTGATTGCAGTACCAGTTTTGGCCACAATAAATTATTAACTGAAAACCTTCAAACTACTTCAGGTGAGGCTTTCTCGAGTCAACATCAAAATTTTTTTAAATTTTTTATAAAAAATATTTTCTGTTTTAATTTTAGTAAATCTATTGAGTTTTTTTTCTTAATTATTTTTAATATACTGTCATTTTTTAATTTTTATTTTAAGTTATTTTAGTACATCAAGTTGAGCTAAATGAACACTAGAAATGTTGTCTTGGAAACTAGCTGAAATAAATGTTTTAATATTTTATTTTATTTCACTTATTGCTTATTTTTAGGTTTTAGTTTTAATTAACCATAATAACCCTGGTTGGAGTTTAAAATGGGCATTTATCTGAAACTTTAATCTTTAATTTATCTTAAACTAAATCCATCAAACCAGACAAGCTGGGAGATGAGAAAACCACATTAGGCTGATTTAAGATTTTTTAGGTGGATCGTCTTTCAAATGTAGCATACACTGATTTATTTTAATGAAACAGTTGGTTCAGATCAATAACGATTCACTGATTCAACAATCACTGTGCTTTGCATCCGATTAGTTAAATGATAGTCGGTCATATATAAATTCTATAAATTTGTGACCAGTTTATTTATATCTCACAAATTGAGATCATCACAATAAAGTAATGCACTAACTATTGATGTAATCTAAATACAGTATATTTGTCCCCTTGTATAATGGAAAGAGTAGTTAGCTAACTATGTTTTCTAAATGTTTTCCTTGACTGTAGATTAATTATGAACAGCAAGATTACTCTTAAACTACGACTGCTCTTATCGAAAGATTTGTGATAAATGAGCAATTAATCCTCTTCCTTTACTGGCTGTTTGTGAGTTGGTGGCAGAGAGGAGGCCTATAAATAGCGTTAGCATATGTACTTAGCTGTCAAAAAGAGCAAAGAGGAACAAGGGCCCGAATGACCTCAGTGAGCGCCAGATTCCAAACTCACATACATATTTATTGGCGAGGCTCACCTCTAGTCTCGCTGACAGCAAACCTGAGCTTCCGACTGCAATCCCAGCCAAAGGGAATGTTAAACTGCTCTTGTGGAGGACTGCAGAGGCTAATATCTCAGATAAGACCCATTTAACCATGCTTTTGTCTTTAAATAGCTAATTATTTTCACCATCACACATGCAGAGGTTTGTTTCATGGCCATTCAGTGATGATTCTGTGTGCCATTCTGCCAAAAGCTAGCCGTTTCTGTGTGGCACCAGTAAAAAAAAAAACACGCATATAAGTCTTTTGTCAATTGCTCTAAATGTTGTTCTTCTCACGCGGGCTCTAATTAGCCGGGAATTAAACATGCTACACAAAAGCGAGATATCTTCTGCTAAAAATACAGAATAACATTTGATTTGGACTGAGATCAGGGCCTGGCACGCTTCCAGAACCTTCTACACTGCCAGTTAGCTAAAAGATACATGATAATTTACAGACCAAATCTATTGAATCGGCATTTGCATTTATTAACTTGTGCCGGGTTAATAAAGCAAAAAATATGTATTTATATATGTATTTTTTAAATTAATGTATTTAATTATTGAATGTATTTGTTTTTGAATTGAGTCTGTAAATAATCACTGCGTCTGAAATCGAACACTACACACTGCTAAGTTGGCGGAAACAGTATGTCAAAAGAGTAGTATGTCCGAATAGAATACATATATAGGAAGCAAATTGAGGTTGATTGGGACACTTTTTCCCATTCATCTCAATTAAAAAAAGTGTCCCAATCAACATGAATTCACCCCTGAAAAATGTATCCGGATGACCTACTACTTCCAGCAAGATTCTGAAGTTTGCATTCGATGGACACTTTACTATCCCATGAGGCCACACACTAGAAGAAAAAGGTTCTATATAGAACCTTAAAAGGTTCTATCAGCGCTTTGTATTTGGAACCCCTAAAAGGTTCTATACACTCTTAAAAAAAGGGTTCCTCTGGGTTCTATATAGAACCCTGGGGTTCCATACTTGGCCAATAGAACCTTTTACCAAAAAAAAAAAATCGTTCTATATAGAACCATTTTGGAGTTCCATATATGAAGCGGGGGATAGAACCATTTCTGGTTCTAAATAGAACCATTTTTTTATAAGAGTGCAGGACAGAATTTATGAATGGTAGTGAAGCAACACAACTGACGCTGGTAGGTCATGTGACAGTATCAACATCCGAACAAACGTCATTTCATATTCAACAAACGAATTTCATATTCATACTATATAAAACTTACGTACCAAATAAGTAACTTTCTTATTACTTATTTGGTACGTAAAAATTTCTTATAGTAAAAGAGAGAATTACAATTAAATAAAACAACTATGTTGTAAAATATTTGTACAATTTAAAAGTACTGTTTTCTATGTGAATATATTCTAAGATGTATTTATTCCAGTGATTTAAAGCTGAATTTCCAGCATCATTACTCCAGTCTTCAGTGTCATATGATCCTTCAGAAATCATCATTTTTTATCAATGTTGATCTGTGCTGTTTATTATGCATGAACATGTCATTTGTAATTTTAATATACTACTGAAATTACAAGCATGTCCAACTTTACAACAATAAGTTGATTAACTTAAAGGAGTAGTTCACTTTTAAAAAAACCTTTGCTCAAAATGAACAAATCTTTTTTTTCTCGAGTCATTTGGTTCATTCAACGAATGAAATGAAAGAAATGACTCAAAAAAGATTCGTTCATTTTGATGAACGAGTTCGAACAGGAGAGTCACTAACGCTCATCACAGAACAGAGCAAGGCGAGCATTTGAGCTTATAAAAACTTTAAACTTTTTATTTATTTATTAAATGAGCGATCGTTTCGCTTGATAAGACCCTTATTCATCATCTGGAAACGTTTAAAGACCTTTGAACAGTTTGCACTGAAACTCTCATTTGGACCTTGAACCGTTTGGTCCCCATTGAAGTCCATTATATGGAGAAAAATGCTGGAATGTTTTCATCAAAAACCTTAATTTCTTTTCGACTGAAGAAAGAAAGATATGGACATCTTGGATGACATGGGGGTGAATAAATTATCAGCAAAAGCATTTTTTAAAGTGAACTACTCCTTTAACAGGCAATCATTCTCGGTGGAATGGAGAGAGAGGTTGGAAAGCTGGAGAGGAGAGGAAGATTTTGATGATCTTATAATGTTTGATGTTTAAATTGAATACACAAATTGGTGTAAGTGAAGGTGTAAATGTTTAAATGAGGCAACCCCGTCTGACATGTTGCAGAACAACCAAATGACTGATTTGGTGTTGTGAATGTTGGGGATTGAAGATATGTTGCTGTTGGGCGAGTCTGACCTCCTCCATTGAGAGAGAGAGGGAGGATGATGGGGCTTCTGCCAGAGAGAGAAAGAGAGAGAGAGAGAGAGATAGAGCTGTTTTTGCACATTTCTGCTGCCCCGTCGTTTTCTCAGCAGGGCGTCCCTTGGGAAAGTCAGGAAAGAGAGAGAGAGAGAGAGAGAGAGAGAGAGAGAGAGAGAGAGAGAGAGAGAGAGAGAGAGAGAGAGAGAGAGGCATCAGCACGTCTCGAACCATAGACATGGCACCCTGTATGCCAGACGTGTGTGATTAGCACAAGCTCGCTTAACACACCATCTGATGGCATTAAATGGCTCAGTGTGAATGTGACGGGATCGCGAGCCCATTCAGAACGTCTTTTAAATTCCTATTCAATTCCTGAATTTGAATTGAGTTGGTACTCCAATTTTCTTTTTCCAAAACTAGAGATGATAATAATTAAATAAAACATATATATACAAACATATATATATATATATATATATATTATATAAGTGTTTTATTTAATCCAGAAACATATTAATGTCTGAAATGCCACCAAAATGTTTTGTTTAAATGCATATAAATAGAATGTACCGTGAGTCAATTAAATATTTTAATTGAATTTATTATATGCTTTGACAATCTAATAAGTCACAATTAAATTACGTATATAATTCCCACAATATTAAGATGATTAAAAGACATTATTTAGTAGCCTAAATAATTTGATACATTTGGGATGGGTTAAGATTTTATTTTGAAGAAATTAATTCATTTCTTCAGCAAGGAATGCAATAAATTGATAAAAAGTGACAGTAAATAATGAATGCTTTTTTTTAACTTCCTATTCTTCAAAGAATTCTGAATAAATGTATCAGTTTCCATAAAAATATGAAGCAGCACAGCTGTTTAACATTAGTTAATAATCAGAAATGTTTCTTGATTCTTCAAATTTCTTCAAATTTGATTTCTGAAGGATGATGTGACGCTGAAGACTGGAGTAATGATGCAGCTTTGATCACAGAAATAAATTACATTTTAACATATATTTAAATACAAACCTGTTCTTTCAAATCATAATAATATTTCACAATATTACAGTTTTTACTGTATTTTTGATCCTATAAATACAACTTTCGTGAGCAGAAGAGACTTCTGTCAAAAACATTATGCATCACGAATAATACTTTATTGAATTCTTAAAATGTTCACTTCAAAAGAGAGCCAAACATGTCTTTTTGTTTCTGTTCTTAATTGTAATCAATTAAAATCCTCTCTGTCATTCATTTATCCTGTTGGATATGATCAATCCGATTCAAAATCACACTCTCACACATAAATTCAAAAAGAGCAAGTTCTTAAATTTTGAGTCTTGCCCACTCTTAGTGTGCGTGTGTGTGTGTGTGTTCCTCTCAGTATCAGGCTACTGGTTGAAGAATGTGTGTGTCTGTACTGAGTGCCACTGGCTTTGTAAAGCCTTGCTGAAACTGACAGTTATCTGCTTTTACTCAGAGAGACTGACACAAAGAACCAAGAGCATAGATGATCTGTGAGACCTCAGCCGAGCAGATGTTTAGTTATACCTACAGAAATATCCCAAACAAGGGCTTGTCTTAATCCTTTCACTCAGACTGCAATGACATTAAATGGAAAGACTTTTGCTTCAAGGTGATGTTTAAAGCTTTCAATGCTTTAAACTCAATCTGGACTATAAAGGCTTTATAAAATTGAAGTCAAGTCATTCAAAGTTTGTCTTGATAAACACTGTTCTGTTTAAAAGGTAGTGCCGTTATTTCAAATGCAATTCTATTTCCTTACTTTCAAATGCAAACTGACATTTTGCACCATGTGTGCATCTAACTCAAATATTGCATTCACAATGTAATTCTAAATGCACACACAAACAAAGTTTCTTCAATGTAAAACATGGAATGCTGCTTCTCGTCCCGGAGCAGTGTGTAAATGACTCACAAGGGTTCACTGGGTTCAGAAGGACCATAACATGAATGCAGACATACGAGAGAGACTCAAAGCAATTCCCTCAAATTTTGCAAACATGCAACAGGTTTCTTATTTACATTCCTATCAAACTGCTCACTATTTGCATACTTTAACAAACATACTTCAACTTAAACAATTTGACCGAATCTGGATCAAACATACAAAATTAGTAAGAGTAAGCCAATTCGAAACTTTCTAATGCTATAGTGAATTTGAAACCGTAAAGTCGACAAACCTGGAACTATTTAAAAGCCGATTCTAGAAAATGTGTGTTATTTAGCATTATTTATATACTGTTCAAGTATTTATTAATATTTTGAATAGATTTTATTTTTATATTTTTAATTAATTTATTTTTCTTTAATTTTAGTACTTCAACGTAGGCCTACTTATTTAATTTAATTGCTAAGAAAACATTTACAATTTTTCTGGTTTGAGTTTTTCATCTATTATCTTATGTTATTTCAACTATATGTCAATCAACAAAACCATTTTTTAATAGTTTAACTTTTAGCTAAATGCGATAACGATAATCAAAAGCATTGAAGCATGGTTTCAACCAATCAGAAACAAGAATTAAAAAAAAAAATCATGACACACATTTGTTTTAAATGTTCGGGTTCAATATACGCTATATGCTCTCAATTGTTTGGCTTATACCACAGAAAACTATTTTATTTTTTAAAAAGAAAACGGTAACACTTTACAATAAGGTTCATTAGTTTACATTAGTTAACTACATTAGTTAGCATGAACTAATTATGAACAGCACTTAAACAGCATTTATTAATCTTTGTAAACGTTAATTTCAACATTTACTAATACTTTAATAAAATCTTGTTAACATTAGTTAACACACTGTGAACTAAAATGAACAAACAATTAACGGCTTTATTATTATTAACTAACATCAACGGAGATTAACAAATACTGTTACAAATGTATTGCTCATGGTTAGTTCATGTTAGTTAATACATTAACTAATGTTAAATAATGAACCTTATTGTAAAGTGTTACCAAGAAAACAATTACAGTAACATACTCACAAAAAACATAAACGAATGGACGTATACCATTTGGTAAAGCCACAACTGATCATTTTTGGTCTGTACTTTTAAAGTGTGATTTTCGTCTGTAAGAGATGAATCGGAATCCATTTTCTATACAATTGACATTATATCATAAATGCTGTACTGTGTTTCTCTGTCGACATGAGGAATGTCTGACAGTTTTGTTCATACGGCTTCATTCACTCAATGGCATGTGTCTGTTGTGTCTGAGTTTACCCAGGTTTCCTTTTATACGCATTAAACACACACACACTCACAAACACACACTCAGTCTAAAGTCAATTACCTGCAGGAATGTGACCTGGTCAGATCATGAAAGCTTCTAAGATCAACAGCCCGAGTGTTTAAGAACAGCAGACCGATTCTGTCTTTATCAGGAATTTTCCAAATACTTCCACAGTGCAGCATCATTCAGTATATTCATCCTGATAGAATTCAACGTCACTCAGTGTAACGGACAATGACATGACAATCGGAAGTAAAGAGAACAGAAATATTTCAGTGAGGCTCAACAATTGTTTCTCTGAGTATACAGAAGCGAGACAGTCCAACCATGACAAATACATCTTTGTCTAGAGCACCTTTTAACCTTTATAAGCTTAAAATCATTGTAGTAACCAGCTGAATCTAAAATAATGTGCTATTTATAGGTATTGATCATAACAAGTTATATAATACTTTAAATATTATGTTAAGGCTCTATTCACGTTATGCACAATGCTCATTAGGTGTAATTATCATATATTAATAGATTAATTCAAAGTATTCAAAATTTGTGCCACAGAGGATGATGTGAAATGGAATTGGATCTCAAAGAGTCACCCCATAAACTGGCCAAATAATCATTTCTCCTTTAATAAAATGAAATCCATATATTGCATGGAAACGTTGCAGTGAACATTCCGAACTACAACTTACTGTGGTCTAAACTCATTTGCTTCCACCAAGATCCATTAATAACACACCACCAACTCTGATGTTTTACTTTGAATAAGAAAAATACATTCAAAAAACAAAAAAAAACAACAAAAAAAACTAAAATAGATAACTTAGAAAAAGTGGTAAGTTACATTTAGGCTCTTTAAGGAGCCATTGTCTTTTTACTAAAAAGTTGTTACATTAAAAAAAAAAAACAGTATCAGCAGTATTGATTTGGCTCAAAAACAATAATGATCTCGATAAGGGTGATGTATGGACGTTTAATTCTGCCAATGAATAAAAAAAAATATATATTATCTCATAATTTTGACTTTTTCCCCTCGCAATTGCTAGATATGTCAGGATTGAGAGATATAAAGTTACTTTTTTTATTCCATGGCAGTAGCAAAATTGCGAGGATAAAAGTAACAATTGCACTGTAAAAATAAATGCACTTTATCTAATAAAAAAACAATTGTGGCAATAAATTTAAGAATAGAATTGAGTAATAATTAAGAAAATTAATTCCTTAAAAGTTAACCATTTAAAATGAGTAAAATGTACAAAAAACATACATTTAAGTCACCATTATGGTGATCAGTGTTTGTTTTAAGTTTGTTTTAAAATGAAGGTTTTCTTCTTCAGTGATTCTGATTCTTAACATCAGGTGTCTTCAATGTTGGCAATATAAAATAAAAATAATATGAAATAATTAATCTTTGACATCTTATTCAGATATTTTTGTTTAATTTTTTGGTGTAAACTTTACTCATTTTAAATGGTTAAGGAATAATTTGATTAATTATTACTCAATTCTAATTTGTTCAATTTAATAATATTGCTTGTAATCTGTTGCCACAATTTTATTGATTAGATAAAGCATTTTAATTTTTACAGTGCATAGCTTTTTTAATTTTGTTTAGTTGGAAAGATTCATAGTTATGACATTAAAGTAAACTAAAACAAGCCTATGCATGCATATTTCAATACTAAAAATATCCATATGCATGGATTCTTTAAATCATTTTTGAACATGTTCATTGGAATGAGCCTGAATACAATAAGCAGCAAGACTTCAAAGTTATTGAAGTATGTTTGACAAGATCACTTTCAGTCTTTCTACTTAAAAAGTTAATACTTAATTCAAAGTGCCTTTTGCCGTTTCTTAATTCTTTGTGCAATTTACAAGAAATTTCTGAGTTTGAAACATTTTTTAACATTGGTGGTATACATAATGCATTGATAAATATGATCTAACAATAGCAGGCTCACATAGCACCCATCATTTTACATAGCATTCCTCAGGTGTGAGTGTTTGTGGACTCATGGCCCTACAACACTCTCTCCGCAGAGAGAAAGAGAGAGAGAGAGACGGAGGGACGGAGCTGTGTGGTGCGGGGGAGGTGAAGCTGCCGGCTGGGATTAGATACCTGAATCCAATCTTGAGGAGCAGTAGGTTCCAGCCGCGCTAAAGTGTTTTCAGGAGAATTTCTCATGTTCCCCCGCTAGCTGATTACTTCCAGATTTTAGTTCTGCTCCAGCGAAGATGAGCTGCATGGCGCGCTTTTTGTCAGCCGTGGTTAAGGTGCGGTTTGACACGCGAGCCGTCCGGAGATGTGCTGTATAATCACGGTTAAAGGAGGAGAAGAGTGGGAGAGCCACCAGCCAATCATCATACGAAATTGACGTGACATTAAATCATAAAACGCCAGACTATACGTGCAGACTGTGTGCTTTGATGTGAAATTGTGTGTAAAAGTGATGTATGTCATTTTTTGTGCGAGACGAACTATGAGTGAATCACTTGCAGGTTGATCATGAACAGTTGTTTCAGTCCGACACAGTAACTTTGGTGAGCCTTTGGGGTGGGGAGATCTGTTTGTCCAAACAATGGAGGACATGCAAAGTATTTGGGGAAACCTGTTTGACCACAGTCAGTGTTGAGTTTGCACTGCACTGTTTACTAAGATAAATATCACATTAGTGCTTATTCTTAGGGTTTAGGGTTTGAACAAATTAAGTAGTAAGCTTTGGCATGTAACTGGTCCTGCACCGTCTGTGCTCTAGACATGAATGAATCCTCTCAGACTTGTGATTTTAAACTTGTATTAATTGCAAGTGGGACGTTTGTCAAGAAAAAAATTGTCCGAGGCAATTGCTAATGGTGGTTGCTAATAGGCAAACAATGTGGGCCAGGATCGTACAACATTCAGAAGGGAATTGATGATGCATTTTATATTGCAATTAAAGGGATAGTTCACTTTTAAATAAACTTTTGGTATGTTTTAACGTACATCATAAGCATCCAAGATGTAGGTGTCTTTGTTTCCGCATTAGTTTAAATTTTGATATTTTTAGGTCAAACCATTCGTGTCTGTCAGTCATATAATGGAGGTCTATGGTCACCACCTCAAAGAGCATGCACAGAGAAGTCCAAATTAAACATGATTTAACGACTCGTAAATGTAAGTACACATTGATGGCCTAAGACACGAAACGAGCGGTTTGTGTGAGAAAACGAACAATATTAATATCGTTTTACCTCTTGTAATCACGGTCACGTCCAAGTGATATTGAGGGCGCGGGCGCTTCGGTCTCGTTTCGTGTCTTAGGCCATCAATGTGTACTTACATTTACGAGTCGTTAAATCATGTTTAATTTGGACTTCTCTGTGCATGCTCTTTGAGGTGGTGACCATAGACCTCCATTATATGACTGACAGACACGAATGGTTTGACCTAAAAATATCAAAATTTAAACTAATGCGGAAACAAAGACACCTACATCTTGGATGCTTATGATGTACGTTAAAACATACCAAAAGTTTATTTAAAAGTGAACTATCCCTTTAATTGCAATATAAAATGCATCATCACAGTCATCACATCACAATATAAAATGCATAATCACAGTCACGTCCAAGTGATATTGAGGGCGCGGGCGCTTCGGTCTCGTTTCGTGTCTTAGGCCATCAATGTGTACTTACATTTACGAGTCATTAAATCATGTTTAATTTGGACTTCTCTGTGCATGCTCTTTAAGGTGGTGACCATAGACCTCCATTATATGACTGACAGACAAGAACGGTTTGACCTAAAAATATCAAAATTGAAACTACTGCGGAAACAGACACCTACATCTTGGATGCCCATGAGATAAGCTAAAACATAACGGAAATTAATTTTAAAGTGAACTATCCATATAAATTCTTGAATTAGCATTGATAGATAGAGCGATCGACAGACAGAACGAACAATAGAATAATAGAAAGAATGACAGAACGAACGAACCACAGACGGATGGATGAGTGGATTCTAGGGTGTTGCTATGTGTTCAGGGTTGTTACTAGGGTGTTGCTAAGAGGTTGCCGGATAGAGAGACAGCTTGATAGATCAGTCAGAAAAGAAACGGCACATCAAATCAGCTTGAAAGATTCAGAGTGAAATTTAGAGTCTCGGAAGAATACGTTTAATGGGAATAACAGTATGTTGGCTTTGACAAGCTAACATGATAAAAGCCTTTCCATCTTCAGCGCTGCTCATTTGATTTGCATTCCAAACACGATTACATTAAACAGCAATTAAAGATTCATCATACAAACATCAGATGTCAAAAAAAAAAAGCGCCAGGACCAAAACAGAAGCGTCTTAAACTTCTGAGACGGCGGCTAAAACTGTCATGAGGGAGTTGAATCAAAGAGAATGAGCCGTGTCTATTTCTGATGCGACAGGACTAGCGAGCGCTCGTCTTCTCCAAACGCACTTGTTCTTTCTACTCTTTGTTTTAAACTAATGTCAGTTCTGCTCTTTTTACTTCTACTCATTAACCTTGCTTGTTCTTCCAACTACACAGGCTTCTCACCGCAGCTCCTCCGACTCCTGTAAGGCTCCGCGTCTCTCCTGGGACCCGGAGAATGGAGAGGTTGGTTAATCATATACCCTTAAGCTCTGTGAATTTATCTGCCAAGAGTTTTTTTTTTTATATATTCTCATTCTCAGTTTCTCTCTTCCATCTGCTCGCTTTGTTTTATTTTTGTTAATATTATTATTTCATTGTTACTTTGACAAACATCCTGAGATCCTCAAAGCACTTTTTGCTTCACTTGTTCTGAGACAACACAGAGAAATTATTTTTAAAGTGGCCAAAATACAGTATTCAGGTCATTCATACATAGTATGCTCACATTATCTGTCTTAGTATAATAAATAACATTTAATCTCACAATTTTTTAAAATTTTACAGATAATTAGTTTATAGATTATTCAATATCACTTTCTACCCTGTTAATCTTCTACAAAATCCCTTTAACAGTAGCCAGTTCCGTAATGACATCATCACAGAAGAAGTGAGATCATTTTGGCGGGAAAACTAACTGTTTTGTTTTTGTGGTATTGCATTCTAAAACCTCTTGTTTTTTTTACTGTTGTTGCTTGATAAAAATACACCAATTGGATCAGAAATATGAGAAAAAAATATGAAAATGAGCTAAAGTTGACGTCCTTGTGTAATGCTTCACTGAGCAATGAGCAACTTAAGCTGAAAATGGCTGTTAGAATTACGGTTTCTCTGACTTTTCTCTATGATGGATAGTAGAAAAAAAATATCATCTATCTAAGCCTTTTCAGAAAAATACATAAAAATATTAGGGCTGTTAAACGATTAATCGCGATTAATCGCATTCAAAATAAAAGTTTGTGTTTATGTAATATATGTGGGTGTCAGTGTGTATAATTATTTTGTATATATATAAATACACACACATGCATGTATATATTTAAGAAAAATGTGTTCTTAATATATCAAATATTTATATTTATACATAATATTAATTATGTATAAATATATATAAAGTATATACTTTCAGATTTTTCTTAAATATATACATGCATGTGTGTGTATTTATATATACAAAATAATTATACACAGTGCACCCACATATATTACGTAAACACAAACTTTTATTTTGAATGCGATTAATTGCGATTAATCGTTTGAAAGTGCTGAAATATATATATATTTTAAACCATTTCACCCTGTCCTATACTAAAGCACAGAAAGACTTATTTTAAAATGAGCAGTTGTATGCTCTGCTCTCGGTGTGTATTTGAAAAAAGAGATTGAGTCCATCTTTGGCGTTGTCCATCTCAGGAGATGGCTGTGCAATCTCAATAATTCAGCAGTGGAATTGCTACACTGTGTAAACACAGCCGAATACAAGCCAAGCAGCACATCCGCTCTGTCTCTACACCTCCATGACATCACGACCATCAGCTCCAGTGTATGTTGAATATAATCCACACGCTTGCAAGGGGGCATGGGAATCGTAAGGACTTTAATGATTCTGATTCCAGTTCCTTAATGATTCTTTTAGTACTTTTAGTATCATCAAGCTCCCTTTAAATGAATCTTAATCAGGCTAAATGCCACGTTTAATTTGATGCGAATGATAACGAGGCTGTGAGGGATAGATGTACGGTGTGATTAAACTGACGGCACTAATTGGTGGGATTCACTAGGTGAACAGTTGGGCTGCTGTTTTTGAAGAAGAAGATTTGCACAAATCTTTCCCTAAATGAAAAAAGCTAAACATATGTTGTAAAGCTTGAAGTAAGGTAATATATGTTGTATATATTGTTAAAAACCTTTGAATGCCAAAATATGTTACAAATTGTACTTCAAGGTGCAAGAAAACACATTTACGGTCTTAAAGGAGACATATCATGCAAAATCCACTTTTTAAGCCCTTAAATGCATTTTGTTGTATATTTGGAGTGTTTATAAGTACAGAAAAGATGAAATTATTCTCTTCAGGTGCTTCGTTTATATCTTTATATTCTGTTTTGGTCATATTTTTCAACCTGTTCGGATTTTCCTGTTTTCTATGACGTTTTTTGAACAATTACGTCACAGGATTTGCAGCGGAACTGCCAAATAAGGACATCGACTAAAGGTCCAACACTTCGAGCAATCCGCCATTATTATTTCTCGCTCCGATTTTGTAGTCCAAGCTCAATGATGCAGAAGTTACGGGAGGGCAAGTCAAAATGTTCGGTTGTTGGATGTAGTGACCTGAAGCACTTCAAGGATTCCCACTTCAACAACCTCCGCCAGTATAAAGAATGGTTTGCCGATCGACTTCGTCTGAATGAGGGGTAAATTCCTTCTATCATTTAGCTGCTGTGTTTGCTGATGCTTTTCTAAACGCAAGTTATCATATTATTATCAATACAGATTTTTAGTGGTAAGATTAGACTGTAGTCATTTATCTTGTCAGAGTGCTTGTTTTAACAAGAGAAATAGTCGACTTTCACTAATAACACAACATAGTTAACTTAACTTTACATATGAAGACGTTGTTCTGCAGGTTCGTCGTCGTCTTTTTCAATTCGCTCGCTCTGGCTCGAATACGTAACGCTTGATGGACAAGTCTTTTGTTGACATTTTGTTAACGTGTGAATAAAAATGTTCTTTGAAACTATAGTAATCGTATATCTCTTATCAAACTACAATAATGGCCGAACGCGGGGAGTTGAACCGAACGTGAACTCAGCGACCTGGAGAGCGGGCGGGGAAAGACGCAACTCCTTTTTATTTAAAGGGGACGCTTCGAAACGGGTCGCTCACAGAAGCACATCAGAAAAGAGGTAGAAAAGGGGCCTGTTGAGCTATAATAATGTGGAATTCAGACCCAAGCATTGCAGTTATGCTTTATATAGACCACAAATGTATGATTTATAAGTAAAAATGAATGATTTAAAAGCATGATTAATATATATATATATAAGTATATTTTAACCATAAGCAATACAAAGTTCTGTCATGAAACTAGATGGTGCTGGCTGATAGGTCCTTAACTCAATCTGCTTGCAATCACATCACTCTCTATAGGACACAGCTGAATGGTTCCTGCTGTATCAGTAGTCAATGAGCTCACTGCTCAACCTTCAAATACTTGGGCAGCATTTGCTGTAGAAGTTTGCAGTGCACTTTCAGAAATCCTCCACCTTCCCCAGCTCCACCTATATAGATATATCCTACTATAGGATACAGCAGCAGCATGTCTTACTTGCTCACAGCAGCGTTTTGTGCATGTATTGGCAGTAGCAAGTCCTTTACTTGCTCCGCAGCAACAAATAACAGCAACAGCAGCGACAATAACCAACAGCAGTAATAACCAAAAGCAGCAGCAATAATCAATACCAGCAGCTACAGCAATATCCAACTGCAGCAATAACCAACAGCAGTAATAACCAAAAGCAGCAGCAATAATCAATACCAGCAGCTACAGCAATATCCAACTGCAGCAATAACCAACAGCAGTAATAACCAAAAGCAGCAGAAATAACCAATAGCAATAACAACAATAACAAACAGCATCAATAACCAACAGCTGCAAAAGCAATAACCAGCAGCAGCAATAATAATCAGCAGCAGCGTATCAGATCTATTCTGCCAAGACCAAACATATCATATCCATTGTCATATCCATTACCATGCCAAACACTATGAGAGTTGTCATGACAGACATATATTTTGGCTGAAAATATAATTTTTTTTTAAAAAAATGGCCCAAAAATATGAATATATATATATATATATATAAACTTTATCTGAATATGTTGAAATGCATACATTCATATATACTATATATATATATTGTAAAAGTGCACTGTATATATTATAGTATAGTATAGTGTATGTATATACACTGTAGGCCTTTATGTATGCACATACAGTATTCATGTCAATGAATTCTCTGCTGGAATTGCTAATAGAAACAGATGTCATGGAAATTCTGGAATGGATTTCTTTTTTTCTATTTTTTAATTCACAACCCTGTTGTTGTCTGCAACATCATATCTCCTTAAATTGTTACGCCAAAGATGTGCACAATTGATAAAGAGATCCCCATATCAAAACCATAATTTGCCATGGTGATTAACTCATCAAGCTGTTACTATAGTAACAATACCGCAACAGTGGGGTGCCGTCATTACAATTAACCCCGCTCACATTGTCTGTTCCCGTTTAATATCTTTGTCTACGTAACCCATATAGAATTATCAAGGTAGCTTGGAAAATGAAAAAAAAAAATCTCTTTAGGGCGATTTTTTTGTAATGATTTCACAGGCCGGACTCAAAAAAGTATTTGAACTGGTGCAATTACTAGAGTCAGGCCACACTTTTGAGACGGCACGCACACTATTTTGAATAAAGTCAAACACAGCAGTGATGCTGATACTTCTTCTTGTCATTAGGGCTTTAATTAGAGCTCTCACCAGTAACAGTCTGTCTCCATTCACGCTCCCTGAAGGAATACACCACGAGCTCTCATTGTGGGCATTAAATGTGCCGTCACTGAGCATGTTTTCCTTGCTGTTTATTAAATTTCTCATCCGAGTAAAGCGATTAGCGGCTCTCTGAATGACATTTACAGCCTGTGTTGTGTTTGTTGCGTAGGATTTCTGTGAACTTAAACAGAAGCGGTTTAATTGAGAGACAGGCGGTGTTTAAACAAAGAAAATTAACAGCTTGGATCTTAAACACTACTGGGATTTTTCTAGTGCTCGTCAGATTTTTTTCCCTCCACAGCACACGACATATTTACGAGTGACTCTTCGGTTACTTAAAACAACTCTTTCAAGGAACAGGATATCTGAAAATGAAAATGACTTCATTGTTTACTCACCCTCATGTCATTCCGGGTAAATAATGACGGCATTTTTAAGTGAGCTATGCGTAGGGTTGGGTATCGAGAATCGAGTATCGATTGGAACCGGGACTAACTTTTCGTTTTTCCCGGAATCGTTCAAAAGTTAAAATTTCGATTCCTAGTTTCGATATTCACACTCCGCCGGCCAGAAGAAGAAACCGCTGAACAACACCAATGAAGAAGCGTCTACCGGAAGTGTTGGCGTAACCGCGCGAGTCGAACATGAGTAGCTTACGTCAGCGGTCCAAAGTGTGTCTTCAATTTTCTAAAAATATCAAAATCTCGGTAAATGCAGAGTATTTCCCTTTAGAAAGGAGTGTTTCCTTCAGAAAGACCGTTGGTTAGCAAGGTTAGCTAAACTTTTTTGACCCTGCCTCTTAAAAGAATCGGAATCGAGAATCGTTGGGAACCTGAATCGAAACAAGGAATCGGAATCAGAATCGTTCAAATTCAAACGATACACAACCCTAGCTATGCGTTTTCACTACTTTTCACTTAATTTCATAACTTTTAATGAAAAAAAAAAATCAAATGCTCATTAATGACGTGGGGTGTTAAAGGGTACATATCATGCTTTTAAATCATTAAATTTTACTTATAAATCATACATTTGTGGTCTATATAAAGCATAACTGCAATGCTTGGGTCTGAATTCCACATTATTATAGCTCAACAGGCCCCTTTTCTCCCTCTTTTCTGATGTAATTCTGTGAGCAACCCGTTTCGAAGCGTCCCCTTTAAATAAAAAGGAGTTGCGTCTTTCCCCGCCCGCTCTCCAGGTCGCTGAGTTCACGGTCGGTTCAACTCCCCGCGTTCGGCCATTATTGCAGTTTGATAAGAGATAAACGATTACTATAGTTTCAAAGAACATTTTTATTCACACGTTAACAAAATGTCAACAAAAGACTTGTCCATCAAGCGTTACGTATTCGAGCCAGAGCGAGCGATTTGAAAAAGACGACGACGACAAACCTGCAGAACAACGTCTTCATATGTAAAGTTAAGTTAACTATGTTGTGTTATTAGTGAAAGTCGACTATTTCTCTTGTTAAAACAAGCACTCTGACAAGATAAATGACTACAGTCTAATCTTACCACTAAAAATCTGTATTGATAATAATATGATAACTTACGTTTAGAAAAGCATCAGCAAACACAGCAGCTAAATGATAGAAGGAATTTACCCCTCATTCAGACGAAGTCGATCGGCAAACCATTCTTTATACTGGCGGAGGTTGTTGAAGTGGGAATCCTTGAAGTGCTTCAGGTCACTACATCCAACAACCGAACATTTTGACTTGCCCTCTCGTAACTTCTGCATCATTGAGCTTGGACTACAAAATCGGAGCGAGAAATAATAATGGCGGATTGCTCGAAGTGTTGGACCGGTAGTCGATGTCCTTATTTGGCAGTTCCGCTGCAAATCCTGTGACGTTATTGTTCAAAAAACGTCATAGAAAACAGAAAAATCTGAACAGGTTGAAAAATATGACCAAAACAGAATGTAAAGATATTAACGAAGCACCTGAAGAGAATAATTTCATCTTTTCTGTACTTATAAACACTCCAAATATACAACAAAATGCATTTAAGGGCTTAAAAAGTGGATTTTGCATGATATGTCCCCTTTAAAAGGTCATGTTTATGACTGTTTTTTTTTTTGAGGAAAAGCTTTTGGACTTGCTCACACAAGTTGAGCCTGAATGAAACAAATGTTCCTCTCACATCTTAATTTTCACTCCATATCAAATTTTCCTCCATATTCGTTGTTCTATGTCCAAAATCTGTGTCTGATTCAGGACTACATATGTATGTGGTCCAAATCTGATTTCAAAAAATCAGATCTGGGCAAGATTTGAGTGTTCACACTATCTAAGTCTGACCTGGTCACTTGACCCCCCAAAAAATTGGATTTGGGCCACTTTTGTGTGATTTTGCCACCTTTTGTCTGCAGTGTGAACCTATTTGAGACGATGTTCTGTATAGTCCAGTTATCCAATCACATCCACTGTTGAGGCAAAGTCACGTGAGTGTTTTCTCACGTATCGAGAGATGTATTCGTTAAATGTGTTTCCATCGTAGTTTATACGCATGTCTTCATATCGGATAAACAAAGTTATCTAGCTCAATTCAACGCATATGTTTTTTTAATAATTTATGCACATCATGACATTTCCATCCAAGGTTTTTTTTTATACAATATCCCATAAAAATAAGTGGATGGAAACATATACTGATGCTTTTTTGTTGCGTGCAGATCTAAATAAAAATTCTTCAATATTCTTCTGTTTACCACAGAATTATCCATATAAATATATTTTTAATACCAAGTCCATTTCCACTCTGATTATTATTGCTTTAAGGCTGGATATACTGAATGTGAAGCTGTCTCTGGGTCACGCAGGTTTTTCCCTTCAAGTCTTCAATCATGTCGGGATGGCGCGGGTCCCCTGGCAGTGCGTCTGCTTTTCGGTTATGCCACATTTAACTGACTCCTCCTGTCTGCTGCCAACCCGCACCAGCCGCCCGTCCACCCAGATAAACGCAACACGACAGGTGCGTCTGGCTCTCCAAACGCCGCACATGTCCTCTGCCTCACCCCACAATCACAAATGCCGTCGATTCGCTTCACTCGTATGGACAGTCTTAGGAAGCTTCAGCACTCACCGAGATACAGACGTCATGTTTTGGTTACATGTGACTGGCTCCGACAAACAGAATCTGCAGACGTTTTGACACTTTCTTCACTGATTTTGGAAAGAATTGATAAATACTGACAACTGAAAGACAATCGTATTAGCCAGAATATCTTTTTAGGAATTAACTCACCCAAAAATGAAAAAAGGTGCCGTCAAGGCAGACTGTAAATACAGATGCAATAACGGTTTGTTTATGTAGATTTTGCAGATGAATACTTTGGTAAATAAGTTCCATATGTTTACAGATTGCCGTGACGCTCAGCAGCACAGCGTGTTCAAAGAGTGTTAATTATACAGGCCGCTAATAAGTATGTATATGCATAATCGCATAAATCCATAATTACCTAAACAGTGTCTCATTACATGCACGTGGTTAGTATATAAATAGTGCATTTTTGCAGAAGGTTAGAGACAAAATCAACTGAAAACATGTTGTATTTGCTCAATTACAGTTTAATCTCTCCAGATATAAAATAGGATGTTACATTTTATTGGTTGAAAGTTCAAAGCACACTTAATTTCCTACACCTTAAGTATGAATTTACATGCATTTTAGAGTTGTTTGCGATTAATGCAGAAGAATTTTTCAAATGCAATAGATTAATTGGAGCATTTCAGCATAACTAGATTCATTTATAAATTCAATCGCTTTTGTTATGGATGGATGGATGGATGGATGGATGGATGGATGGATGGATGGATGGATGGATGGATGGATGGATGGATGGATGGATGGATGGATGGATGGATGGATGGACTGATGTATGTATGGATGGATGGATGGATGGATGGATGGATGGATGGATGGATGGATGGATGGATGGATGGATGGATGGATGGATGGATGGATGGATGGACTGATGGACGGATGGATGGATGGATGGACGGATGGATGGACTGATGGATGGATGGATGGATGGATGGATGGATGGATGGATGGATGGATGGATGGATGGATGGATGGATGGACTGATGGACTGATGGATGGATGGATGGACGGATGGATGGACTGATGGATGGATGGATGGATGGATGGATGGATGGATGGATGGATGGATGGATGGATGGATGGATGGATGGATAGATGGATGGATGGACTGATGGATGGATGGGTGGATGGGCTGATGGATGGATGGATGGATGGATGGATGGATGGATGGATGGATGGATGGATGGATGGATGGATGGATGGTGGAAGGATGGATGGATGATGGAAGGATGGATGGATGGATGGATGGATGGATGGATGATGGATGGATGGATGGATGATGGAAGGATGGAAGGATGGATGGATGGATGGATGATGGATGGATGATGGAAGGATGGATGGAAGGATGGATGGATGAATATAGATCAGCTTTAAACATCATCTTGAAAATTTGATCTCCATTTAATGTCATTGCTAGTGTGTTGTTGGAGATTAATACCTTTCTCCATGAATTTTCCATTGCGATTTAAGATCTCAGTCATTTCTATGACTTTTGCAGGTCTGTAAATCACAATTTAAAAACTTCCCAGCAGGTTTTCCATGACCACGGGAGCCGCGTACGTGTAAACTTGGAGATGTGCTGTGAGTGGTATTCTAATGAAAGCACTTTGAGACTCACTGTTGGAACTAATGACGACATTCGGGGCCACTGCGGCCAGGGGTTCTGGGGGAATTTCAACCAAATTGTTCATTAAAAGGTCTAATAATTAAGATATTGATTAATTAGTCCAGCATTGATTTACAGTCACACATTATCAAGTCAAGGGGTTCTAATTACCGTGCCATTATGCCACAGACTGACCTTAACATTCTTTTTGTCACTCGTAATGAAAAAGAACATTTCTTTTGGCGGCGTTTGGATTTCTGACCTGTAAAATTTTAATAGGGACTACAGTGGGAACAGGACATGGATTGGCGGTTAAGTCAGGGCGAGGCTAATATCCCTGAGTCTGGTTAAGTGGCTATACACCCGGAGTGCTGAAACGCCTCTCTAGAGGGATCTGATTTAACTAGTTTCCTCTTCTCCATATAAAAACACTGGGGCTGAATGAACAGGGCCCGCAGCCAATGAACAAGTACAGTCACTGCACTGAGCACTTCATAGTGCATTTTCATTGCATTCTTGAAACCTCGAGGAGCCGAAAAATACAATAATACAACAAAATTCTCAAAAGTATAATTGGGACGGCTAATAATATACAATTATTACTCTACTTGGATACAAGCACACACTTTTTGTGGATGACATTCAGCACTCGGTTAATGAAAAGGCGTTGAACAGGAATTGAATCATATTTTCCACTCCATAGAGTCAGAAAATGGTGCTTCAGACACTTGTGAGTGCAGTCAGGAATCCCAATTTGCCTGCTGGAAATTGGAAATGGTGGAACAGCGAGGCGTGATGTTGTTAAAATGTGTGTTCTGTCTCTGTGGCTGGACGGACGGCGGCTCTAGAGCGCACGTTTGCTTTAAGAGGGCCTGTGGTTTGGTGACGGGTTTGGACATGATTACGGCCCCCGCTACGATCGTTCTCTGAACGCTTCACCTCTTCGGCCAAACAAACACTGTCGACGGCTCATAGAGTGAAACCTCAGTGACTGTCGGATAAATGTAGACGATAGATAGATAGATAGATAGATAGATAGATAGATAGATAGATAGATAGATAGATAGATAGATAGATAGATAGATAGATAGATAGATAGATAGATAGATAGATAGATAGATAGATAGAACGCCAGACAGACAGATAGATAGAACAAAAGACAGATAGATAGAAAGAACGACAGACATACAGACAGAAGGACGGACGGACGGACGGAGTAGATGGATGGATGGATGGATGGATGGATGGATGGATGGATGGATGGATGGATGGATGGATGGATGGATGGATGGATGGATGGATGGATGGATAGATAGATAGATAGATAGATAGATAGATAGATAGATAGATAGATAGATAGATAGATAGATAGATAGATAGATAGATAGATAGATAGATAGATAGATAGATAGAAAGAATGACAGACAGACAGAATGACAGACGGACGGACGGACGGAGATGATGGGTGGGTGTATGGATGGATGGATGGATGGATGGATGGATGGATGGATGGATGGATGGATGGATGGATGGATGGATGGATGGATGGATGGATGGATGGATGGATGGATAGATAGATAGATAGATAGATAGATAGATAGATAGATAGATAGATAGATAGATAGATAGATAGATAGATAGATAGATAGATAGATAGAAAGAATGACAGACAGACAGAATGACAGACGGACGGACGGACGGAGATGATGGGTGGGTGTATGGATGGATGGATGGATGGATGGATGGATGGATGGATGGATGGATGGATGGATGGATGGATGGATGGATGGATGGATGGATGGATGGATGGATGGATGGATGGATGGATGGATAGATAGATAGATAGATAGATAGATAGATAGATAGATAGATAGATAGATAGATAGATAGATAGATAGATAGATAGATAGATAGATAGATAGATAGATAGATAGATAGATAGATAGATAGAACGCCAGACAGACAGATAGATAGAACGACAGACAGATAGATAGAAAGAACGACAGACATACAGACAGAAGGACGGACGGACGGAGTAGATGGATGGATGGATGGATGGATGGATGGATGGATGGATGGATGGATGGATGGATGGATGGATGGATGGATGGATGGATGGATGGATGGATGGATAGATAGATAGATAGATAGATAGATAGATAGATAGATAGATAGATAGATAGATAGATAGATAGATAGATAGATAGATAGATAGATAGATAGATAGATAGATAGATAGATAGATAGATAGATAGACTAGTATCAGATTTGCAAATTACACAGAAACTTGAACTGCACAAATGTATTTTGTTGCACTAATTTAATACTAAGTCATATCCTTCACCTCCCACATGTAAAAATCACTAAACTAAATAGCTGCAGTTTCAGTGATTAAAGTGATCATGTTATTGTAGCTTTAGATACACGCACTCAACAGTCACAATCACACTCTATTACATTCGTAATTCTGTTTACACATCCGAATCACTGAGAATTACAAACAGCGCGCAGATACACGGATATGACCTCAAGCCTTCTTATTTGTCTAAACGCATTTAATGTCGATTTTTCAGCAGATCCGACAAGGTAAAACAAGTGAGAGCAGCCGTGTCGGATAGGAGTTCCTCTGCACCAGACATCTATACGGAGAAAACACGCAACCAAATCAGAAACAAATTGCAATAAATAGTCTAATGAGAAACGGGGGGTGTTCTTTTCTGTCCTAATGAGATGTGAGCAGTATCACACCTCTGTGATTTCACTGTATCTGCACCTCTGTCCATCCGGACCTTTGTTTGCACTCCTTATTTGCATTTCAAAGAGAGCCCAGGGGAACCTGCCTTGCATATTTACATGCGATTAGCAACTTTAAATGAATATGTCAAAATCTGTAAAGTGCTCAACACTGACTTTGACGGGCGAGCCTAGGCCACACACATGCATATTGATACCGCGGCTGAAAAGAAAGGGTTTCTTTTTTCCGAGACAAAATAAATCCCGCAGTATGTGCGTCAAAATGTGGCCGCAGACGCATTTCGCAGTGCAATCACTAAATTAAACTATGTGCATATGAATAAAGGCTTTCAGCCGGTAATATTTTGATTAATTAGATGAAGTAAAAAGTGCTGGTTTGAGCATTTTGAAAAAGGAGCACAACTGACGGTTCAAGGTCACGCAGAACATGCTTAGAATCGTGCGGATGTACAAGAAATGTCAGTTTTAAAGCAAAACCTGCCACTCTTTACATTACGTACACATGTGTTTCCAAATATAAAGATGTTTTTGTCATCTCACGGCCATCCTTTGCTGCGGTTTGCTGTGTTTTTACAGAATCAAAGGCAGATAGAGACAAAGAAGAGCACATCATTATGGCTCGACCATGCAGAAACAGCAGAAAAACACTGAGGAAAGTTCAAGATGTTAAGGTAAGTAGGGGGCGCGTGCCGTGCCGTGCCGAGAGAGAGAGGGGGGGAGGGGGAGAAAAGCGAATCCAAAATTTCCGCTCATTCGAACTTTGTTCAGGCTCAAGAAGAGTGGTGTATAAAATATGAACTAACTATGCGATTATTAATTGGGCCCCGTTTTGATTTCTGTATTCCGGGCTGCATATTGTTGGGCGGCTCTCCACGGGGTCCGTCTGAGCGCGCGCGTGTCGAGGGGTTCGGCGAGCCGCGCGCCTCAGTCATTTAGAGAGCGCCTCGCCGCGCACGCCGCGGAATACCAATGAGCGGGGTTAAAAAGGCACGGCTCCTCTCGGAGACGACTCTCCTTCTTCCGCGCACCTCCGCCGGGTCTCCACGGACTAATTTTCAAAACCACCTCTTAATGTGGGCTTGTGTCAATCACCTGAACAGACAGCTTCATCCCCAGATATAGAATAGTCCCTACATTAGAGCCATGCACACCGGCTCCTACACAATGGGGCTCCGGCTAAAGGATGAAAAGCCACTTTAATGCCGATCGGGTCTAAAATAATGCCTTATTCATGCGTTCATGCACACATTTACATTATAATGATAAAGGCCGCTATCAAAACTTACGAGTAAAATGCAGGCTTTTCATTTTTTCATTGAGTTGCGTCGTGGAAGTACACATTTTTGAAAGCGAGGAACAATTTCTTTATTCTCCCTTTCTCCCCCATGCCTCTTTCAGGCGAGTGACCACTCCGTAAACTTTCATCTGTTCGTGCCGCACGTCTGCTTTCTGACATCTCGTGGCTGTGGCACTTCAGAATCAAACTTCAAAAGAACTGGCCGCTGATAAAAAAATAATACTATGGGAACTCATTTGGCCCTGAAAGCTGTGTGTTGTAGTCATTTCGCTTCAGACTTTATCACACACCCTTTCAAAGGACGGGGTCTGAGACAGAACGGCGAGGACAGGAAATCTCTCATTCAAAAGGCGCTTGAAGAGAACAATGTTTATCTCGGTGTCTTGTTACTTAAAGAGAGTCATTTGGCTTGCATATTAGAGCTGGAATGATGCTTGATGTTCCTCGCGCAAGAAATGACTAAAAACTAGAAACGGCTAAAACGGCGCCTCTCAACTCTCAGGTCCATTCTGATAGGGTCGTTGACACGGAGAAAGAAACTTACCATACTTTTTCGTATTGCCATTAGAGGCAGTGTTTCCAATCAAACTTAAAAAAAGAAGAAGACATTTTCCATATATATTAGGGGTATAACGTTACACAAAAATGACGTACCTCGCTAAAACTGTAGATTTTTAAAAAGTTATTTACTGAACAAACTGTGTTTGTCAATATTGTCAATTTCAAAACGGGTTTCACGGGATGAATTTTGAGTTTGTGAGCTTTCGAATGATACCTAATCTATGATGATTACTAAAATATGTGATATGAAAAAAAAGGCAATAGAAAAAGAGCACTGGTCGTCCCGCTAGCAGGACGTGACCGTTAAACCTGTTTTCTAAATATTCTGTTTTTGAAAATCATAATCAATCAGCTGACTTCAGATAACCATAACTTTTGTTACAGACAAACGATAAAAGAAATAAAAACAGATTCGGAAAGGACTTGAACCCAGCTTTAATATGTCTTAAAACCTGTAATATGTAAAATTTTTACCATATGGTGGGTTTTCCCAGATCGCATCACATGTATATATATATATATATATATATATATATATATATATATATATATATATATATATATATATTAGGGCTGTCAAACGATTAATCGCATTCAAAATAAAAGTTTGTGTTTACGTAATATATGTGGGCGTAGTGAGTATAATTATTTTGTATATATAAATACACACACATGCATGTATATATTTAAGAAAAAATCTGAAAGTATATACTTTATATATATTTATACATAATTAATATTATGTATAAATATAAATATTTCATATATTAAGAACACATTTTTCTTAAATATATACATGCATATGTGTGTATTTATATATACAAAATAATTATACACACTGCACACACATATATTATGTAAAACACAAACTTTTATTTTGGGTGTGATTAATAGCGATTAATCGTTTGACAGCCCTAATACAGTATATATATATATGAAGAGTTCAGATGCAAAAGCCTCTAAATGCCATTTGAAATTTTCTTCTAAAATGACCATTTTTATCAAACTTGTATATTTAAGTTCAGTAATTTCACTTAAATGACAATTAATAGTTAATCTTCATTGCCATTTAAGTGAAATTACTGAACTTAAATATACAAGCTTGATAAAAATTATCATTTTAGAAGAAAATTTCAAATGGCACTTAGAGAGGCTTTTGCATCTGAACTCTTCATATATATATATATATATATATATATATACAAACAGACATATACATATATACAGGAGTTAACATTTGAAGTGGATCAAAAAACAAGAACGGGTTTTGTTCAAAATTCATGTATAACTTTGATGAAAGTTTTGATCCACATAAAATGTTGACTACTGTATGTATATATATATATATATATATATATATAGACACTCATTATTACATTGATATATTTTGGTCAATTTTGGATCTAAATCTAAAAAAAAACTAAAAAATATCCTCATCGCCACAGAAATCAATCGACGGTGTCCTGCTCTTTCTTTTCCGAGAATAATACATATTCAGCGAAACTGTAACTGTCAAGCAAATTTCTGTGTTTGTTTTGGACAGCTCTCTTTCCTCTTGTCTTGTGACAAAATCTCTCAAGCCCATCAAAACTGTTTATGAATGTGTTGTCGGGGAGCTTTAAAGGATTCAGTCGAGGCAGGCAGCTATGACAGGGCCCAACTCATCAGCATGCCAGCGTATGAAAACATACAGCGGTACATGAAAGCAGCGCACGCACACACACACTTAGGTATGAAAAGAGTAGTCCAAGGATAAGTAAATTTTTATAGATATCACAGATGAGTAATATTCACCTAAGTGTTAATAAAAATAGTATTTATGATGCCAGCCACATACTGTATGAGAGCTTTCACGCACAAACAAAAAGTGTGTATATCAGACAGAATTGATTGTCCTTGTATGTGTTGCATTGCATACAGAAATGTAAATTTAATTAAAATGCAATTCAATAGCAATTCAACATTTCCAGTACTAAAAATCAGAATAATTTCTCTTTTGGCTCTTTAATTAATACAACATACAACCAGACAGATTTTCAAAAACCCAAGGTCTGTTCCTCCAAAAGTGCCAATGGGGAATATTAAAGAAATTGTCTAGTCAAGGACTGAAATATAGAAAGTTATTCAAATCTATTAAGAGGAATCCGTGTGTGAATGTGCACAACCAAATAGCGAAGCAAAATTAAATTAACAAACCAGTCAATGGTGAAGATATAAAGTGTGTGAGGATATGTTAACACAAGAAGATTGCCAGCTGAAGTGGAGAGAAAAGAAACAGAGTATGAGTGACTTTAAATACTTCCAAAAGTTTTAACACTACATTAAGTGCGCCTGTGAGCTCCTTCTGTTGGGTTAACCAGTGGAGATTACGATACATCATGCATTCAGGATGTCAAAATAAAACAAATGAGCAACCTATGACCTGACTAGATCTAGAACAGGGGTCCCCAACTAAATTGGCAAGAGGTCCACTAACCCGATGAGCCCAGTAAACGAGGGTCCGGACATGCAAAAACACCCGGCAAAATAAGTTCTTTCATTTTATTAAGGATTTAGACCGTAACATAGTACTGAAACAGCTCTCTAGAGTCACAAATGATTTGCTCTCATCATCCGATCGTGGTTATATCTCTATGTAGTGCGTTGACAACTCGTGTAGTGAGTTACCTCCTGTTGTGGATCAATCACGTTGTGTCGTGTGGTGTGAACAGCTAAACAACTTGAACACTCCTGATTTCACTGAGAGCAAGTCATGTAGTGTGAACCGCACAGTTCAGCCCGACGTTTTAAAATCATGTAGTGTGAACAAGGCTTAAGTTTGTGGGATGCTTCTGCGAAGTGCGATAATTTTTCTGGATTTGAAGTTTAAGCACAAAATTCTTTCAAAATCGACTTTAATGCAAAAAACTGACCCTCGTTTGAGAAGCAGTCTGACTGGGTCAGAGTATCTCTGAAATGGCAAAGTCTGTGGGATGCTTTTGATCAGCAGTGGTGAGAATTTACCAACAGTGGTCTATGTACAGTAGGGACAAACCACAAACCGGTGATAGGTATTGGGCGCCCAAGGCTCATCAATGCACCAGAGTAACGAAGGCTATCTGGTCCGAGCCAACAGAAGGTCTACTCTACTGTACCACAAGTCAGATCTCAATCCAATTGAGCATCTGTAGGATGATCTGGAGCCAAAAGTTCAATCCACGGTGGCTCTACTTCGCAACCTACTGGACTTGAATAATCTGCCGCTAATGTCTTGGTGCCAAATACCAGAGGACATCTTCAGGGCTCTTGTATAGTCCATCCCTTGGCGGGTCGGTGCTGTTTTGGCAGCACGCAGTGGACCAACAGCCTATTAGGCAATTAATTAATGTGTGTGTGTATATATATATATATATATATATATATATATATATATATATATATATATATATATATATATATATATATATATATATTAGGGCTGTGCAAAAATTAATTGCGATTAATCGCATCCAAAATAAAAGTCTGTGTTTACATAATATATTTGTGTGCTGTATATAATTATTTTGTTTATATAAATACACACACATGCATGTATATATTTAAGAAAATCTGTTATTCATATATAAAATATTTATATTTATATAATATATATTTATATATATTTATAGAATTTAAGCGCAAATAATTCTTACATGCATGCATAGGTATTTGTATATACAAAATAATTATATACAGCACACAAATATATTGTATGTAAACACAGACTTTCATTTTGGATGCGATTAATCGCAATTAACTTTTGCACAGCCATAATATAGCCTCTATATATATATATATATATATATATATATATATGAAGAGTTTAGATACAAAAGCCTCAAAGTGCCATTTGAAATTTTCTTCTAAAATGATCATTTTTATCAAGCTTGTATATTTAAGTTCAGTAATTTCACTTAAATGGCAATGAAGATTACCTATTAATTGTCATTTAAGTGAAATTACTGAACTTAAATATACAAGCTTGATAAAAATGGTCATTTTAGAAGAAAATTTCAAATGGCATTTAGAGGCTTTTGCATCTGAACTCTTCATATATATATATATATATATATATATATATTGAGGGAAATACGTAATATTCATGTCATAAAAATGCAATAAAGCAGTCCACGAAACTTCACATCAGTCAATTACAAACGTTGCAGCACACCACCCTAAAACTATTAAAATACAGCACTAAAAAGTGAAACTCATTTCCTTCCATCTACTGCAGAGACACTGTCGTTTTCAGCACAACCTTTCAAACATCCCAGTTTCCCACTGGAAAATACGATTTCACTTTGTCATTCATGTGCACGTAACTCCAAATTATGTTTCTGATTCAATTGTAGGCCGTATAAAAGTGTGAGTGATTCTCCGGTCCCTACAGAACGTCCTTTTATATCTAAACGAGAAGGGAGTGACTGGTAAAGTACAGGATTCCTCAGAGTGTCAGCACAAAACTGAATCATTGATTCAAATACAATACTGCTGAGGTGGTTCCAGTCCTCACGGCCTGATGTGCCCATCAGCAGAATCGGCACAGGGCTTCAAATCCAAACAAATATATACACTGACAAATGAGACGTATAGTAAAGAAGAGTGTCCCACCAGAGGCGATTCTAGACTCCATTGCTTCTCAGCCTTGTTACAAATAAATGATTAATCTGTGATCGCCTCAGCCAACCTTAAAACTCTATCATTATGGCTCTATTCCTATTTGCAGTGAGCTGACTACATAGGCAGCATTTTAAGCCATCATAGGTGCACCATCAACAAAAAGGCTGTTCTCCAATGGAATAATCATACCGCATTTTGGCCAGATTGTATGTGTGCTTCACAGCATAAAATATTATATCATATATGCTGAATATATTTGAATGCATACACACTAACTAAAAACAGGTGTAGGATTTACTTTAAACCAATTTTTACTCAGAAATTGCTTGTATATTTCACAAATAATTACAAAAAATGCAGAAAGACTGAAATAGTATTTTCTTGTGAAACGTACTCCAATTGCAATCTTAATGGAGTAATGGTCTGCAAAGATAAGAGGGAAGTTAGCTAACCGAGCTCAGTTTAATGGACACTAGACTCCTTGAGTATTGGGGTTTGTTACTGCCAAAGAAAAACAAGCGCTTTTTCGGATATAACCTTTCGTGTGGTGTGAAATGCGGCTGTTTGTGAATGTAAAAGGTCTGCAAAGTTTCAAAGATCAAAGTGCAGATAAATTGAGTTACTGTCTCCCAAAAGAAAGAACCGATTCTGCATGAAATGAGTCATCAGTAATTCCAGTCTCACTTCCTGCTTGAACCCATGTATGTAGGTTTGTAACAAATTAGCATAATGCCAGTCTATGGTTTTCATTGGCTCCTGGAGAGCAATGTCTACTTTACCCCGCCCCCAAACAGTAGCTGTAGCTGAGACTGAGTTTGTTTCGTGTTGTAGACATGTTGAGAAGATCCACTATGATGTATTTCAAAAGGATGAGACTCACGCAGGAATTGATATGTAATGGTGCGTTCACACCGGACACGAATAGCGCGTCAGGCGCGAGTGATTTCAATGTTAAGTCAATGCAAAGACGCGTTATGCACGTAAAAAATTCCTAAATGCGAATATGCCTCATTCACACGTCAAGTTCGCGTGAATTGCACGAATTGAGCGTCTGGCGCGTTAAGCGGGAATGATTTAGTTAGTGCTATTAGTGCATTCACACGTTTGACGTAAATTCGCGTCTGCCGCCCAAGTTGAAAAATCTGAACTTTGGCGTCAATTCGCGCCGCATTAACCAATTAGGAACCTAGCTGCGTGCTCACGTGGTGAAATATCTGGATACTTCAATACATTATTTTGTAATATGACTAAATGCCTAGTGGTAATGCACAACAAAGCAAATATGTTATCACTTAAAAAACTTTATTTCAATATACAAGACATGTTAATTTTGTATCGAATGTTATTTATTCCATACCTAGATTATATGAAATGTTATTATAGTGTAAAGACTAACATACATGTGCATAAGTTTGTGTCTTGATGTGATAAAGGGAAAAAAAACACATGATAATTGATTAATCACACGGTAATTTTTGGAGGCAACTTTTGGAGGCTGGCTGTATTTATCATCAAAACAAAAATAAATGATGCGGGACAACAGGTCATCAAACTGGGCGCGGGACAGGCGGAAGTACCGCTGACATTGACCGTCATCCAGGCGCAGCTCCTGGAACGAGCAAATGGTGAAACTCGCCAAACGATTCGCCTCCGAAGGGTCTGGTGGACACAAATACGGCGACGATGATCCCCACGCCGCTGTTCTGCTCTCCAGAGCAAATACAGAGCGGTGACTCTCTCGATGAATGCTCGATCAACATAAAAAAAGATGGCCGCCAACGGGTTTCGATTCTGACGCGCGTAAATTTTGCTTCAAACTTTTGTTTTTACATGCAATTTTGTTTTTGCATGCGTCGATTATACGCTTGAACACTTTGAATCCATTCGCTCTTTACGTGCCAATGGATTCAAAGTGTTCAAGCGTATAAGTTAACGTGGTAGGCGCGAATTTGACGCGCTATTCGCATCCGGTGTGAACGCACAGTAAGAACCGACGCCATCTTTACTGTTCATATCTGTGTGTATCAAGCATACACTGTAAAAAAAGATGGACGACGCCCCTTTGCTCTTTTCCATCAGAGAGAACTGAAGCCGCCAGTGTCGCGATATGGCGCTGACATCTTGGGACTTGAGTTTGCGCACTTGCTGTTTTCGGGACCAGACATGTGCAGTCGTGAGCAGGAAGTAAAGCCGCGAAATCAAGGCCGCGCCCTCATTCGCACTGAATCAAGCGCAAGCAGACGCCCCGCACTTTCATTAAGTGTCCTCTGTCTGCTTTGTTCTTCTCCAATAATGTCTGCCGATTGCAGAACCTCGTTAAAATAAGGTAAATACAGCTACTAACCACATAATCAACATTATTAAAAAAAGTCCGCTGGTGCTTCAGTGACTACCTCCCACAGAGAACCTGTCAATCACAGCTGTCAATCATGATGTCAGAGCACCGTTTTTATCATCACATAACTAACTAAAAACAAACTTATTTCAAAAACGAACACTTGAAATTACATAAACGTGATAGAAACTACAGTAAATGACAGAAACTATCTTTGGAAAAGGATATGTGAAGTGTAATTTAATTGTTTGGTTCAACATGACATCATGACTTTTGCGTAAACATACACGCCACTTTCGAGTCAAGTGGCGTGTTATCTCTACGCATTTTAAGCTATCCGCGTGTATGCTTGTATGTCTACGCCATTAACGTCCGCGTCATTCCGCGTGTCTGTACACGTGCGTCAAATGTCCAGTCATAAATGCCATTAACCCCAGTGACGGTTAAGTTTAAGGAAGGGGTTGAGGTAAGTCATATATTTATATAACGTTAAGTCAACGGCGTTCATAAACACGCTAAAAAGCGAATTATGCGTCTTGATAGCACGCCAAAAATGGAAATACGAATTGGCGTGTCATACACACGCTACTTCATGAGATCAGTCTGGTTTAGTTGGTCTCGCGTCCCATTGAATAACATGGGGAGGCGGGATTATGAGCTATACTAGGACCGGCCACAGGGGGGCGATCGAGACGTTTTGGCTTCACTTTTGAGGGCTTGTGCGGCACACTTGGTATCAAGTGATGAGGAAGAGCTGGAGCTGAAATTCAGATAGTAATAATGGGCGTTTCGTTTCCGACGCGTGCTGTAAAGAGTCGCCCAATCACAACAGACTGGGCCATCTGACCAATCAGAGCAGAGTAGGCGGGGTTTAGAGAAACCAAATTCTTGATTGAATTGTTTCAGACACTGTGAGGAAAGAGATGATGCTGTAAAAAGCCTCAAAACAAAATTTGGAGCCCTTTAAAATAGCATAATGGTGCAAGAGCAGTATACTCGGTACTTGCAAACTGTTGGTCTAGGGTTTTGCCTTAAGTGTTTCTGGCCCGAAATCCCCAAATCCGTCTCTGCTTGCCACACTGAAGCTTAAACAAGCACGACGTCTTTAGCAGTTCTCCGGACGCTCTGGGAAAACATGCCAGCTCGTGTAGTACTCATCCCTGCTGTGAGTCTGAACACAACATAAAACACAACTTATCTCCCCCACTCATTCCATCAAAATCACTCTTTTTCCTGACTCTATTTTCTCAGTCCATACTAGAGACAAGAGGGGGGAAAAAAACCCTTCATCCCACATACTGAGTTTGTTCTTTTTCCCCGTTATGGACAGAGATGACACACGACACAAGAAGTGATGAGAAAACTGTGGGGAGGCTTCCAGTAGATTGATTCTCCCATCTCCTCATTCTTTTCTAGTTAGTCTTTTATTGACTACAAAGGTAGGGGCGAGACGTGAAGAGAGGACGGGCCTGGCCTGTTTAATCCTGAGGGCATTGCAGGAAGGTGATCACTTCTTAAGGCCTACAAGGAAATCAGCGGCATGGAGGAGCACTTAAGCTGCTTTAAAACACAGGATGGGAAGAGTTCAGCAGCAGTTCTCACTGGGGAGGAAGAGAGACAAAAACAGTGAAGACGATTGAAGGGGAAAAAGAGACGAGAGAATCGTAAGCCGGTATGGTTCAGAAAATGCCGTTTGTAACCCGTCTCATGAAGCATATTCCCAAATCAAGCAGGTTATCGATAAACAAGAAGGAAAAACGAAGGGTAGGATTTTATACATTGATTGAATTGTGAAAAGCAGATGTTATATTCCAGAATTAGGAGGGATTGTGTGATTAAGATATATAGTGTAAGAACAACAAATTTTCTAGTATTGTTGATTATTTTGTCTTGTTTTTCCATAAAAATACAACAAAACTAACTTTTATCAGAGATCAATTATTTTCAGATTTTCCGTTTTTTATTTGTATACGTCTTATTTTTAAGCATTAACCTCACTATATGTGTTGGATTTATGCTTAAAACAGAAAAAATGCCAAAGGGAAACATACTTTTATTTTGATGTAATTATTAATAATTTGATTTTACTTTTAACATAATTACTAGGGCTGTCAAAACGATTAATCGCGATTAATCGCATCCAAAATAAAAGTTTGTGTTTACATAATATATGTGGGGGCACTGTATATAATTAATTTTGTATATATATATATATATAAAAACACACATGCATGTATATTTAGGAAAACAATATTATTTATATATAAAATATTTATATTTATATATAATATAAATTATATATAAATCTATATACAGAATATACATGAAAATATTTCTTAAATATATACAAGCATATGTGTGTATTTATATATATATAATAATTATACACAGTGCACCCACATATATTATGTAAACACAAACTTTTATTTTGGATGCGATTAATCGTTTTGACAGCCCTAATAATTACTAATAATTTAATTTTCTTTAAAAATAGTATTGAATGGACTTTAATACTTAAAAATATATTAGTTGCAGGAGACGTGTCGGATAATTTTAGTTCAATGTTCTAGTGAAAGAACACAGAACTTTATGAGAAATCATAATGATTTTTTTTATTGAAATGAAATAATAATATTTCATTTTTCAATATTAATAAGGATAATGAAATCATGAAAACATTATTAAAAGGAGGGGGTTTTGCTTGACCAGATGAAGGGGTTTCTTTCTTGCTGCATAAAGGACACAAAAAGAAAACAGACAAAGTCCTTGATCTGACAACTAACTATTCCAGCAGTTCACTGAGTTTGTGTTATTTATCCAATTGGAGGCTCAGTGGATTTCAGGAATTTAGATTAAACAAATCGCACCTGACGTCTAATGCCAACGTTTCGACTTTTACCATTTTCCTCCAGCTCTACATCCCTCTACCCCCGGCCATGTCAGACGGACAGCGACGGCGATTACCCAGTGTCCTCTGGGAGAGACAAGAGGACATGCGGTAATCTCTCACTATACAGCTTAAACTCCATTGCACTTCAAGGCAGATAAGTCATGTTTATTCAAGGCTAAACCAAATGCATTTCCAAATGTAATTCTTCCTAGATCTGACACAATGGGAAGAAACAGATATCACCGTAGCTGTAGTAGTTTTGAAATATTACTTCATAAGCACCTTATGTTATGTTACATTCAGGCACTAAAACTAGTACTCAAATTGGCTTTGGAAAGTAAATAAAATGAACTAACAGCTAACTTCATAATGAACTGTGACAACATGGTTTAAGTTGGCCAAGAAAAATAGCCTGACTTTCACAGTATATATATATATATATATATATATATATATATATATATATATATATATATATATATTAGTGCTGTTAAATGATTAAAATAAAATAAGACAATTAATCGCATTAATGTCATAGTTAACTCACGATTAATCGCAATTAATTGCACATTTTTATCTATTGTAAATGTCTTGATTTCTTTTTGTCCCATTTTTTTTTCTCATTTTAATGCTCTTATCAACAAGGAAAAGTGGATCGGCTTGCTTTGTGCAAATGTTTTTTATTGAAAAAAAAGTTTGCTAGCCCAAAAAGACTGTTAATCGCACGATAAAAAAATTGGCGCCGTTAAAATGGGTTTGCGTTAACACCGTTAATAACGCGTTTAACTGACAGCCCTAATATATATATATATATATATATATATTAGGGCTGTCAAACGATTAATCGCGATTAATCGCATTCAAAATAAAAGTTTGTGTTTACGTAATATATGTGGGTGTAGTGTGTATAATTATTTTGTATATATAAATACACACACATGCATGTATATATTTAAGAAAAATCTGAAAGCATATACTTTATATATATTTATACATAATTAATATTATGTATAAATATAAATATTTGATATATTAAGAACACATTTTTCTTAAATATATACATGCATGTGTGTGTATTTATATATACAAAATAATTATACACACTACGCCCACATATATTATGTAAACACAAACTTTTATTTTGAATGCGATTAATCGTTTGACAGCCCTAATATATATATATATATATATATATATATATATATATATAATATAATTTATAAAAAAAAAAAATACACAAACACGCACATAAATTGCATATATATATATACAATATGCAAATTCTTAAAAATGTTGCATACAATTGTAGTAGGAAAATACACTTGGCAGGCAAAAATACATTTTCATTTGGTAAATTTTCTTCACCTCTCACCATTGTCAGCTGTGACAAAAGGATAATTTTGGACCTCTGTTACATTTGCATGTCACATTATCACCTAACACAAAGGTTAGAGAACAGCAATTGGTTTGCCGATTGTTTTGATATTAATTTCCATTTACACCGGCGTCTTCCAGGACACTTGATCATAGGCCACACACACACACACGTGTTCCTTCAAGCCTTTACATTCACACCGTCAAATGCGTGAGCGCAATGCACAAAGCATCTGCCGCATTAACCTGTTCACCTTCATGCATGTGCAGCACTCGTGAAGGAGGAACATCCATCCCACACAACAAATCTCTCTCTTAATGAGGCTTTTTCCTCGAAAAACTGCAACTTTGTAGCATCTATTACAGAGGAAATGAGTGCTGTTTAGCACTAAACTCTCCTAAACCTCCCCCCTGTGAGGTGTGTATCAACACACAGCTGAGCAGTGATGATAAAACGCCCACAATACATTTGAGGGGATAAAATATGGAATTAAAGTGTGTGATAGATATGACTTCAGTGGAGTGGGAGAACAAAAAGTAAACTCTAGATAGAGCCGAAAGGTCAGCGGCCGCCGTCATGTTTGAAAATGATGAGCGACACGTGGAAAGCGTTGGTGGGCTCTCGGAGTCGGAGCAAAGAGCCGGCTGTCCGAACGCATTTCCAAGTCTGAGAGAGCGGCTTTAAAATTAATGAAGGGGGAACTCTGACTTTTAGTCAATGTAAAATTTTCATTAATGTTATTATTCCGTTGTCTGTGTGGTGCAGAATTTATATCACTTCACGTTCCGCGCTCGGAATATTTATGCCCTGAATCTCGAAAATCACTGGGAGTGAAACGAAGAAAGAAAACTTATTTTTTTTAAAGTTCTACACACTGAAGAAAATCAGATTCTTCATCAGTATTTTTTGTCTGGTTTTCCAGTTTATGAAAACAGAAACTGTGGATGACTTGTTTTCATTGACTGTGTCTTGAAGTGCATTTTGTATTTAAAACAAGTGAAAAAAATCTGCCAGTCCAGTGACAAAATACACGTTAAATTGATTCTACACTCTCAGATAAAAAGGTACAAAAGCTGTCATTGGGGCTGTACCTTTTCAAAAGATAGACTTTTGTACCCAAAGGCTGCATATTGGTACCTTACTGGTACATACTGGCACCTAAAATGTACATATGAACACCTGAAATGTACATATTAGGACCTGAAATGTACACATTAGCACCTAAAATGTACATATGAACACCAGAAATGTACATAATAGCACCTAAAATGTACATTAACACCTGAAATGTACATATTAGCACCCAAAATGTACATATTAGGACCTGAAATGTACATATTAGCACCTAAAATGTACATATTAGGACCTGAAATGTACATATTAGCACCTAAAATGTACATATTAACACCTGAAATGTATATTAGCACCTAAAATGTATATATGAACACCTGAAATGTACATATTAGCACCCAAAATGTACATATTAGGACCTGAAATGTACATATGAACACCTGAAATGTTACATATTAGCACCTAAAATGTACATATTAACATGTGAAATTTATATTAGCACCTAAAATGTACATATTAACACCTGAAATGTACATATTAGCACCCAAAATGTACACATTAGGACCTGAAATGTACACATTAGTACCTAAAATGTGCATATGAACACCAGAAATGTACATATTAGCACCCAAAATGTACATATTAGGACCTGAAATGTACATACTAGCACCTAAAATGTACATATTAACACCTGAAATGTATATTAGCACCTAAAATGTATACATGAACACCCAAAATGTACATATTAGCACCTAAAATGTACATATTAGGACCTAAAATGTACATATTAACACCTGAAATGTATATTAGCACCTAAAATGTATACATGAACACCTGAAATGTACATATTAGCACCCAAAATGTACATATTAGGACCTGAAATGGACATATTAGCACCTAAAAAATATTTGAAATGAAAACAGGTTTTAAAATACATTATACTCTGACCAAAAATTACAGTATAGTACAATTTTGCTGGGTAAACAACAACCAAATGGTTTGTGTATTATTTTGGATAATTAATTGAATTAGATACTTATTAGATACAAATGGTAACTGTTTTGTTAAAACGTGTAAAAATGCATTCAGTTAAATCGTTTTAATAAGAAATGTGTTTGTTTGGGTTCAAAATAAGACAGTCCACCAAATCCTTATGTACACATCTCAAATTTGAAGACTCACCCACCCCTAAATATTAGTCACGCAGCAAACACAAAGTACACACACACATATTATATCCGCATTAAGAGAGTTTCTGTCTGATCCGTGCATTAAATCTGAGGTCTTGCCTGATACAATCTTTGCAGCACTAAATAAATGAGGAATCTTGAATCAAAACACAGAGAAAAAAAAAAGAAAAGAAAGCAAAAAAACACACAACAGCTCCACAGCTGTAAAGAATGGATTCTCTGTGGCGTTTAGGGTGCCGATGGCTGTGACTGAAGAGGCGCGAGCTCTTGGGGCGAAAACGGCTCTCTGTCAATAGCTCTGAAATGCTATCCTTGTCTCAAGTAGCGCTGCACTTCACAGAGGACTGCTCCATTCTGTGGAGCCTCTAATAACAACTCTCTTCAGATATGAGGAAAACAGCGCTTACACCCCAAAAGAGTTTCAGGCTCAAGTGCGAGCAGCAAAACACCATCAACTGAGTCGAGGATGAATATTTTTTTTTGTCAGAGGGAGAGGAAAATTGGCTGAGGGGAAACTTTGAAAATTAAATGTGAGTTTATGTAAAGATAAAGAGTGCAGATGGATCCACATGCAGAGGTACACAATGTCATCTAGCACTGGAATTACTGATGGGAATAAATACTAAAGGGAATATTTCAAACTACAGTCAGATATAGACAGTGTTGGGAGTAACGCATTACAAAAGTAATACATTACAGTAACATATTACTTTTTGCTGTAACGCAGTAGTGTAAGGCATTACTAATCAATTTTCAGTAATATTTTACTCGTTACATGTTCAGTGAGGCTTGTATTACAGTTGTATTACAGTGTATTGTCTGCTTTTACTTCTTAAATGCAACAGACTATGTGAAAGTTTTAAAGCAGTCTTTTAGTGCCAGTTCAGAGCGGTCACGTCTGTAACATTGTTTTTCCTCATAAATGCGAACACGAAAACTAAAATAAAATGAATATTTTAAGTTCTATGGAGACTGGAGAGCCAACCCTTCCTCATCCGATTTGCGCAGTGTAATTAACAGAATTACAAAAAATATATTTTGCCTCCTATTTTTTTTGTCACGCATGAATGTGTGTCTTTTCCCTAATATTAAAAATAAAACAAAGACTGATATTTGTCTAATGTCTGGAGTCCTTTAAGGAAGTAGCCTATATACGTTTCAATACATGTATCTTCTGAGAATTTTTATTTCAAATTTTGACTGCAAATGTCATGTCCATAATGCTGGACTTCCCCAATTTTAAATCATTTATCCTCAACTAGTTTTGTGGTGTAGGTCTACGTATTTTATAATGTTAACTTCAAATAATACTAATAGCCTAATTTAAAGATAAGGCAGCATTGGATCTGGACGGTAAGGAGAATAACGCTGGAGTTGGAAGAGGTGTGTCGCGATTCTGTAGGTTCGTGAATCTGAGTCGTGTGGCGAATCGCGATTTCGGTTTCTTATTGCATATCGTTACAGCCCCAAAGTTAAGTTCTACTTAGTTATTTTGGTGAAAGTAACTCAAAAGTAATACATGAGTAATGTAACGCATTACAATTCTGAGACAGTAATATTGTAAGGTAATGAATTACTTTTAAATAACAGTAACAAGTAATACCTAATGTATTACAGTTTGGAAGTAACTTGCACAACACTGGATATAGACTATAGTCTCAAACAAACTTTATGACCCAATTTTGATCTTTGCAGAGGTGAAGTATCCCTTTAAAGTCCCTGCTGACTTTGTGTCATGTTTATTTGGTTATTGATAGGAAAGAACACAGCACATACACATATTCATCTAAACTTCGCTCTCATCAGATGTTAACAGTATATCGCTGCAAAGGTATTTCCAACTTTTATTTCTGAGCAAAGTATGAAAAGAAACATTGAATCACACTGAGTCTCTTGTATGTTACGTGTGCAGGAGTGTGAGCGATAAGATGCTGCTGCAGTTCACTTAACGGCCACCGGTGTCGCTATTAACACAGGTTTCTGAACTCTACATCCAGTCCACAAACTCCACATTCCTGGTCTTATTGTAAATGCATCATGCATGCGATTAAAACAAAACGAAATGAAACAAAACTCTGAATCAACTTTCCATTAGTATGTAACGGCCAGATGTTTTGCTTGGTTAGTTATGTGGGCAAAAAGCATGCTTTGCCATTGACAGCCATTCAAAAGAAGCTGGGTATTAAAAACAAATATATAAAACAATGTAAAATCCTAATTAAAAAAAAAATCACAAAAAGTATTATACTGTAGTAGTGTTATATTTCTACTGCATGAATGGAGTTATAATATAATGATCATGGCATATGTCTCCATTTGTTGCCATTGAGGCAAATGGGAATGTTAACAGTACGCCTACTTTTTCCAATACAATCAATTCCTGATGAATAATCAACTCACGCACTAAATTTGAACTGTCCGGTTTCAGTAAGAAATATGTTCAAAATGACAAAAAGTGCTGCAAATAGTGTTTGACGTCGACTTTAAATAGAAAAAGACCGAATAAAATAGTTTGTTGACAGCATGACTCCCCTGTTGCACAACAGCTGCATCAAATGCCAAAGCATGTGTAAGACGGCACACAGATGTTGCCACGTAAACAAAGCAAAAAGCTCCAGAAATGCATCAAGCAATTACATGCTAGCAGACAAGTAAGCAAACACACATTAGACAAACGCTACGTTTGAAATAGCTACCACTACTCTTATTATTCCTGCAGTAAATATGTGCATTGTGCAAAATGCAATACTCCGATTACAAATGAACCGGAAGTTCGTTTGTTTTTAAACTCATTACTTGCTCTGAATGACAAAATGAAAGATATGTTTTATGCAAAATGTAATTTTAGTATGCCAAGAAGTACACTCTTAGAAGGAAACGTTCTATATAGAACCTTAAAAGGTTCTAAAGCGCTACGTATTTGGAACCCCTAAAATACAATGAGTGTGAATGATCACAAAATTCAAGATATGGGGGTTTAAAATTTTAATTAATATCACACGAAGAGTGCCATTTCCTAAAATGTACATATTAGCACCTGAAATGTATATTAGCACCTAAAATGTATATTAGCACCTAAAATGTACATATTAGGACCTGAAATGTACAGTTTTTGTTCCTTTTTTCTGAGAGTGAAAACAGGTTTACAATACAATATACCATGACCAAAAATTACAGTATAGTACAATTTTGCTGGGTAAACAACAACCAAATGGTTTGTGTATTATTTTGGATAATTAATTGAATTAGTTACTTATTAGATACAAATGGTAACTGTTTTGTTAAAAAGTGTAAAATGCATTCAATTAAATCGTTTTAATAAGAAATGTGTTTCTTTTGTGTTTCAAAATAAGACAGTCCACCAAATCCCTATGTACACATCCCAAATTTTAAGACTCACCCACCCCTAAATATTAGTCACGCAGCAAACACAAAGTACACATAAAGATATGTTTTATGCAAAATGCCATTTTAATATGCCAAGAAGTAAATGTACACTCTTAGAAAGTTGGAAAGGTTCTATATAGAACCTTAAAAGGTTCTAAAGCGCTACGTATTTGGAACCCCTAAAATGCAATGAGTGTGAATGATCACAAAATTCAAGATATGGGGGTTAAAAAATGTAATTAATCAATATCACACGAAGAGTGCCATTTCAGTTTTTATCCTCCAAAATCAGCATGATTAAAATGTGATATTAAGTTACTACAACAGTTTATTAAAAAATAATTTAATTTCATACTACAAAATGTTGCAGAATAATGTAATATATGAATGAATAATAGCCTTTAAAGAACCTTTGTGCCAAAAAGTGTTCTTTCTTGTCATTATAGAACCTTTTTTTAGCATTAAGAGTGTAAGCTTGCATCCCTGCCTGAACATAGACATAGTCTGAAATAGACATGCTAATAAAAAGCCTTACTTGCATAGACAGTCTCTTAAGGCTGTTTGAATGAACAAGCTCATGCTGCTCTCAAAGTGAACGTGATCTCTTTTATTCTGACGGCTTGTAAACTCTGTGACCTTGAGGAATCACCGTTCTACCAGCTATCCTGCTTCCTCTTTAATCTCTGGGATCAAAGTTGGGTCAATAAAAATCATCTTAGCGTTTGCTCAGAAGGGGAAAAGAGCCTTTACTTTCACACTAATTGGGAAGCATCATATTTGTACGTAAGTGTAAGCTCATTTAAATCCTAATAAGCTTTTTAGATTCTCGTCGGGGGATTTTGCCAGCGTACCATTGTGCATCGTGTATTATTGATAACGGAGCTTGTTGTCGGATTGTTCGAGTTTGTTAGTTCGGCCTAAATCAATGTCCACTTCGTGGGTCTAATTTGGGCAATCGCTAAGAAAGGAAAAGCCGGAAAATGAAGTAGGTATTGAAGTTCTAATAGGCATGTCGATGTCCTGCTGTTTGTCTGGCAGAGAGAATAAGCCTTAAAAATACAGCTGCTCCAAGATTATGTTCATTAATTCAAATCCTGTCACAATCATGGGAACATGCTAAATCTGTGGGAGGAAGTGTGCTTGAGAATGGCAGCGTTCGTACAGACCAGCGAAGGAAAGGCGGCAAATGAGTTCAATCACAGGGACTGCTAAAGATGCTTGTGATTTGAATGGTAAAAGACTGGAAATGCAATAGTAAAAACCTGTTAATAGACCTAATGGGGGCATTTCATGTCGTTTTACAGTAAAATACAGTTCAATTTACAGTACAGCCAGATCGATTTATCGGCAGGCCGAAATTAGGCATTTCCCAAACTATCGGTATCGGCAGTTATAATGGCCGATAAATGAATATTTTAAAAATAAAATAAAAACGGACGAAGCACGCTTGAACCATGTCAAGAGTGTTGGAGTTGTATAGTTTGTCCACCAGAGGGCACTCTAAACCGTTCCTGTTGGCAACACTCGTTGAGTTGGTCACGAGACATACATTGCTTGAATAACAATTAAAAGAACATCCCCATCAGTTCTCTTAACTCAAATAAGCATGACTAAATTTGTGACTATCATGTCCAGTTTTGCTGCAGTTAAATAAGCCGAGAGTGAAGCGGAATTTGCTAGTAATAGTTACGTTACGTTGTTACAGTGTAGTTGACTGACTGTCCTTTTAGCTCTTGACAATGTGACTGAAGTATTTCTTTAATAGCGCGTGACAGTAATAGCAATTAGACGTATCATCTCTCCTTGGCCTGTTATATTGAAAACGTATGTTTTACAATTTGCCGTATGACGTTATCCATTGCTAAACTATGGCTCAAACTCAAAGCTAGCTAATGCCACTATCATCAGTCTGTTCTGTTGTGACAATAAAAGAGACAAGTTTCTTTTTAAAATGCATTATCAGATTATTTTAGTTAAAACTCATGAATAACTACAAATAACTAATGTTAGGAAAATCTGTTAATGTTTTGTTGCGCATTTCTGAGAAAGAAAAAAATATATATTGGCCGATATATCGGATTTTAAAACCAACAAATATTTGTATCGGTATTGGCCTTCAAAATCCTTGATCAGTCGGGCTCTAATTTACAGGATCATTTCAAGACAAGATTTGTTCCAGAAAAATGAGAGTATAGCATCCGTTTATTAACAGATTTTATGTTTTAGCTTACCTCAAGGGCGTCCAAGTTGTAGATGTCTTTGTTTCCACAGTTTCTTCAATTTTGATCATTTTAGGTAAAACTGTTGTTGTCTGTCAGTCATACACTGAAGGTGCTGGGGGTCCACCTCAAAGAGCAGTCAAAATTAAACATGATTTAATGACTCGTAAATGTAAGTACACATTGATGCCCTACGAGACAAAACGAGTGTTTTTTGTGAGAAAACGAACAGTATTTATATCTTTTTACCTCGTGTAACCATATCGACGGCCAACTGATCTCAGAGCAGTGCGCTTCGGTCAGCGCATGCGCTGAAAGTGATCGCTTGCACGCGCCTACGTCACTCTTTGTTAATACAGAGATTTCGGAAGTTTTACCTTTCACTAAACATATTTAGATATACGGGAAACCGCAATGGAAGATGATTTCGGTATATCTAAATATGTTTAGTAAAAGGTAAAACTTCCGAAATCTCTGTGTAAACATTGAGTGACGTCACACGCAAGCGATCACTTCCGGCGTAACATTGAACTGATTCAGTTCGGTTCAGTTGGACACTGCACAACTGATTCAGCACACTTGGGTGTCACTGTGATTATAAAAGGTAAAAACTATATAAATACTGTTCGTTTTCTCACAAAAACCACTCGTTTCGTGTCTTAGGGCATCAATGTGTACTTACATTTACGAGTCGTTAAATCATGTTTAATTTGGACTTCTCTGTGCATGCTCTTTGAGGTGGACCCCCAGCACCTTCAGTGTATGACTGACAAACAACAACGGTTTTACCTAAAATGATCAAAATTGAAAATACTGTGGAAACAAAGACACCTACATCTTGGATGCCCTTGAGGTAAGCTAAAATATATCAAAAATAATTTCAAAGTAAACTATCCCTTTAACAAAAACAACTATAGTAAAAACAAGCACACTGCAAATATAGGCAAAACAAGGTAAATCCTAACCTGGGACAAAACAGAATCGAAAGTAACACACATGATACATCCATCAAAGACAACACCGTTTCACTCTCGTTCTTTCTCCACGGGGAATCAATAAATAACTCATATGACGCATGCCATATGTCCATGACTCCACGTTTACTGATCAGCATTCAGTTCTCATCACATTATTACAGACTATCCCTCTCAATTCACTCACATACTCAAAAAGTTGTGAGTGCTCACGGTGTCAAAGGTTATCAGTTCAGAGAAAGAACCACAGGACTCTGATTTCAGTTTTGATCTCGACTGGCTCAATATTTGGTGTTTTAACACAACTCTTTACCGGGCGTAGGTAACCCTTCGCATCCAACACAATGGATCACTCACTGATCCAGGGTTTGAGAGCATGTTTGAATGACAGACAATGTACTAGTGCATTTCATCCATATCCAAAAAATGACTATACAATCCGGACCACTGATTTAGGCACTAAAACCTGGCATATAACTCATTTCTCTGGAAGGGAATGGGATTGAGGTTAAACCAGGGCTGCTTTACTGTTTACAAAATATAGGAAGTGTTCCCACACTTTTGATCAATGATTTCCTAGTCTACACATGCACTCGAGAAACAAAGTGCAAGGTCTGACAAAAGACCAATGGCAAATCTAAAATCACCCAAACCCCAGGCCTTACAGTTTTTTTCCAATTGCTAACACACTAAAATAACATGCACAGCACAATTATTTAAACAGACACACAGAGAGCAAAACTTCTTCTCAAGTTTCCAAAAGTTTAAACAATTTTGCATTTCAAAATGCCACTTTTTAAATGCACTGAGCACAGTTCTCTGCATAAGATGCAACAATCTGACAAAGTCACATGTTTGCCATTTCAAAACACTACCATTCAAAATGACACTTCATGAGCTAATTGGTCAATTACATGTGCCATCTGGCCAAACACCTCAATGGTTAATTGTTAACACTTCAATAAGCACTATAAAACTATAAAAAAATATTTTTCTTGCCACTTTTTTTTACTGTAATATATTTTCTGGAAGTTTCTTTTTCATTTTACTGTTTTTTTGTAAGAATTTTTTTTCAGTCCCATGTAAATATTTCAGCTGTGCATATGTTGCACTGACTTTTTTACTGTAGTGAAAAAATACATTACTGTAAAATGAAGTTTCAACAGCATGTGTGTGTCTGCAAATAAGTCTGTGCATGTGAACAATCTAATACATATTTTAGTATAATGGCAAAGCATACTAAAGATATGAGTGCTTTTCATTATGCCCAACAGTGTGTAGTTGTTCAGGCAAAAATCTGGGAATGAAGTGTGTGCCATTTCATGCAAGTTTGATTTTGATAATGCTATGTGTAGTTTCAGTTGCAGTGCTTCATTTTGCAGGATATATGAGGTATTTTGCAGTTTGGGTGTGTGGTTTTGTGAATTGTGTTAAGTATTTTGATAAAAACAGACTAGTTTGCAAAATTGTGTGTTAGCAATTAGAAAAAAACAACACTCCCGAAGCAAATACAGATATTTAAGTCTCTAACTGATCCTTTTTCGGATTTCTAAAGTTGCAAAGAAAGAAAAAGTTCATGGTCATAGAACAAAATTAGACTGACAAAGCCAATGTCTTCATTGCCTGATGCAATGTTTCAATTTTTGTTAAGTGTTCAAGTTTTTGTCTATCGAAATCAACATTATAAAACTCTGACAAAGGCACAAACCATATTAACTTTCTTTTTCCTCTGGTCATGCTTTCAAATTGTAAATAGTTATTGGCAAAAGACATGGACGTACGCCCGGCCCAGATGAAGGTGTGGACATTCAAAGTGAAATTGGGGTAATGGATCAGTACAGTTTTTGTGTCGACTGAGTTGCACTTAAACGGTTCGAGTTTTATACTGTAAATTGGCTGCTTATTAGTCATAATAATACGTGCAATCACAGTTTGAAATGTGTTTTAGTGAGTGAAAATGTGTTTAGAGTTTTGAAAAAAAAAGAGTACATGAGATTTGCAAACCACCTGATTACAGAAAGTGATTTATTCGACAAATTGGTTTAGGCTATGGACAATTTGGTTCAGAGAATGGGGTTTAGTGTTTTAGCAATTCAGAAAAACTGTAATAGTAGTAAGGTACACTGTAAAAAATATTGTTGGTTTAACTTAAAAAATTAAGTAACCTGGTTGCCTTAAAATTTTAAGTTCCTTGAAATTGAAAAAATTGAGTTAATACAATGAAGGAAATTGATTTAATCATCAGAAACTTAAAATATTATGTTATATGAACCACATAAATTATTTAAGTTGATTTGACAAAAGAAAAATATGTTGTGATTACAAATCATTAAAATATTTTTTTACAGTGTATATAAATACATAATCTATATTATACAAGTATAAATATTTTATATATGAATAACACATTTTCTTAAATATATACATGCATATGTGTGTATTTATATATACAAAATAATTCTATACAGCACACACAAATATATTATGTAAACAGAGACTTTTATTTTGGATGCGATTAATTGCAATTAATTTTTGCACAGCCCTAAAAAAATATTTTCAATGTTTCACAACATTTTTTCTTTTGTCAGATCAACTTAAATAATTTATTTATTTCAGATAACTTATTATTTTGAGTTTCTGATGATTAAACCGATCTCCTTCACTCTGTTAACTCACTTTTTCCAGTTCAATCAACTTAAAATCTTAAGGCAACCAGGTTACTTAATTTTTTAAGTTAAACCAACAATATTTTTTTACAGTGTAGTTATTAGGAATAAGGGATGTACTGTATGTGGTCATGCAGAATAAGGCTTTAATATACACTAATAAACAGCCAATATCCTTGTAATGTGCAACTAGTCAGAATTGGACCCTAAAATAAAAAAAAAGTGTTAGACCCTTCACAACTTTCATCTGCACTTATATAGCAAGATAAATATTGCATTTATACACTTTATATTCTTCAATCTCTTAAACTTCGTCAGACGAGAGCATTGAATCGTTTCAAACGCGTGATTGGCTACTGATGTCCCACTTTTATTTGCACATGCTCCATGATCTCAGGATCAAATCCTGAGTGGACTGATTTGGCTTTGTCAACTCAACTTAGCTTCAACTACTCTCGTGGTACGAGCCCCAGGTCTAAAGCGGATGGGGGAAAATAAATAAATAAAACTTCCAATTATAAAGTTCAATTCCATCATACAAAAACACATGAAACATAAAAAAAAAACACGAATGAAAATCCTGTTTGTAGTTTTTTCTCTGTACAATTCCAGACGACCAGGTCCTTTAAAAGACTCCCGCTAATGGCATTGGCCACGCTGAAACCTCGGCGGACAAAACAATGACAGGTTTTTCTCATGTGCTGAAAAGATGCATAAAGCTTTATTGATAAGAGATATTGCACGCTTCCATAAGCTATCAAATTCATCTCTGGTCTTAATAGAGAATCTCTTTCAGAAGTAATCTTTCAGAATTACACAATCCGGCTATTAGAAAAAAGCCACGGAGGTTCAGATTCTTTCCACAGATGAATGCATTAGTGTGCGCAGGGTAAGCGTCTATTGTGATGTCCGCTTACGCCATTGTGAGGCGCAGTCACTCTCGGCGAAGCCTAAAAGGTGTGGGCAACTTCGGGTCAGGGCCGTTCTAACTGTGTCCATATCCGAGACCAAATCAACAGATCTCCTATCTTTTCTCTCAGACTTTTCTCCTTCCACACCGAACACACACGCAACCCTGAATGTATCAATAGGCTGATACGTACCAAGGTCAGAGAGTAATCTTTTTGAATGGAGCCGACATCAGAATAATGTCCGTAGAATGTTTACGAAGACAAATCCGCCCGGCTACCGCGAGGCCGAGACGGAGATCTTTAATGGAAATAAGTGTTAACACGGACACACCTGCACCAAAATTTTGTGTTTTCCCTCCGAGGAGCATCTGGATGGACGGAGTGAACTCTGATTCAATTAACTCGTCCTGTGACAAGGGTCTCGGTGAGAGGAGTCGGACTACGGTCGGCTCTAGCCTTCCTTCGAGACCTCGCATGAAAGGAGAAGCTCTGGGTAAACAAATATACAAGCGAATGCACCTTGAACAGGCAGAGCGACGCTAACTCGCTGGAAATAAATGCCGGTTGAGAAATAAAATTGCGATTAAAGCTGTGTGTTTTTTCTTTGAAAATGTACCAGCTTAATTTGCAAGACGGCTATTAGTTAGACACTCAACCGACGGTGCGTTTGGGACGGGACTCTCTGTTTTCGGACCAATGGAAGACCTGGCAGATCACCTAGGCTGCAAAATACTACTTTCTCAAAATTTGACGGATTTTTACTCTGTAAACAAGTGGAAAAATGGGTCTAACGTTGGGAGCAAGGATGCACTCTAAGAAATGCTGGGTTGTTTTAACCCAATTTTGGGTAAAATATGGACAAACCCAGCCATTGGGTTAAAAATGTGATTTAAAAATCTAACCCAATGGCTTGGTTTGTCCATATTCTGCTTAAAATTGGGTTACAACAACCCAGCATTTTTTAGAGTGTGCAGAAAATTTTTAAAAAATTAAAAATGTAATTAAAAAAAAATACAGTTGAAGTTGGGTTACAATTTTAAATGACATTTTAACCCAATATTTAGGTTGGTCCATAGTTGACCCAAATTTGGGATAAAACAACCCATGGGAGTGTTTCCCGAAAGCATCGTTACTTAGCCAACTATGGTCGCGAGTTCTGTCGTTATCAGCATCAGTTCATCGAGTCGGTGTTTCCTGAAACCATCGTTCCAACGCAACATTCGCAAACAGCATCGCAAAGACAGCTCTCGACCTGTGGTTAGAGTCATACACTCTAAAAATGCCAAAAATGTCAAATATGGACAAACCCAGCCATTGGGTTAAAAATGTAATCTAAAAATGTAACCCAATGGCTTGGTTTGTCCATATTTTACCCAAAATTGGGTTAAAACAACCCAGCATTTTTTAAAGTGTGCATTACATTTAAAAATATATTTAAATAGAAATTTTAAAAAAATACAGTTGAAGTTGGGTTACAATTTTAAATGACATTTTTACGCAACATTTAGGTTTGTCCATATTTGACCCAAATTTGGGTTAAAACAATCCATCGGGGTGTTTCCCGAAAGCATCGTTAGCCAACTATGGTAGCGAGTTCCGTCGTTATCAGCATAGTTCAACGAGTCGGTGTTTCCCGAAACCATCGTTCCAAAGCAACATTCGCAAACAGCATTGCAAAGACAGCTCTAGACCTGTGGTTAGAGGCATACACTCTAAAAATGCTGGGCTGTTTTAACCCAATTTTGGGTCAAATATGGACAAACCCAGCCATTGGGTTAAAAATGTAATTTAAAAATGTAACCCAATGGGTGGGTTTGTCCATATTTTACCCAAAATTGAGTTACAACAACCCAGCGTTTTTTAGAGTGTGCATTACATTTGAAATTACATTTAAAAATATATTTAAACAGAAAAACAGATATTTTAAATTGTAATATTTCAGAATATTACAGTTTTGATGTTTTTTTTACATTTTAAAAATGTAATTAAAAAAATACAGTTGAAGTTGGGTTACAATTTTAAATGACATTTTTAACCCAACATTTAGGTTTGTCCATATTTGACCCAAATTTGGGTTAAAACAACCCATGGGGGTGCGTTTCCCGAAAGCATCGTTAGCCAACGATGGTTGCGAGTTCCGTCGTTATCAGCATAGTTCAACGAGTCGGTGTTTCCTGAAACCATCGTTCCAATGAACATTCGCAAACAGCATCGCAAAGTTGTGTGGTTTGAACGACAGCTCTCGACCTGTGGTTAGAGGCATACACTCTAAAAATGCTGGGTTGTTTTAACCCAACTTTGGGCCAAATATGGACTAACCCAGATGTTGGGTTAAATTTTTGCATTACATTTTTAACCCAACATTTCGGGTTTGTCCATATTTGACCCAAAATTGGGTTAAAACAACCCAGCATTTTTTGAGTGTATATTGCATCACATTTGGAGGTAATAAATCCTTATCTTGAGCAAAATAAGCAAGCTGACATTCAGTACAACAGTTGCCTTTTATTTAGAATACATACAAATGTCATTTACGTCTTTTAGTTTTTCAAAGTACCGTGTTGTGCGAACGTGCTCTCCATGTAAGTACGAGCCAAATATTGAGTCAATTATATTGATATAATTAGAAATAGTCCTCAGATGACATGTCAGTAATTTATATAAAACAAATCTAGCGTTAATTGGATTTCAAACAGTTTCATAAAAGTAGTTATTACTCCACCACGTGCGAAACCAACGTGGTCGAACGATACTTTGCGACAACGTGTTTCGGGAAACAGTCGCGACTACAAAAAATGCTGGGTTGTTTTAACCTAATTTTGGGTCAAATATGGACAAACCCGAAATGTTGGCTTAAAAATGTAATGTAAAAATTTAACCCAACGGCTGGGTTAGTCCATATTTGACCCAAAGTTGGGTCAAAACAACCCAGCATTTTTTAGAGTGTAGCTAGTTGTTTTCTCTAATGATGCATCGTACTATGGTAGTGAAGCAGAGAGTCAGATCGTTGTACGGGAAACGCACCCCTGCATTGTATAGCATGTATTCAAATGTCATGGTTTTGCTGTAATTGTGAACAAACAAAGTGCTTTGGGGCTGGAAACTTCTCACGTCTGGTTAGGACGCGGTGGAAGAATGAAACGCTGCCATTGACGATAGTCCCCTATTGTGGTCTGACAAACCAGAGCGCCAGACCATAAATCAACTGGTGAAGGACACCAACACGAGACACCACAGGGACTGAGAGAAAGAGAAAGAGAAGAGCAGTGTGTGTGTGTGTGTGTGTGTGTGTGTGTGTAGCTCTCAGTAGCAGCCACGCTGCGTTCTACATGTGTAGATCAGCTGTCATCTCACACTCTCCTCGCTTTGGATCTGGAGAGACGTTCAAAAAACAAAGCGTTTAATGGCGAGGAGTATTTTGGGGGGTTTCGGGGAGAGAAGGGGCTTTTTATCTGTGCCGAGCCGAACGACACTGTGTCATCCTGTCTGGAACCTTTCATGTTTCACTTCACTGCACACTTCACAATCCCTCTCCTCCTCTCGGCTGCCACCGAATACATTAGTCTTGTTGTTCTGGCAGTTGTCATGTTTTTAAGACGTTTAAGTAAAATGCAGAATAATAACAATGGCTGTGATAAAGATAATCCAAGAGATGCCTCCGCTCTATGCGTGTGCAATCCAATCTGATGTTACGTATGCTATAAAACTATCACGAGATGAAAATAAGCTTGATGTTTGATTGAAAGAGGAATCCTAAATGAACATTGTAATATCCAACAGTGAGACTACTTTGCTTTCAAAAAAATTAATATGATAACCTTTCTGTTCCTACTTATATATGAGTATTTCCAAATGAATCTGATTTTCAACAGGGGGAAAAATTCATCAGGAATTGAGGGGGATAGGTTAAAAAAATAATGTTAACATGCAAAGAAAATTGTTTCAGATGGAGAGCAATTTATTACAAGGATTATGAAGACAAATACATTTTCTTTGGGATTGCATGCACCCTGGTTCATAATTCTAGAAATATGAGGGTAGAAAGTAATTGAAGTCCATTTTCATTTCAATAGCTATTAATATATATATATATATTTACATTAATATATATATTTACATTTTACATATGCGTATATTTTACATTCGCATATTAACATTATAATTAGCGTTGTGAGATTTGTCGCCTTTTATAGTTTAATAAGTGCAAATTCTTGTACTGTAATACTACAAAAAACTGTAAAATGTGTGTGTGTGTGTGTGTGTGTGTGTGTGTGTGTGTGTGTGTGTGTGTGTGTGTGTGAAGATTTCAGTGAAAACTGTGGGAGTGTGTAAGTGTCTCTGATCCATGACATCTGTTCCTCCTTGGCAATATGTGGAAAAACCCTCGCACACACACACACGTACATTGTGTTTTTGGGAAATTTAGACATAATGATTTTTATAATGCACAAACTATATTCCACCCCTATCCCTAAACCACCCATCACTGAAAACTTTCTGGACTTAAAAATATTCAACAACAACAAAAAAAAATCCATCACAGTATGATTTATAAGCGGTTTCCAAAACAAGTCCCCATAGATCGATCTATCTATCTATCTATCTATCTATCTATCTATCTATCTATCTATCTATCTATCTATCTATCTATCTATCTATCTATCTATCTATCTATCTATCTATCTATCTATCTATCTATCTATCTATCTATCTATCTATCCATCTATCCATCCATCCATCCATCCATCTATCTATCTAAGATGTGCCAATCTTCTGGGTGAATTGTGAACCCACAGCCAAGTAAACACACACACACACAAACTATTCATTATTTGTACAGTTGCGTTATTCTTTTAACTTCTTCCCTCAGCAGATTTAATTTCCTTGTAAATGATTTTTGCAGTCTTTTTCACTAAATGCTTAATGTTGATTATGTGGAGATATTGAACACATTAATGTACCAGTAAGCACATCAGTGGTGTGTGTGTGTGTGTGTGTGCAGTAGTGTGTGATCTCTCCTGTCTGGATCTGTCCTGCCCTCTAGTGACCATCCGCTAGAAAACAACCACAGAAATATCAAATACAAATATGAAAACCAGAATCAAAAAGGAGATCTGAAACTAATGCACACGAGACGGTTAATAAATAGTAAATACATTATATAGCGCTTTCACACACTCAAAGGCCACCGAAGCACTTTTTCATATCGCCTCACATTCACCCATTCACACACTGACGGAGTAATAGTCAATAATGCTGGGATCGCTTTTGAAAATATGCTGAACAAAAATCTATCATTTGATTATTGCAATAAAATTAAAATCAAACCAACAAATAAACAAATCTTTGTGGTTTTGTTTACGTTTCCATCAAAAAAAAAAGACTTAATGTTTTTATAATTATTAGCTCAGAACTTTTCCTTTCCTTCTATCAACAAATGAACAACAAATAATGCATTAGGTTTAAGGCAATAACTGCTAATGTATCTGTGACTTCTGCATATTTACTGTACACATACTTTTAATGTTCACATACTCTTGCAATTTGAACAGAATCTCATTTATGTCTGCAGTAGATGACACATTTACGGTACATCAGCAGAATTGACCATAAATATGTTCAAATTACGAGTTCAGAAACTAGATGCTTATGTTTTACGCCACACCAACTCAAAGTCATCATTACTGTCAAAACCAGGACGATAATTATTAAAACAGTATATTTGAAATCTATACTGATAAAGCAATCTGTTGTTGTGTGCCAAACCGTTTCAGAAGCAGCAGCAGCAGAACGAGAGAGAGAGAGAGCGAGCGAGAGAGGCATCAGATGCCCAGTGAGAGGTCAGCTCGATATCGAATTTTTTCGAATATTTCGCTGAATACCTCCTGGCACTGTAAATATTTTTGACTACAGCCTGATACTTTAGGGAAGCCAGTTCTCCCCGCACAGCTCTCCTGCACTTCTAGTCGGCCCAGAAAGAGAGAGAGAGAGAAGTAGAAACATCGCTTCAGGTTATTCATGGATTGACTCTTCAAATCCCAACATATGCTCCTCTGTTTCCATTCCCAAGCACCGGGAGAAATGGAGCATTTCCTCTCCACCACCCTGTCCGCTGCTCGCAATGTAAATCAGAGAGAGAGGCAATGCAATCCAAGCACATGTGGGGTGTGTGTGGGCTGCCCGAGCCAAGCTAAAGACCCCATCCAGCAGCCTGTCAGTCCGTGCGTGTGTGTGTGTGTGTGTGCGTAAGCATGATTTTCTTTAAATAACATCTATCTGCTACTCCTGAAACATTGTGAGTGATGCAGGACATTTTTGGGGGTTATAGGTTTTGATTCTGCGTGAGTGAAATCTGAAGCTCTTTGAGGTTTTCCATAAATTATTTCCCAAAAAAAAGAGATGTTTTTCATGAATCAAGCCTGATTTCTGTAAATCATATCATAAAAGCATGTTATATTCTCAGTATGCGTAATCAGTCTTAAAGTTCAGCTGTAATGCTTATGGCTATCTGAAAAACACACGCCGTTTAATGAGACACTTAAAGGAAACTCTTACGGTTTGCAATCATCGCGATGCATTCGGCTGAGCACTTAAAGTACAAACACTACTTAAGGGCAAAGGTTTGGAATAATTATGAGTTTAATATTACGTCTCTTATGCTTAATAAGGATGCATTTATTTTATCAAAAATAAAAACGGTAATGTTGTGAAATATTGTTATTAAGAAACTCTTTGGTGTTTTAATACATTTTTCAAATGCAATTTGAAAGTCACGTGATGCTTCAGAAATTACTCGAGTATGATGATTTGCTGCTCAATTATCATCAAATATTACTCAATTCGTAATGTTTTTTTTTATCAATGTTGAACTTGTTATCAATGATCCTTTGATTCTTTGATGAATAGAAAGTTCAAAGAAATTTAGCATTTATCTAAAGTAGAAATCTTTTGTCAAGTAAAAAACTTTTGCTGATAATTTACTCACCCCCATGTCATGCAAGATGTCCATGTCTTTCTTTCTTCAGTCGGGTTGTTGATGAAAACATTCCAGCATTTTTCTCCATATAATGGACTTCAATGGGGTCCAAGCGGTTCAAGGTCCAAATGAGAGTTTCAGTGCAGCTTCAACACTGTAAAAAATATATATATATATATTCATGATTTGTAATCACAACATTTTTTTCTTTTGTCAAATCAACTTACATCATTTAAGTAGTTCAGATAACATAATATTTTGAGTTTCTGGTGATTAAATCATCTCATTCATTGTATTAACTCATTTTTTCCATTTCAATGAACTTAAAATTAAGGCAACCAGGTTACTTATTTTTTTAAGTTAAACCAAAAATATATTTTTTTACAGTGTATACAATATATTATTTTTAAATTCAACAATATATTTTTTTAAAGGGCTTTAAACGACACCAGACGATGAATAAGGGTCTTATCAAGTGAAACGATCGGTCATTTCAAAAATATTAATAAAAAAGTTTAAGTTTTATAAGCACAAATGCTCGCCTTGCTCTGTTCGGTGTGATACTCCTGTTCGAACTCGTTCATCTATGAGCAAAGACTTATCTAAACATTGAAAATGAAAAATCATAATTATTCCAGACCTTTGACCGGTGGTGTAAATGCATTAAAGAAAATATCGATCACTATTCAGAGATGATCAACAAGAATATCATTCAGTATGCAAATTCTACAATGTCAACTACATTTTGCATGGCAAAATGCAATCCAAAGTATAAAGATTACAAACTGAAATGATCTACAAAATAAATTCTGAACGCAGGCTGAATTCATTTCAGTAGTTTAATACTCTGTTTAAAGGTTTTGTATGTTGCATCACTGCCACACTAACACTGCAACCCTCATCCAAATATTTTCCTTGCGAGTGCTGTTCTTTCATACGGTTCTTGATGTGTTTTCTGTTTACAGTGCTGATGTGTCACATTTAGAGATCAATTTAATAATAGTGTGTGAACTTGCGATCAAACGCTAATGCGAGATAGGACGCGTCGTTTTCCAAGCGGTGTCAGAAGATCAAATCTAAAGGCATGTCAGAAAGTGGCGTGTTTGTATTCGTGTGTTGTTGTTTTTGCTCAGTATGCCGCTGTCACACATCTTTCAGCTCGTTTTATTTATTTCTTTATTTTTGTTCTTAAGATACACTCAATCTTTTCTTGCTTCACGTACAAGAGTTTTTTTTTTCCCATTCCGCACCTTCCTGATCCAGCTGTCATTCCTTTTTTCCCTCCGCCTTTGATCGCGTGTAACAGCCATCCATCTCATGTGTGCTTCAATCTGATGTAGAGTTTCACCATCAACTCTTTTTAAAGTCCAAACGAACTGTCTGAAGTCTTTCTAGGAGTATAGACACATGCTTTTGCCACTTTTAGCAGGATATAAACTGATATCCATGAGCAGCGATGTATATTTTACATTAAAATGTTTACACACTACTGTTTGCTGTGGTGGCCAGCATCATACTGTAAAAATACGGTGTGTCACTGTTTTTGAAATTAACAGCTAAATACTGTTTGTTATCTACAGTATAAAACTACTTTAATAGAAAGATGGATATGTCAGTGCAAGTTGCTTTAATTTCAAATACCGACTGTTCTCATGAAGTAGCATGTGTATGACGCACCAATTCGTATTTCCATTTTTGGCGTGCTATCAACACGCATAATCGCTTTTCAGCGTGTTTATGAACGCCATTGACTTAACGTTACATTACTGTACATATAAATATATGACTTACCTCAACCCCGTCCCTAAACCTACCCGTCACTAGGGTTGGGTATCGAGAATCGAGTATCGATTGGAACGGGGACTAACTTTTCGTTTTTCCCGGAATCGTTCAAAAGTTAAAATTTCGATTCCTAGTTTCGATATTCACAGTCAAAGACGAAACCGCTGAACAACACAAACGAAGAAGCGTCTACCGGAAGTGTTGGAATAACGGCGCGAGTCGAACATGAGTAGCTTACGTCGGCGGTCCAAAGTGTGTCTTCACTTTTCTAAAAATAACGAAATCTCGGCAAAATGCAAAATTTGTGACAAAAGGAGTATTTGTGACAGAAGGATTATTTCCTTCAGAAAGACCGTTGGTTAGCAAGGTTAGCTAAACTTTTTTGACCCTGCCTCTTAAAAGAATCGGAATCGAGAATCGTTAGGAACCGGAATCGAAACAAGGAATCAGAATCGGAATCGTTCAAATTCAAACGATACCCACACTCTTAGAAGAAAAGGTTCTATATAGAACCTTAAAAGTTTCTAAAGCGCTACGTATTTGGAACCCCTAAAATTTTCTATATCAAAATTCAAGATATGGGGGTTAGAAAATGTATATATTTATATCATTTTATGTAGTTAATCAATATACCACGAAGAGTGCCATTTCAGATTTTCTCCTCCAAAAATCAGCATGATTAAAATGTGATATTAAGTTTAATAAACAATAATTTAATTACAACTAAAAATATTGGAGAATAATGTAATATATGAATGAAAAATAGCCTATAAAGAACCTTTGTGCCAAACGGGTTCTTTATTGTCATTATAGAACCTTTAGCATAAAATGTCATTTGGAGTTGAGTTAAGAACCCTACCCTTTTCTAAGAGTGCAACCTTACCCGTCACTAGGGTTAATGGCATTTATGACTGTTCCCTTACCATCATACACTCTTAGAAGAAATGGTTCTATTTAGAACCAGAAATGGTTCCATCCCCCGCTTCATATATGGAACTCCAAAATGGTTCTATATAGAACCATTTTTTTTTTGGTAAAATGTTCTATTGGCCAAGTACGGAACCCCAGGGTTCTATATAGAACCAAGAGGAACCCTTTTTTAAGAGTGTATAGAACCTTTTAGGGGTTCCAAGTACGTAGCGCTAATAGAACCTTTTAAAGGTTCTATATAGAACCTTTTCTTCTAAGAGCGTAGGGAAAAAAAAGAAAAGATCTTGCTTCGTTTCGCTTGGGATATTTGACGGCGTGTACAGAAACGCGGAATAACTCGGACATTAATGGCATAGACATACACGCATACACGCGGATAGATCAAAATGCGTAGAGATAACACGCCACTTGACTCGAAAGTGGCGTGAATGTTTACGCAAAAGTCATGATGTCATGTTGTCAAATAAGCTCATTACTGCATTTTAACCGGGACTTAGCTTAAGCCTGGTCTATGAAACCAGGGGTTAAAGTTACAGTAGTAGAATGTCTAAAGTGGACCAACGACATGGGGTTACCTTAAAAAAATTTAATCAAGTAATAAAAATGCAGAATAGATGCATGTTCATAAATGATCTCAGACTTTTGGACCCCACTGTACAAATCATCTGTTAATGGTTTACACTCCACCTCTTTTCAAAAGAACTAAATGCCACAAGCTTTTCCTCCGTCCTTTTCCTATTGGTGTTACATAGGCAAATGCATAGGAAGAGCTTCGAGTCAATTCCCCTCAGGCATTTGTAAAAATAGAGCTTTTTTTTTCCCTTTGCCTTTTGAGACTTAATGACTCTTTTGCAACTCCATGGAGAATTGCTCTCCGTAATTGATTATTAAAACTTGAAATTGCAAAGCACATCCATTATTTGATGAGTGAATGTGTTATCCTCGTAATTAACAAAGCAGGGTACCAGCCGTCCTTCCACAACGAGACCTCTGGAGTGAAAAAAAAGAAAGGAGAAAAAAAGGACAGAAATCCCGGGGTTAAGCAGACGAGAGAGTCCGCCGCTCTGAAACACTGCAATTAGCTTCAACTACAATCTATCAGAACGAGGGAGGGGAAAAAAACAGTGTCTGTTTATTCACTCGGTCTGAGAGAGAGAGAGAGAGAGAGAGAGAGAGAGAGACTGAGAGAGAGAGAAAGGGACATTAAAAGGAGAAAGTTTGAAAATTGCATTTGTTTTATCAGTCTGTGTAACAAAGTATTGTGTTAATGGGCTGTGGTCCGTAAATGATTTGCCCTTGTGTCATCCTGAAGGATTTTTACACAGATATTACTATGCAAACATAAACAATTTGGTGACCACAGTGTTAAGCTCCATAAAAAACACCGTAAAATGGACTGGCGCAAAATTTGAAGTCTTCAAATGAAGTCAGCTTCATTGTTAAATAATAATCTTCACCTTTGCAGAAGCTCTGAAATCTCATTCATATTCAGAATCAAAGCCAGCATGTCAACGCTCAAAGTTTGACACTTATAATATAGATTTTGAAAAAATGAGCACATATTACTTATGTGGTCTGGTTTTTGTCAAACCAAATAACAGTCTGTGAGTCTGGAGAAACACGAGGGAGAGAAATTATGAGGATTATTTTTAGCTTTGGCTGAATTATTGGCTCAAAACTGTAGAGATTCTCAGTTTCCATGCATTAATCGCTTTTATTCTGACCAAAACAGGCTTTAATTCAATTCCAATGTGAATTATTTCCCAAATCTAAGTCTCATTGTGTGACAAAATCTTATTAAAGTGATTGTCAGTATACATGTCAATATATACTTTCTTGAAAAATATTTAGTCCACATTTAGCGCACATATGAAAACAGAAGATCTACATGCATTGATAAAGTGGATGCATCCATGGTATTCTGTGTCAAACTGGCGACATTACATCAAAATATCAATGCATCATATCTCAGTTTTTCAGAATCATATTTGCAATTTTGAGATAAAATATTTGCTAATGAATCGGTCTGGCTGATATTCCATCAATCAGTCATTTATAATCAAGTAATATCACAAACAATAAGAAGTAAATTACAATATTACGTCAGTAACAAACAAAGTCGAAGCAAAATCAACAATAAAGTACATCACACAGTCGTTTCGCTCCGGTTCCTGGGCTACTCTCGTTTCACTCGTTTCCTTTATAAACAAATCAGTGTTTCTCGAGTGAATGATGCAATGACTCGATAGCTATGTTTCCATCCACACGTTTGTATCCGAAATAAGAGATATCGAATCAAAAATGCGTTATGGAAACAGTAAAATTCGATTGAATTTCATGAATATCGACTCGAATGAAATGCGTTCGGTGTCATCAGATTTTATCTTGATTGATATACGGCTTTATGCGAGAAACGTTATTATAGCGCGATCCATTTTGTCTAGCAAAACTTTGTTCGCAAACGTTTGCTTGAATGTTGAGCGATTCCGTGCGAAAATGAATGGAAACACCTAAAAATGTCTCCAATCAATAGAGTGCCGAAGGGATGACGTCACCTTGTAGGCCGAAACGCGGAAGTGAGTTAGCATTTTAGCACTTCCGGTTCCCTCGCCCTAAAGTCAATGGGTTTTTTGAATGGGTTTTTGCTAAATCGCCTGAAATAAGGTCTGTGGTGAACAAAGCCTCTGAATATTTTCACGTTATGATCTATGACATAAAACACACCAGTTATAACCTGCTTGTGGTTTTTTAAACTTTATTATGTCCTAAAAAACGGCGGTTGCTAACAAGTTGCTAAAAGGGACTACATACTTTGTCGGGGACTTTAGACGTCATCATGATAAACAGGAAATCTCTCACTAGCCCGCGTGTTAGCCTCACGTTCTGTGCTTGTCAAGAAATTATTTGTATCTATAGTTATCTTAATACATAGAACACTATTATATTTCTCTCTCCCTAGTTTTACTTACCGAGACTCGATAAACTTTGTCCCTCATGCTGGCCCTTACAATACCGACAAGTAAACCAGCATCAAAGCTGCACTGTTGTACATGTCCAGATTTATAGTGGTTCTCTCCTCGATCTATGGTTTTTTTATCGTTTAAGAAAAAGGACATAAGATGTGAGATTGATACGGCCATACTTAACGTTAGTGCTTCTGATATGGTAAAATCGCGGGGTTTTTGTTTGTTTTTTGTTGCTTTTTTTTCTGGCGAATTAGCAAATGGAAGGCACCCATACAATCAAACATAGTAAAAGATAATTTTTAAAGTTTATTTGGGGCACATTGATCATGCATCTTATAATCACAAAGAAATTAATATTACAGTTTATATAAACTAACAAAATAATAAATGAATAAATAAAACATTGACAAAAGATTAAAAAAAAATAAGATAGGCACGCATTGACAAAATTATTTTCTTACATTTTTGGAAAAAACGAATGGGCAATATATCTAATGAAAAAGTGGACAAGTGTTCATAAACAGCGCTAATCATAATGAGCGAGCGTGTTTTTTAAATAAAGTTTGAGGAAGCTTGATGATGACGTTGATCCGCGACCATGGTGTTCTGTAGTCCGGTTATAGCCTACCGTTAGCATTTTATATCTGACGGCTTTATTTAGGCATCAAAATGTATAAATGTTGGATTAACCTGTAAAGATTATCTTGATAGACAAAACGTGTAAGGGTCACAACTCTTTGTTGAACACAGATCTTATTTTTTGCGATTCTCCAAAAATCTATGGGGAAAATGCCTTGCTTTTCGATCGAGGGAACCCATGCGCCGCTAACTTCCGGGTTGGCATACAAAGTGACGTCATCACTTCGGCACTCTATTCGATCGCAAAACAGCACGTGACGTCATTACGCACGTTTTTATTCGCTTTAAAGCCGTTGAATGGAAACACACTTTCACCGGCTTTATTCGCAGTATATAATTGTTGTTTCTTTTACCGAACTTCAGATAATTCGATTAGCAAGTGGATGGAAACTTGGCTGACACCTTCAATTGTCGCCACCTGCTGGTATAACGAAAAATTGCTATAAAATACAGCTTTTAAAAGCATTTAACTTTTACAACACTAATATCTAGTGAACTGCTCTTAGAAGTCTATGAGATGCTGTACAGTCCTCAGATCTGCTCTTATCAACAGACTGAACCCTACGGTGTCTCCTTCTGTTGTTATATGCGTGTTTAAAGGAGCACGACAGTATTGTTTACAGTAAAGTCACTTGCTCCTGTAATCTTTGCTTACTTTGCTAGCGGTTCACTACCTCTGGGGCTTTGCTGACATTAGCACTGGCATTAATGGGAACTGGAGCTGTTCATGCCTCGGGGCCCAGCTTGACCCTTTTGGAGGGAACACTTCCTATGTTCCTTCAGTACCTTCACCTTCAGCCTTTGCATGCTCCACCTCACCCCGTGACCAGGTGCATCCAGCGGGCGACTCACTGGGCGGTACGGAGGATTTTTACATTTCTCACTGTACTAACTGTACATTTACAATCACCTACTGCCAACATAATGATCACGATTACTCATGATTCTCCTGTGTCTATTAAAGGAGTAGTACACTTTTAAAAAACTTTTGCTGATAATTTACTCACCCCCATGTCATCCAAGATGTCCATGTCATTCTTTCTTAAGTCGAAAAGAAATTAAGGTTTTTGATGAAAACATTCCAGGATTTTCTCTATATAATGGACTTCAATGGGAACCAAAACGGTTCAAGGTCCAAAAGACAGTTTCAGTGCAAACTGCAAACTGTTCAAAGGGCTTTAAACGATTCCAGACGATGAATAAGGGTCTTATCAAGCGAAACGATCGCTCATTAAAAAAAAAAAAAAAAAAAAGTTTAAGTTTTATAAGCTCAAATGGTCGCCTTGCTGTTCTGTGATGCGCGTTCGTGACTCCCTGTTTGAACTCGTTCATCAAAATGAACGAATCTTTTCCAGAGTCAACTCGTTCGTTTCGTCCATTGAATGAATCAAATGACACGAGAAAAAGATTTGTTCGTTTTGACACGAACTAATACTAGAGTATTATCTAGTTGTGTAGTTAAATTTAACAGCTGACAGACATTCAACATAACTCGTTTGTGAGAGTCGAACAGAAGGACGGACAAAAGCAGTGAAACGTCAATAAACTGATCTGAGTTCTTGCCATATTTTATTACTATTTTCTAAACTATAGCGAATAAACTGTGATAATACGAGAAATGTTTAAGGTGTCTGAATACATTTTGGTTTGATTGTATATAGTTTTCGCGCTATATTGCAGACCCAGTCAGTGGAGCTCGGCCCCAGACACAGGTGCCGTATAGCTAAGCGGATCACAGCTATCCACAGGCACTTTGGACTGCATTTAGCAGGATGAATTCATTAAGGAACGGATTCTCTCAAGTGCTCTCTCTCTCTCTCTCTGACAGCTGCTCTCTCTATGTAGAACCCTGCAGCCAAACACAGATCAATGGGAGAAATACATCCACAGGAGCGTTTAACAGCAGACCTTGGAAGACAGGGAGTGTGTTTAAGACATCAGTGCATCTGTATCCTCCAGATCTGAGAAGTGAAAGTGTTCAGCCGAGAGAGAGAGAGAGAGAGAGAGAGAGAGAGAGAGAGAGAGAGCACCGCTCGGGGTGGGAGGAGAAGAGACACACTGTGTTTAAACTCACAACAGGCGGTTCAAATATCACATGCACAAAATGCGTTATGTCATGAGAATGGTGCACGGGATTTGAGATGCAGATTCTCACACGGTGCCCGACGGGTCACTCAGCAGATGGCAGTGAGAGACATGCTAATTGTGCAGCGTGCACTACAGCTGCCGCCAAAGGCAAGGTCTCTGACAACCTATTTCTCAATCGTTTCATTTCATATGACTTTATCACAATGATTGTGGTATTGTTTTGCACAGAATATTGCAAATGTGTCAATACGCACACACACAAAAAATTACATGAAAGAAAAAAGGCAGAGGCTATTTAGACATAGCGGAAGTAGATAGTGTTTTGAGCAAGTGTAAAGAGCTACAAATTTACTCTAGGAGCAAACAGTGATGGTGTTTGCACAAAGTATTACATGCTGATAAACAATTTGTACCCAGGGTAAATGTCTGACAATGTAGTGGGTGGTAAAATAGCCTTTGTCAAAGAGGTTGGCTATTTGCATTTGGTGTCAAGACACTGCCAAATAATAATAATAATAAAAAAGAAGACATAAAAACATTTGTCAGTAGGGTGCCTAATTGAATTTGTTTTTTTTATTATTATTATTATTATATGCAGTATGCAATGCAAACTAATTGATATTATCAAATAATATGTCTAATTATATATTATTCATTTTCTTTTATGTCGTATCATGCATTAGAAAATATTTCTCTTTTTCTCAATGTATTCTTTTATCACAAATTCATACAATTTTAACAATAAAAAAACACAATTAACTGACTACAGAACTGTTTTTTGGGTAACTTTACAATAAAGTCTCATTTTGTAAACATTAGTGCTCATGTATACATTTGTTAGAGTATTTATTCATCTTTGTTGACATTATTTAATTATATAAGTAGGCCTATAATTATCATGTTTGTTAATGTTACTTCTCAGTGCGTTAACTAATCTCAACCAATACAACTTTTGATTTTAAACTAACAAATGAAACCTTATTGTAAAGTGTATTTTTGTTGCCCTCGGCTAATGTATCTGCTAAATCAAGAGTGCTTTTAAAAAGAAAATCTCACCTTCTAAAAGCAGAAGAGTACTTTCGTTAGATAACCCACAAGATAATCCATCCAATTTACAAATTATTAGTCAGATTCAGGTTTGTTTGTTGCTAAAAGCTAACCTGTGAATTTAGCTTCACCTGCAAGAGCGGAGATTCAACAATCATTTACTGCCATCTTGTGGCGAGCGGTATGTAATGCAGGCCTCACAATGTCCTCATACTGAAATGTCTGATGTTCGAAAGGTATGTCATTTATTTTCGTGTTTTATTTGTTTTCTAAAAAGTTAAGTAAGGAATGAAGTGTATTCATGACTTTACTAGCTTAGAAAATAAAAAAAAAGAAAATAAAACAAATCTTTTTTTATTATTATTATAATTTTCTCTCCTTAATCATTATTATTTTGTTTGTTTATTTATTTATTTATTTATGTACTTTTTATTATATTTTTTGTACACTTTGTATACTGTGCTTTTCTAGTAAATTGTTATATATATATATATATATATATATATATATATATATATATATATATATATATATGAAGAGTTCAGATGCAAAAGCCTCTAAGTACCATTTGAAATTTTCTTCTAAAATGATCATTTTTATCAAGCTTGTATATTTAATTTCAGCAATTTCACTTAAATTGCAATGAAGATGACCTAATTATTATCATTTAAGTGAAATTACTGAACTTAAATATACAAGCTTGATAAAAATGGTCATTTTAGAAGAAAATTTCAAATGGCATTTAGAGGCTTTTGCATCTAAACTCTTCATATATTGTATTAAAATAACCATCACTGTTACATCGTTTTTGCTAATTGTTTTGTAATGTGATTTTAACTTGTTGAGTGTTTGTATTTGTGTAGGACTACAGATGGAAATTAGCATAGTGCTAAATCTGGTGCAGCCATCTTCTTAATGTAACTGCACATTGTCCTGTTATAAATAAATTAAACTAAATTAAACTAAACAGCTTACGTTACCCCGTTTATTCGGTTGTCAAAAATCTGCGTCAGCTGAACGTCGTCATTGACCAATCAGAATCAAGTATTCAAGAGAGCCGCGTGCTAATATAAATGGAAAAGTTCTTCCAGACGAAATTTTAATGTTTGTACGACAAGGTCTTTCAAGATAAAAAGATTAAAACATTTGAAGGCTTTAGGCCCTACAATGCTTAGAGCTATTAGTCCCCAAAATTAGAGCATAAACACATAGAGATGAAAATGTAATTATTTTGGTTAACAAAATGTACTGACCATATTCTAACATTTCATCATGTTGAGCTAACGTTATAAAACATTTGTTTATGTACATTTGCTTACCTGTCTAGTAAAGCTTAGTCGTGACTCGTGAAGCTCTTCCCATCACAGCTGCAGGAGTTTCCACACGTGTTGCTTTGCCTTCACCTGTCCATCCAGTTCAACCCGGACCAGTTCAGTTGGGTTCAGTCTGACACTGAGCTGGCCATCCATCATTTGAAGTCGTTCTAGCATAGCCTGAAGGTTTGTTTGGGGTCTGTTTCTTGCTGTAGGACGAAACCTTGACCCACTAGGTGTATACCTGAGGACACAACATCACGCTGTGAGGAAGCTGTGGTGTTTTTGCTTCAGGGTGCAAATCACAGACTCTGGATGCAGCAAAAGATCCCCGGAGAATCGTACTTTCTCCTCCATGTTTGACTACTGGTGTCACACAACAAGGGACCATCCTTTCACCCACTCAATAGTGTACAAAAAGCATGTGGGGTGGGTTTTGATCAGTTCATACAGCCCGTTCTCATCCCAAGACGTCATATACTGACAATGGATACATCCAACGCACATGGCACGTTATATATGGGCCAGAAGGCGCCTCCTAGTGGTCTAACACTAAACCTACCCCAGAACTAAACCTACCCATAACCGAAGCATGTTATATTGACGCTAAAGGGTGCCATGTGTGTTGGATGTATACGCATTCTGTTCTTTATGGCTTTTTTTGCTTATTCAGAATCTGCAGGTCTAAAACATTTGACCTTTTAATAAAACCCACCAAAATAATTTGTCTGTTAGTCTATGTGTGTATAAGTTTATTGGGAGCTTTGCCGCATCCATTATAGCATATTTGGCAGCCCATGGTTGTGTAGAATATTATAAGACAAGATCATTTTGGGATGGAACAAGGTTTTTCAAGTTTATTTGCTGTCAGTGTCATTAAACATCAGGAAATAAAAGTACAAAAACGTGTTTCATATTTAAACAACATAGTTCAGTGTCGCACTGAAAACAACGAGGAACAAACATTGAATAGTGAATCTACTCTAAATGAACAGACGCACGGTTAGTGAGGAGAAAACATTTGATCTGCTGGAAATGTGACTATGAGTTTGATGCTTTAATACTGTGATTCAATCAGAAGCACAAGCATGTCCAGGTCAAATTTCACTTCAAGAATCAAAAAATAGAAAAGAAAACAAATATGCTTTGAATAAATAGTTTATTTTACGATGATTACCATTACCATGCTTTATTTTCTGCATTCAAACAATTGTCATGTAATGCAGCTTTAAATTGAAAAGTCTGGTATTAGTGAAGTAATCATCCTAAAATAATGATTTATGTAAATTAGAATTGATTCCCTCTATTTATATTTATTTTTTCACATGAAATATGACCCAGTCCTTGAGGTTTTGTGAGATCTCACCGTACAGTTACCATGAAATAAGGGTGTAAAAAAACAATTCACACACGCTCCAGCATTCACACAGCTGTAGAAAAAAAAAGTCTGATCAGAAGTAGATGGATATGACAGCAATAACAGATCTAAATATCAAAAAAAAATAATAACAATAGCAATAAATCGAAACTAACAGTCAGAGAAATCGCATCATATACTGTATAAGCTTCAGCATCAGAAATCAAAAGTTACCAGTGTCCCAACTACAGTGCAATTATGTATTAAATATTTCTTTTAATACACAGCTGTAAAACAACGTATAATGTCGTGTTCGTTATACAAGAAACATACACAGAAAAAAAAAAAATCAGAGGACGCAGAAAACACACCAATTGTTCATTTATACAACAGAAATCGCAGCCCATGACAGTTATTTGGACATCCATAAATGTGCAGCTTTATTCTCGAAATGCTTTATTTAAAACAGATCCTCTGTAATTCGTTTTTTACATGAGCTCTGCCAGATCTGCGTTATCAGGTTTGTTTTCATTACAAAAAAAAAAAAAAAAATGAACGTTGTGCATCTCCTGGAAAAAGATCACGTTTTGATCGTTTTACTATTATAAATGTTCCAGTTTGTGTGTGTGTAACACCGTTTACCTGAATTCTGCCATGTGTCTCTAAAAATCAATTTCAAATGTACATCAATTGTTTGATCTGCCATCTGCCGTGACATGATTCGTCTCACACACTCGTCCATGCGTGCAGCTCTTCAGAGTAAACCGCGTTTGCCGTCGTCGGGAGGAAGTGATGCGTTCCACAGCAGACGATAACGTCGAGTGTTCGCATGTACGTTTGTGACGGGTCGCTGGTGGCGGGTACAGATCAGGACATTTCTCCCAACAAAAACACCACGTATCACGTCAACTATAAAATACCTGAATTTTTCGGACGCATGATTAAAGGATAAGAAGGAACCCCTGGAAACAGCAACAGTTTGAGCTTATTATGGCTATACCACATCTTTTACGCCGAGTGCAGACCGTTCTGCAGCAAACGTCAACTTTAAGTCACCTGTACGATATTCGTCTAACTTGGGTCATGATTGACAGCATTGACTGGGTGTTTACTGACTAACTGCTCTAATGTTTCCCAAATTGATGCTAACAAAAAGTGGTAACACTTTACAATAAGGTTCATTAGTTACTACATTAGTTAACATTAACAAAGAATGAACAATACTTCTTCAGCATTTGTTAATCTTTGGTAATGTTAATTTCAACATTTACTAATACTTTATTAAAATCTTGTTAACATTAGTTAATGCACTGTGAACTAACATGGACAAACAATGAAGAGTAGGGTTGGGTATCGAGAATCGAGTATCGATTGGAACCGGGACTAACTTTTCGTTTTTCCCGGAATCGTTCAAAAGTTAAAATTTCGATTCCTAGTTTCGATATTCACACTCCGCCGACCAGAAGAAGAAACCGCTGAACAACACCAATGAAGAAGCGTCTACCGGAAGTTTTGGCGTAACCGCTCGAGTCGAACATGAGTAGCTTACGTCGGCGGTCCAAAGTGTATCTTCAATTTTCTAAAAATATCAAAATCTCGGTAAATGCAGAGTATTTCCCTTTGGAAAGGAGTATTTCCTTCAGAAAGACCGTTGGTTAGCAAGGTTAGCTAAACTTTTTTGACCCTGCCTCTTAAAAGTATCGGAATCGAGAATCGTTGGGAACCTGAATCGAAACAAGGAATCGGAATCAGAATCGTTCAAATTCAAATGATACACAACCCTAATGAAGTGCTCGATTTGTATTAACTAACGTTAACAAAGAATAACAAATACAGTAACAAATGGTTAGTTCATGTTAGTTAATGCATGAACTAATGTTTAATTAATGAACCTTATTGTAAAGGGTTGTAAACCTTTCTGGACTTTTTTTTATCATTTTAAACACTTTCAGGAATCGATTGTGTCTCCTGCTGAAAGTATAGCGTCTTTTCTCATTCTTTGTAACTTTTAAAACTATGTATAGTTTTAATTTGTTTTGATTTATTATTATTACATTTCAATGTAACACTTAATGTAATCAACTAAAAATAGTAGTGTGAGCAGGCTGCAGTTCACTTAACGGCCACCGGTGTCGCTAATAACAAGGGTTTCTGAATTCTACATATACAGTAGCCCCTTTAATATATTTTCTAATATACCTGAGCTAACAATGAACCACTGTATTTCATGAAAGATTAATAAATACTGTAACAAATGCATTGCTCATTGTTATTAAAGGGATACTCCACTATTTTTGGAAATAGGCTCATTTTACAACTCCCCCAGAGTTAAAGTTTACCGTTTTCGTTCAGCCGATTTTCTGATTTTTAGAAGAATATCAGTAACCAGACAGTTTCTGGTCTCATTGACTTCCATAGTAGGAAAAAAATATACTATGGAAGTCAATGAGACCAGAAACTGTCTGTATACTGATATTCTTCTAAAAATCAGAAAATCGGCTGAACGAAAACGGTAAAACTCGACTGTTTAACTCTGGGGGAGTTGTAAAATAGCCTATTTCCAAAAAAAGTGGAGTATCCCTTTAAATTTATCTTAATGCATTAACTATTACATTAAATGTTACACAAATACAATAATAATAATAATAATAATAAAATTGCCAGGGTTGTAATTTGTACCTCATTCATGCTGAAAGAAATGTTTTACCCAAGAAAAAATCGTAGCGATGTGCACCCGACTTTAGTTCGTTCACACCGTTCAACATTAGCTTTGATTGATAGCTTAATAAGGTGGTCTCATCCACGCTGAGAGTGTTTGTATCAGGATCTAGTACGTTATGCATTGCCGCACCACAGATGATCATCCCTTGGTGAATATTAGGGTCCTCAAAAGTCCTTTAGTAATACTCATCCATCTCAAACACACAGAGTTCAGACCCTAATGCTCATCAGAGGGTGGACAGTGAAACTACACTGTCGAAGGCACAAGCTGATGTCCAGAAACCCTCAGAGGGTGATGCGGGCACAGTGATGTTTGAGCTTACAGGGAAGAACGCCTCTGTTCAGCTGGTAAAACTCTACTAGTTGCAGAAGGTCGGTGAAGCGTGTGTGTCCGTCGTCCAGACTGTAGAAGAGCTCGCTGTTTTCTTCAACCTGACAGTCACAAACACATTTAGAGTGTTACATCCACACACGTATTTTACAGCATTATGTGTAACTGTACACATATCATATTTTTGGCCAGAGCTGTTGTATTTGTATGTCTATATATGAACCTCTTAATATGGTGATTGTGCCTTGTTAAAAGCACACGACAATGTTACATTTTGACATAAATTGTTGAAATCTATTGACTTTATACTGTAATATATATTTTCTAGATTTGATGGATGGATGGATGGATGGATGGATGGATGGATGGATGGATGGATGGATGGATGGATAGATAGATAGATAGATAGATAGATAGATAGATAGATAGATAGATAGATAGATAGATAGATAGATAGATAGATAGATAGATAGATAGATAGATAGATAGATAGATAGATAGATAGATAGATAGATAGATAGATAGATAGATAGATAGATAGATACAAATCTTTTTCTGAGTCATTCAATGAACAAAACGAACAAATTGATTGAACGAAAAAGATTCGTTCATTTTGATGAACGAGTTCGAAAAGGAGAGTCACGAACGCGCACCACAGGAGCAAGGCGAGCATTTGAGCTTATAAAACTTAAAACTTTGTTATTTATTTTTTTAAATGCGATCGTTTCGCTTGATAAGACTCTTATTCGTCGTCTGGAATCGTTTAAAGCCCTTTGAACAGTTTGCACTGAAACTCTCATTTGGACCTTGAACCGTTTGGACCCCATTGAAGTCCATTATATGGAGAAAAATCCTGGAATGTTTATCAAAAACCTTAATTTCTTTTCGTTTCGCTAGATAAGAGCCTTATTCATCGTCTGGAATCGTTTAAAGCCCTTTGAACAGTTTGCAGTTTGCACTGAAACTGTCTTTTGGACCTTGAACCGTTTGGTCCCCATTGAAGTCCATTATATGGAGAAAATCCTGGAATGTTTTCATCAAAAACCTTAATTTCTTTTCGACTGAAGAAAGAAAGACAAGGACATCTTGGATGACATGGGGGTAAATAAATTATCAGCAAAAGTTTTTTGAAAAGTGGACAAAAACCTGACAAATGTCTTGAAATACATGATTTGAACAATGTTTTGAGGTGCGGTAACCGTAGCATAAGCTGAAAAATGACATGTTCTCATAGATGCATTACCACCTCGGGTGTGCATTACTTATCTAATAATTCAAAGGCCCGTCTTCAATTATTCCTTACTTGACTTACCGGTACAATCTGAAAGTGTTTGATTTTCTGCGTATGGCACAGTGACAGAACAAATGTCCTCGGGTTACTTTGGCTGTCCCTTACCAGAAACACCCTGGGAAGACAGATATTTACAAATTACAGAAGCTTTAATTCAAGTTCATCGAACAACAGAAGTTAGGGCTCATCATTTTCCTAAAAAACAGCATTTAGGTAGATTTAAATGAACACACCCATCGATGAGGCCCTGCTGGGCGATTAGTTTCTGAGCCTCGTCCCGGGACAGTTTGCTGTGAAACCACGGCTGAGCCACATGGATGGCTAGAGAAGGAAATGACATCATTATGTCAGAAAGAGGGAGGAACATCACTTCTTTTACTCTATTTTGTTGACGTGTGTGTGCTGACCTATGTTGGACATGGAGCTCTGAGAGGCGGATGGACTGCCATGAGAGCTCAGTCTGTGGCAGCTTTTCCTCTGGAGAAGAACAAGACAACACACACAGATTAAACACGTGTTACACACTGCATTACAAAGCACAGCGAATTGTAAGTGAAAACGTAGGCATTATCTCACACCAAATGTTTCAAACAGTAAGATACATCGAGCATGTGCACTACATGCACACCAATACGTCAATAACTACCAAAACTCAGTTTTTTAATAACCCGATTTGCTGGTTTACATGCAATTAAATTACGTGGCAAGAAAACTGCATTTACAAGACTATTAATGAACAGGTTACACCCCGGTGATGACGTCAAAGACAGAAGGAAGATAAAGGAAAACTGTTTAACACTTTACATGACCACACACATTGTCGGTGTTAAGCATAATCGCTTTAAGAAAGTGCAAACACACTCATTGTTATGGAGGACCAAACCTGCAGAAATTAAAAATGAATACATAAACAAATAAATATGCAAATAAATGTAAAAAAAAAAACTAAAATAAATTACTATTTATACTTTTATTTTCTTATTTATATATAATTATATATTTTTCCACATGTATTTATTTTTTCATTTATTTATTTATGCCTTTATTTATTTCCACTTTTATTTATTTTCACATTTATTTATGTATATATATGTATGCATGTCTATATTTATTTATGTCTACATTTATCACATATTTATTTTTTCATTTATTTATGCATTTATTTATTTCCACTTTTATTTATTTTCACATTTATTTATGTACATGTATTCATACAGTATATATACACACTCTAAAAAATGCAGGGTTGTTTTAACCCAATTTTGGGTAAAGTATGGACAAACCCAGCCATTGGGTTACATTTTTAAATTACATTTTTAACCCAAAGGCTGGGTTTGACCATATTTTACCCAACATTGGATTAAAACAACCCAGCATTTTTAATTCAGGTTTGGTCCTCCATACATTGTTGCGGTCTAAAAAATGCAATCGGCGTTTACTTCCAAGTCTTCAATGCCAGACGCCCATAAAAACGTGAGTTTTTGAGCTAGGCTCAAAACTAGGGTACAAAATAGCCTATTACTTATTCATTTTGATGTTTTTGAATGCAAAAACCAAGCAAACGTCATAAGTTGACCTCAGGCAACAATATAATAGAATTTAAAAAGCCAGTTCATGACCCCTTTAACTAATGGGACCTTAGTGTCAAAGTGCTATAGCTCATTATATATACTATACACTGCATTGGAGAAACTCCAAACTCGCTACTTTACACAGACGCAAGTATCTAGAGTGCATTGTGTATGTGTGTGTGTGTGTGAGGATGTTACCCTCCACGACAGGCCCTCTTCCACAGCCACTGACAGCGCCTCTGACGGGTTCTCTATCACCCGACTCTTGTGTCCTGAGAAGTCCATGGCCACCAGTGAGTTCTCAGAGATGCTCCTCTAAAACACACACAAACACACAATACAGAATCTCACAGAAACGGAAACAAAACTCAGAGTTTCTGAAGTTTTCCCAACCCTGGACGTCACAACAAGCATGACATCAAATATTTGCGCATAAATAAGTGTATATTTCCTGTTGAATTATGATTTTTTCACACCAGCGGACCACATCTGTACTCTCAAAATGAGGCTCACGGTGTAATGGTTTGCAGACTCTAAAACACATGGATTTTGATCATTAAAACAAAACATTAGTTATTATAGATCAGTCTTCAGTCAACACTTTATACAATATAGACTGTTTCAAAGCAGATCCATAGAAATAAACAGGCCATACACTCTTAGAAGAAAAGGTTCTATATAGAACCTTAAAAGGTTCTATCAGCGCTACGTATTTGGAACCCCTAAAAGGTTCTATAGACTCTTAAAAAAGGGTTCCTCTGGGTTCTATATAGAACCCTGGGGTTCCATACTTGGCCAATAGATCCTTTTACCAAAAAAATGGTTCTATATAGAACCATTTTGGAGTTCCATATATGAAGCGGGGGATGGAACCATTTCTGGTTCTAAATAGAACCATTTCTTCTAAGAGTGTATTGAAGCCAAAATTGACAACTCTTATTATTTTATGGATTTTGGAGTATTTATTATGTATCAGTGCACATCATTATTCATTTTTAAATCATGTACCTTCTCTGATGATGTGTTTACCGGCGAGAGGGCGGAGCAACCAACCTGTCAATCACAAGAGATCTAACCACAACCATCCAATCAATTCCCCATGGACAAAATCAAATCCCGTCCCACGTTTTCTTCTCGTTTTCGAAGCCGTTTCACTCAGATATACGTCACAACAAGAACTAAGAGACTATCGCAACTTCATGCCAACTTTTTCCAAATTAATCAATTATAAACCAAATTCAATTTCAGCAGTAAAGCAGCTCTACAGAAGACAATGTCATTAGCTCATCTACGAATTCTCAGAAACTACAAATATTCGCATGAGATCATCTACAAATTCAGAGCCAGATTTGATTTGCTCTCTCTCTCTCTGATGGAGCCGGAGGATGTTAGCTGGAGAGGAATTTTGTTATTCTTGTTCTACATGAACACTGGTTACTTTGTTCAGACGCCTTGTACGGATTTTGAGTTGTGGGGGCTAATGGCTGTGCTGGTTTTCAAGAGCACACTCACTTATCTCACAAAAGAAGCATTTCCTTTTCACAAGAGAGAAGCAGTGATTATGACTTCCAAAAGGTCCTTAATCTCAGCCATGTGCTCCTGTCCACACACACGCACTAATACACAAGCTGCAAGGGTGTACAACACTGGCTGACAGGATAATCCACAAAGACACATGCTTCACCTCATTCTGCATCAATGCTTCTTTGTGTTTGAGTAAGAAAGTGAAAGGAAGTAAATACAGACACGGAGAGCTGAATCTCACAAGACCTCATCCATGTCATACTGAGCTCTGAAATCAAACGATATTATATTTTGCTTGAATGTGAGGCTCTCTTTTTCAACTGATTTGCACTGGGACATTGTTTTCATGATAAACAAAGAAAAGTGCCTCAAAACATCTGGAAACAGGTTCTTGTTAAAGCGTGCTACTTGTCATGTTTTCAGGAATGGGGTTTTAATTAATTGAATGATGAAGAATTGAATTGTTGAAGTTCCGCAATGAGTAAACAAGATGGATGAAGTTCACAAATTTGCTTACTAACTCCTGACAGATACCACAATAGTGTCTATGGAATAATTCATTTATTGAGAGCACGAGAGGAAATATGCTAATTTGTCATTGAAAATATATTGAATTGACATTATTTTCAATTGCATAACTGCAAAAAAGAATAAAAATTAAATAAATTGAAATAAAATTGTATTTAATTATTGTGTGTCTACAGTACATTGGTGTGTAGATGCATTATCATTCATGTGTGTTTTTATATCTGGGAAAAATCTAACATATTAAAAGATAGACAGAGCATTATGTCCCCACACAAACTCATGTTTACTTACCCACAAAAAAAAAAAAAAAAAATATATATATATATATATATATATATTAGGGCTGTCAAAACGATTAATCGCATCCAAAATAAAAGTTTGTGTTTACATAATATATGTGGGTGCACTGTGTATAATTATTATATATATATAAATATACACACATGCTTGTATATATTTAAGAAATATTTTCATGTATATTCTGTATATAGATTTAATATACATATATATTATTTAATATTTAATGTATATATATATATATATATATATATATATATATATATATATATATATATATATAAATATAAATATTTTATATATAAATAATATTTTTTTCTTAAATATACATGCATGTGTGTGTTTTTTATATATATACAAAATAATTATACACAGTGCACCCACATATATTATGTAAACACAAACTTTTAGTTTGGATGCGATTAATCGCGATTAATCGTTTTGACAGCCCTAATATATATATATATATATATATATATATATATATATATATATATATATTTTTATATAAATATATATATTGTATATATTATATATATATTATACATAATATTTTTTATATAAATATATATACTGTATATATTATATATATATATTATATATATATATATATATATATATATATATATATATATATATATATATATATATATAATATTTTTTATATAAATATATATATATATATATATATATAAGTCAGAAGTGAGTTCTGATGAAAAATGAAACCTGTCAAGGATGTGCCGAGTAAAAATGACAGTATTTCAGTGCTGGTTTCCACTCTGTAATGCTGTAACGTGTGTTTATGGTTTTCCTGGAGCCTCTCAACGCTGTAAACATATATGACAGAGTGTGTCTGGAGCTCACCATTGGAGAACTCTTCTGCTTCTGATAGGGCTGGATGAAGTTCTGGTAAAGCTGCATGCCATACTGTAAATAAACAAACAACCAGATTATAGGTCTGCTCCGAAACACACTGTCCACTGCCTACATAGGCGTCTGCCTTCTGAGGGAGCTTCCTAACTCAAATAGACCCTCATATGTGTCTAAATTAAGAACGTTCTTGTGTTTGTTGTGTTAAAACAACACAAATCGGGACAACAATGGGCAGTTCTTCTCTTGTTTTACTGTGCAATTCTGAATCACAAACTCTGAGAACACCATGGACAGTAAAAGAAATGGACACAGCGACCCCATAGATTTCAACGGAGAAGCCAAGCCAATTAGAAGCACTCCAAGATCTATATATACCTTATGATATATTCACCTTTTAATATTTAGACCATTTCTATTAAATGCTATCAGGATGTGAAGAGAGTTTCAACCAGTATAAAGCAGTATATCTTTAAAATGCTGCGTATATAGGCTGCTCAATAGGCTTTTTGGGTTTCTTCTAAGGGTTCAGCATGACCACTGTCACTGCGGGATACAATGGGAACAAACCACCGAGAGAGAGACATAGAGAGAGAGAAGGTGAGAGAGAGAGAGAGTTCTCACCTTGAAGAGGCGCATGGCTGTAACCCAACACGTCCTGGTTTGCTCATCATCCGCACAGAGCAGTTTCAGGTCACGTGCAGAATTTGACTTGCTTGCCTGGATATGTAGAGACATCAAACCCTTTAGAGCTCGTTTTTCCTTTTATTATTCCATATCTTACATTTTTGCAGTCTGTCAGTAACGCCCTCCTTCTGAAAAGCACACAGTGCTTTGATTGGTCGGCTAGACCAGTGGGTGGTGACATACACATCAAAACCACTAGTTTCAAAACACTACTTACTCACTCAACCAGGCCCCGCCCCTTTATTCTGCATGAAATGAGGAATATTGTGACGTGTTCGTTCCTCAAGACTACAATAGAGGCGTTTCAGAGAGTACACTGACACTGATATCGAGAATAACTCCCGCTGGAGGGACTTTCAGAGCTTTTTCATGCTCAAACAGCAACATTACACACTACAGAAAGATGAACATGGGGGGGGAAAGCATAATCTGACCCCTTTAAATGAAGATTTATCTATCTATTCGAATGAACAGTTTTAAAATCTTAGATTTAGAAATGTATTGCATTGATCTCTGAAATACTTAAAGGAGTAGTTCACTTTTAAAAAAAATTCACTTTTGCTGATAATTTACTCACCCCCATGTCATCCAAGATGTCCATGTCTTTCTTTCTTCAGTCGAAAAGAAATTAAGGTTTTTGATGAAAACGTTCCAGGATTTTTCTCCATATAATGGACTTCAATGGGGTCCAAACGGTTCAAGGTCCAAAAGAGAGATTCAGTGCAGCTTCAAAGGGCTTTAAATGATTCCAGACGATGAGTCATGACTCGAAAAAAGATTTGTTCGTTTTGATGAACGAGTTCGAACAGGAGAGTCACGAACGCTCATCACAGAACAGAGCAAGGCGACCATTTGAGCTTATAAAACTTAAACTTTTTTATTTTTTAAATGAGCGATTGTTTCGCTTGATAAGACCCTTATTCATCGTCTGGAATCGTTTAAAGCCCTTTGAACAGTTTGCACTGAAACTGTCTTTCTGACCTTGAACCGTTTGGTCCCCATTGAAGTCCATTATATGGAGAAAAATCCTGGAATGTTTTCATCAAAAACCTTCGTTTCTTTTCGACTGAAGGAAGAAAGACATGGACATCTTGGATGACATGGGGGTGAGTAAATTATCAGCAAAAGTTTTTTTTAAAGTGAACTACTCCTTTAATTGCTGCCATTCTGTGCTATTATAGTTGCACTTTTTTGTCCTTGTATATAATAATAATAATAATACATTTTATTTATTTGGCGCCTTTCTGGACACTCAAGATCGCCATATTTTCCTTTCAATATATACCAATATTTAATTTGAATCAATTTATCAATACATTTATTTATCTATATTTATCTATGTAAACCACTTACTATTGTATGAAGTGTGTTATAAAAATAAATTAGCCTTGTATTGCCCTAATATTTTTTATGATGCTAAAGTGTATAACTGATCACTGTCCCAGACACTTAGCTCAAGTTTCATGTGTATTGTATCACTATACTGTCTCTATCTTTCTCAAATAACCAATCAGCAAGAAATATTACACCCCCGTTTGCGTTTATGTATTTACTTGGTTAGTATCCATACGACATGCACAGTCATAAATATCATCCTTCAACTCATACAATTCACCCTGAAGATTGTTTTACTATTATTCTCGCTCACACGTGTCAGAGCAGAGATCAATGTTTGTAACGCTAAAGACTCAATACAAAGTTCACGAACGATAAGAAGCCAGACAGATTGTTTGATTGCAGTTTTATATAACCCACAATAAACAATAAATCTGAGACTTATGAGGCTTATTAAAACATAAAACCACTGGTAACACTGACCTCGACTGCTGTAGTTGTGTATAATTCAGTATTGCATGTGAAAAAAATCCCCCAAAACTGTGTGTGAAGATTATTTGCATTGAATCACCTTCACGCAGAAGCCGTAGTCTGTGGGGGCGCCGTACACTTTTTTGGCTGATAATAATGTGTAGACGTCACTGTCACTGAACTCTGCGATGAACTGCAAGTGTCTGGGTTCCTTCAGAAAAGAGGAAATAATAATTATAGACATAGAAATGATACAAAACTTTATTATTCCTAAGTTAACCACTAAATTAGCAAGCAATCGATCTATAAAATGAAACGTTTTCTTACCCAGTTCATGATCAGAATTGTTTTTCCAAAATTTGTATGTATTTACTACACATGAATACTTTCAGACAATGTTTAAAAATTGTGAAATATAAAAAAGGGAAAAAATTCTCAACAAGGTTGCATTTATTGACCAAAATATAGTAAACCAAGATATATTGTGAATTATTATTACAATTTAAAACAACTGCTTTCTATTTAAATAAGATTTATTAATTACTCCAGTCTTCAGTGTCACATGATCCTTCAGAAATCATTCTAATATGATGATTTGCTGCTCAAGAAACATTTATTATCATTATTATCATCAATTTTGAAAACAGTAGTGCTGCTTCATATTTTGTGGAAAGGAAACGTGAAAAAAAAAGTGAAAAATTAACATTTATTTAAAAAATATTTTTTAATTTTGTTATAAACTTTATAGAATATTAATTGAAGTGTCCTTGATGAAGAAAATATGAATTTCATAAGTGAGTTGGTGATCAAAACGTGGAATATATATATATATATATATATATATATTAATGTTTTAAATATGAGGGAAGAACAAAACGCTAAACAACAGTTTTTATTTATGCAAAAAAAGATGCATAAAAAAGGTCACGCTGTAAAAAAATCATGATTTGTACATTTTTTCTTTTGTCAAATCAACTTAAATTATTTATGTAGTTCAAGTAACATAATATTTTGAGTTTCTGGTGATTAAATCAATCTCCTTCATTGTATTAACTCAATTTTTCCATTTCAATGAACTTTTCAATGAATTTTAAGGCAACCAGGTTACTTCATTTAAGTTAAACCAACTATATATATATATATATATATATATATATATATATATATATATATATATATGTGTGTGTGTGTGTAATATAGAATGTAATATAAAATGCATATGTTAATTTCTATATTAATATGTAATATAGAATATTAACTTCAAAATGCCATCTATCATAATACACTAAACGCGTGAGCGTATATGAGAGGTGTGTGTGTGCTCACATTCATTCGTTCCAGCAGTAAGCCTGCTTTAGCGCGGAATAAATCCAAACGTGTGAGATATGAACGGCATCTCACAGAGGACACGAGTGACACGCATGGAATTTGTAATGTTATACAGAGAAGAGTATGTGTGAGCGTTCACAGACAAAAGAGTTGACCTGTGCACATGAGGAGGGGTCTCTTCAGAGAGCCACTGGGAATCCTGTGGCACGGGGTTACGAATCAAAACATGATTCATATTCAGAACACTTTACCGGAAGAGTCAGGCAGTGTTTCTTGCACTGGTTTGCTGAAATTCAGCTCTCTTTGTCTCAAAGGCTGAGCTATTTACACTTCCACATGCTTTCAAATTGGTTTTCAAAAATGCAAAAGTATCTAAAGTGGATTTAAACTGCATTGAATTTGTTATTTCACAGCTTTGAACTGGTTTCCAGAATTGAAATCAATGTTGAAAGCTCAAACCGGGTCTTCTCGCCCGCTCAGCAAAACTGAGGCTGTAATATGCATATCCATGGCAGGAGATAGCATGGAAATGTGTTGCAATGACAGGAGCTTTATCTCAGCAACACTGCTAGTGAGGCGAGTCAAAAGAAAAAGAAAAGCCAGAGCGAGACACCAAAGAAAGAAAAGCAAACACACACACACACACACACACACACACGCAATATATCATATCTTTCTGCATTTTTACATTTTCAAAAACAAATGTTTTGATTTATACACCGTTTTTCTCATGGGGACCAAAAAATGTCCCACAAGGTCAAATATTGCCATGTACACTTTGTCCCCATAATGTAGTGTTTACCAGGAAGTTCAGGAACACAGACACACACACAAACACACACAAAGACGGGCTTTGTCTCACCTTTATAAGCCTCACATGTCTCGTTTCTAAACTCACAGAGACAGACTGTGAACTAGACTTAGGTGTGGGCTCACAGACACCTTTGACACCAAAATCTGCAACAGGTCTGATTGCTTGGCAGAGTTGCTCAGCTGTTTCTTCAATGCTTTTATGTTTTATGATCATTTAGGTAAAATATTAATTACTTTTTTTTCTTTTTGTTCTATCAAGGTCACATTAAAACCATCTTTCCACTTTTCCGTTTCAAACACTGTATGCATATATTTTATTGTGTCTCAAACCAACTGTAAAAATGAATACGACTGAATATGTGAAATTTAATCAATAAAATTGAGGCAACAGATTACAATCAATATTATTAATTAAATTTAACAAATTAGAATTGAGTAATACCTAACCAAATGAATTACTTAAAAGTTAACCATTTAAAATTACAAGAATTTAGACATTTTTTAAAACAAAAGTATCAGAAAAACAAATGTCAAACTCTTTTTTTTTATTTCCAACACTGAAGATAAGCAGAATCACTGAAGGAGAAAACCATATTTTTAAGTCACCATTATGGAGACCAGTGTGTATTTTAGTTGGGCCAATTCTTAATTCTTGAGTTCTTAATTCATGTTTGACGTCAGTCTGTTTTGTTTAAAAAAATATGTCAATTCTACTCATTTTAAATGGTTAACATTTAAGTAATTCACGTGGTTAGTTATTACTCCATTCTAATTTGTTAAATTTAATTAATAATATTGATTGTAATTCTGTTGCCTCAATTTTATTGATTAGATTTAACATATTCAGTCATATTAATTTTTAAAGTGTAATTATTATAATAAAGTTTGAATACAAAAATGAATATGACTGAATATGTGAAATTTAATCAATAAAATTGCGATTTTTTTTAAAACAAAAGTATCAGAAAAACAAACATCAAAGATGAATTAAGAACTCTTTTGTTTATTGCCAACACCAAAGATACCTGATGATAACAAGCAGAATCACTGAAGCATAAAAACATATTTTTAAGTCACCATTGTGGAGATCAGTGCGTGTTTTAGTTGGGCCGATTTTTAATTTAGAATTCTTAATTCTTGAGTTCTTAATTCATCTTTGATGTCAGTCTGTTTTTCCGATATTTTTTGTTTAAAAAAATGTGAAAATTCTACTCATTTTAAATGGTTAACATTTAAGTAATTCACGTGGTTAGTTATAACTTATTACTCAATTCTATTTTGTTAAGTTAAATTAATAATATTGATTGTAATTCTGTTGCCTCAATTTTATTGATTAGATTCAACATATTAATTCATATTCATTTTTACAGTGTAATTACTATAATAAAGTTTTATATTCTATAATCTTTATATGTGTGTTTTATGTATTTTATAGTTACTATAAAATTTTACTATTGCGACTGGGTGTGTGTGCAAAAAAAATGATTGTGCATCATTTTCAATCAACCTGTTATTTTGTCAAATTATGCATTGAAAGTAATTTATTTGGTGTATTATGATTATGATTCATATGCTATTATTATGATATTATGATTAAAATGCTATTTGAGATGTGTTGGGAATTTTCCTCTGATGCACACTGTAAAAATGAATATGCTTTATCAAACCAATAAAATTGTGGCAACAGATTACAAGCAATATTATTTATTAAATTGAACAAATTAGAATCGAGTAATAGTTAATCAAATTAATATTCTAATTAATTCTAATTTGTACAATTTAATTAATAATATTGCTTGTAATATGTTGCCACAATTTTTTTATTGATTAGATAAAGCATATTATTTTTTTCAGTGCATGTACAGTATGTCCACTCTTGCACACTGTTGGTGGACACATTAAAAAAGCAATGAGTGTATGGAAATGCAAGTTTATTTTCTAAAAGTGCCCACAGAAACAGCCTGATATCATGAAATGGACAGTGAGTCCCTCTTATATCCTGAACAAAAGCTCTATTGTGTTAAAAAGAAAAGAGAATGAGGGTAGTGCTGGTTGGCACAGTAGTGTGCAGGTACACAGCTCACCTGTTGTGTGACTTTGAAGGGTTCAGCACTTGGCATACCAGGAGTGTTACACAAAATCCGGCTCTACAAGTTTTACTGAGTAAAGCCCCATAAATCTGCACTGTTAGATCTGACGATCACATCTACACTACATCAGATAAGAGTCAGAACGACAGCATCTGAATGAACTTCTGCATAATCTCGCCGCTCACGATGCACGGCTCACCTTTAAGGGAATCTAATGAGTAAGAGCAAGTGGTATTGTGAACAATTAAAGCTAATCCCTGCAGACTTTGTGGCATTGAGATCAAAGGACGGAGAGTTTTAGCGAGCCAGAAGCTGAGCGCAGAGCAGGTGTGTGACCAGTGATGTAGTGGTGTCTGGAGAAGTGGGTGTACTCTTTAAAGGGATAGTTCAATTTGAAATACATTTTTGGTATGTTTTAGCTTACCTCAAGGGCATCCAAGATGTAGGTGTCTTTGTTTAAGCAGTATTTTCAATTTTGATATTTTTAGGTCAAACTGTTCTTGTCTGTCAGTCATATAATGGAGGTCTATGGTCACCACCTTAAAGAGCAAGTCCAAATTAAACATGATTTAATGACTCGTAAATGTAAGTACACATTGATGGCCTAAGACACAAAATGAGCGGTTTGTGTGAGAAAACGAACAGTATTCATATAGTTTTTACCTCTTGTTACCATGTCCAAGTGATCTGAGGGCGCGGGCGCTTTGTGGCTGTGGTTACAAGAGGTAAAACGATATAAATACTGTTCGTTTTCTCACACAAGCCGCTCGTTTCGTGTCTTAGGCCATCAATGTGTACTTACATTTACGAGTCATTAAATCATGATTAATTTGGACTTCTCTGTGCATGCTCTTTGAGGTGGTGACCATAGACCTCCATTATATGACTGACAGGCACGAACGGTTTGACCTAAAAATAACAAAACTGAAAATACCTACATCTTATATATAGAATCACTAGTATTCTTGCATATCAGGGTCGTACGTAGGGTTTTCTAAATACCCAGGTCCCATAAATGACATTTCTAGGGGTGTTGTGGGGCATGCTCGTTAACTGAAGTGAAACGTCACGTTGGGATTAGCACTCGGCTCGCGCTTCTGTGAACAAAAATCCTGCTTGCTTTGATTGGTCTCAAACACGTTGACATTGACGAGCGGGTGTTTTGAGTCATGAGCAGGTCGGATATCGTCGCGATGGGAGAATCATTGCAGCAACGAATTAAAGTTAATATTAAGGGTACGACCCTGACTGGGTGTTTTTTTATTCACGAGATTGGATTAGCAACTATTTAGAATTGGATTTAGAAGTGGGTATATGCCGTATACCTGTGTATAACCTGCTCTACACCACTGTGTGTGACGGATCTGAACACACCTTTGATGTGCCCTTGTTGGAGAAGTACAATCCTGATCTTCTTAACACGAAGTAGAACTTCTTCCATGATTTCCTGCCATGCTCTTTGGCGTGGAGGTACCCGTGAATCTCAGGACAAGAACTGGAACTGAGGAAGGTCTGCAGGAGGAAAGTCAGACACAAAATGCTCAAACAAACCCTTTATCCAACTCGTGTGTGTGTGTGTATATATATATATATATATATATATATATGTGTGTGTGTGTGTGTGAATTAATTTCATTAATGTCATTAATTTCATTAATTAAATTAATAATAAGAAGTATTTATGTATATCAGTATGTGCCTGTATAAACACCCAAGAAAACTAGCCAGCAGAAGATAAAAGAAAAAATACTCTATGCACATTTAAAGGGATAGTTCACTTTGAAATTAATTTTTGGGATGTTTTAGCTTACCTCAAGGGCACTCAAGATGTAGGTGTCTTTGTTTCCACAGTAGTTTCAATTTTGATATTTTTAGGTCAAACCATTCTTGTCTGTCAGTCATATAATGGAGGTCTATGGTCACCACCTCAAAGAGCATGCACAGAGAAGTCCAAATTAAACATGATTTAATGACTCGTAAATGTAAGTACACATTGATGGCCTAAGACAGGAAACGAGCGGTTTGTGTGCGAAAACGAGCAGTATTTATATCGTTTTACCTCGTTACCACAGCCACAAAGCGCCCGTGCCCTCAGATCACTTGGACGTGATTGTGATTACAAGAGGTAAAACGATATAAATACTGTTCGTTTTCTCAAACAAACCGCTCGTTTCGTGTCTTAGGCCATCAATGTGTACTTACATTTACGAGTCATTAAATCATGTTTAATTTGGACTTCTCTGCGCATGCTCTTTGAGGTGGTGACCATAGACCTCCATTATACGACTGACAGACAAGAACGGTTTGACCTAAAAATAACAAAATTGAAAATACTGTGGAAACAAAGACACCTACATCTTGGATGCCCTTGAGGTAAGCTAAAACATACCAAAAATTAATTTCAAAGTGAACTATCCCTTTAATGCTAACAATATGAAGATCATCACCTGTATGAGTTGTGAGTGGTTCATGATTCCATTGGTTTCACTCGATATAGACACCATGTGCTCTGGGAAAAAGTCCTGCAAGAAAAACATTCTCCATAATCTTCGCAAAAATACTTAAAAGTAAGAATTTGCTTACAAATTAAATTAGGTGAATATTATTTTTAAGCAAACGATTCCTCTGATTGTTCTTTTTAGTTGTTTACTGTGTTTCAAGTCCAATTTCTAAAGACACATATTCAATCTGTCAGGTATTAGAGACATTTTATGTGTGCTATGAAAGAAATCCCTTAAAGCCCCTTTGTTAAAGGGATCCTTGACCTTTAAAATCACAGGATTTAGTGATCTGTGCTTGATTACTCAGGCATTACCTTGAATTCTTAACCAGTACAATTAAAAAGCCCTATTGTGTGTCTCAGTGTTTCAATCTTTAATGACCTTGAATAGGTAACTCTGTATATCTGGCTAAACTTCAGCAAATCAATTATACATTACCAGGGCGAGAGCACTCACACACACAGAGAGAGAGAGAGAGAGAGAGAGAGAGACACACACGTTGGGTTTTTTGGGGTTTCCATGTTTTATAGGGTATTTTTATAGACATTATGATTTTTATATTGTACAGACTGTATTTTCAATCCGCTAACCCCAACCCAACACAGAAAACTCTATATTTTTACATTTTCAGAAAACCGAGTATTATCTGTGTATAATCACTGATCATTATCATTTATAAGATTTTTCCCTCATAAAATGTCCCAGCAAGGTCAAAGAAAGGTTATTGCCGTCCTTATTTTAGGGAATACGGTACTGAATTTCCAGAAAATCACACACTTACAAGAGGCTTCTTGAAGAACTCGTATTTGGCATAATTCTTCCTGAAGTACAGACAGCATTGTGAGTCCATGCCCCAGCCAGACTGAACCTCCATTACTGACTCATGGTCTTCTATGGTTCGTTCTGGAAATCAAAAACAATAGTCAGTTCAGTGCATGCGCATGAATTGCTTTCCAGTGTTGGGTGTAACTAATTACTAAGTAATTAGTTACTGTAATTTAATTACTTTTCCCTTGAAAATGTAAAGTAAGGGATTACTCTTCATTTATCTGTAATTTAATTACAGTTACTTCGGATGTAATTGAGGTAAATACTGTGTATGGATCAATCTGATCTCACAGCGATTCGTATGGTGTCTAAATCGTACGACCGCACTCGTACAAATTCGTATGAGTTATTGTAAAATATGTATGAGAAAAGTGTGAAATGTCATGAGATCAGACATAAAACAATAGTGGGTTTAACATCAAAATGTATTGTCTGATGCTAAAAAGTATGTTTTTATAATTTAACCTTCTCCACCTTGGTCTGTTTAAGGATAATTCATGCATTTTTATAGTATTTATTTGAAAGAATTAAAACAGATTCATGTCTATCCTTCTATTATTCAGCTGGTTGAGATTGATATGGGATTTTGAGAGTAATTAGTAATTAAAAGTAATTAAATACTTTTTAAAGAGAGTAATCAGTAATCTAATTACACTGTTGAAGAGGTATTTAGTAACTACACTTTAAAAAATGCTGGGTTGTTTTAACCCAATTTTGGGTCAAATATGGACAAACCCGAAATGTTGGGTTCAAAATGTAATGTAAAAATTTAACCCAACGGCTGGGTTAGTCCATATTTGACCCAAAGTTGGGTTAAAACAACCCAGCATCTTTTAGAGTGTAGTAATTAATTACTTTTTTAGAGTAACTTACCCAACACTGTTGCTTTGCATGTGCACTAAAGCAGATTATGTGCATTAAAGAACAGACTCAATCGCAAGCACAGCTGTCAATCATGATGTTACACTCAGTTTTATAGCATCAAATAGCTAAAACCAAACTTATTGGGAACATGCATGATTAGAACAACAAAAATGACAGAAACCATCTTTGGAAAAAAAGTCTAATTGGATTTTTAAAGGGATACTCCACTTTTTATGGAAATAGGCTCATTTTACCACTCCCCCAGAGTTAAACAGTTGAGTTTTACCGTTTTCGAATCCATTCAGCCGATTTTCTGATATTTAGAAGAATATCAGTAACCAGACAGTTTCTGGTCTCATTGACTTCCATAGTATATATTTTTCCTACTATGGAAGTCAATGAGACCAGAAACTGTCTGGTTACTGATATTCTTCTAAACATCAGAAAATCGTCTGAATTGATTCAAAAACGGTAAAACTCAACAGTTTAACTCTGGGGGAGTTAAAATGAGCCTATTTCAAAAAAAAGAAAAGAAAAAAAAAAGTGGAGTATCCCTTTAAGTTTGGCTCACGTCCCATTCGATTATATGGAGAGGGCGGGGTTGAACGATGACCTATACTCCAGCCAGCCACCAGGGGGATCGAAATGCTTTGACTTCACTCGACATGCATGGCACACTCGCTTTGAATTCTGCTCATCCAATCAAAATACAGAGTCAGCTCTTTTAATAATACCATATTTTACTGCCCTTGTTTGTTCCCAGCTTTCAGTTTTACCATCCCACTTCTCCGTGGGCTTGACGGATTAATTATTAACGCTCTTTTCAAAAATCGTGCCTTGATAATGAGCAACCTTCAATAGTAGTGAGAATGATGTGCGGGGGAGCTTGTTATTCCACTTTATCATTAAATATTATTAAGCTCCTGCAACCCTAAATGCATGTTTAATGACTAAATGGAAAGCATCTGTTTAGAAGCAGCCATCTGGAAGAGTTAGGCTACGGTTAGTGTTATCTAATACTAATTAATTCCCATAGCATTACTGCAGTGAACAGATAGAGATCCTCACTGCTATAATGCAATGATATTGCATTGGATATGACCAAATGAGCTACGTCGTAGTCACTTGGAGCCTTTCAATGTATATTTAATGCCTTTTTAGTATGCACTCACCTAAAGGATTATTAGGAACACCTGTTCGATTTCTCATTAACGCAATTATCTAATCAACCAATCACATGGCAGTTGCTTCAATGCATTTAGGGGTGTGGTCCTGGTCAAGACAATCTCCTGAAATCCAAACTGAATGTCAGAATGGTAAAGAAAGGTGATTTAAGCGATTTTGAGAGTTTTATAGTCTCACTCATTAGGGAAAAACATGCATCAAGATCCCAATTTGGAGACGACACACAGGGATCCTGCTGTGTGTTCCCATTAGCGCTGCTACCTGTGTGAAACTCCAGCAATGAGACGTGTTACCAAGAACATATAAATAATGCAGGTGGCGTCTTTAACCCCGGGACGAGGAACACCCTGAGCAGACGGAGGCTGTTGACTGGCTCATTCACACCAATCTGGAAACCAGTGTGTGTTTAATTACTGCATCTGAATCACTTCTCATCAGGCTGGAACTAATGCCAGGTTCAGACATGATAACTCTGATTATGGCATTATCCATTTGACGTCGGGTGTTGTGGGAAAGCAATTGATTGTTTATGCTCTTATTTCCCGAAAGGCAGACGCTAGTTACGCCTTCTCGGCAAAGACGGCAGGTGCTGATTGGTCGAGAAGAAGCATGTTTTTTTGTCCACAAAATGACAAGAATTTATGAGTCAAAATCGCATAATCTGACACCGTGACTAATGTATCAGACAAAAATATGTTGTGTAGTGTGAACCGGGCATAAGAGAGTAGCTGACTCGTGAATGAATCATTCAGACAGTTTTGTGAACTGGATCAACTGATTCATTCAAAAGATTCAACTCAAAAGAACGAATCAGTCATCAATATTTCTCTCATGAAATCTCATCAATGTGCAAAGGAAAGTTAGGGCATATATATATATATATATATATAGATAGATAGATTAGGGCTGTCAATTAAACCCGTCATTAACACCGTTAACACGAACCAATTTTAAAGGCGTTCATTTTTTTTTCACGTGATTAAGGGCCTTTTTGGCCTTGCAAATTATGTAGTTTTTTTCACATGCTTTTGCAACAGGACGCTGCATACATGGCGCTACGCTATGAAACCCATTCATTTCAATGGCTTGTGCCGCGCGAGGAAGTTTTGAAAGCGATCCACTTTTCTAATTGATAAGAGCAATAAAATGAAAAAAAAAATAAAATAATGGGACAAAAAGAAATCAAGAGACATTTAGAATAGATAAAAATGTGCGATTAATCGCGAGTTAACTATGACATTAATGCGATTAATCGCAATCGTTTGACAGCACTATATGAATAAATTTAAAAAATAAATTAAAGATACAGTAAATAGCTTAATAAATAAAAAATATTAGGGGTGTAACGATTCATTTTAACAAAGATTCGATTCGTATCATGATTCGTGGTTGTCGATACGATTCAAGGACGATATTGGTTAATTTAGAACGATACGATCCGTAACGATTCAGTGACTTGAAATCGATTCAGTAACTTTTCAGCCTAAAATTCAACCAATGTGAATTTATTTATTTATTATTAGGTTATTAATATTATTAACCTGGTTAATTTAGAATTTCTCTAAAATTTCCAAACCCATATATTCCCAGACTGAATCGAGTAACATTTAACGCCTGTGTCATTAAAACTAAAGTTCAAAGAAAAAAACAGCCATATAAAGTCTGACGTGCTTAAATTCAATGCGTTATTTCCAAGTATCGATACAATGGATTAATTAACTTTTAAAACGATTTTAGATCGATATATGCAGATCTTAGATCGACTAGCAGAGCACAGATCGATGTAGTTGGATTATTTGAATATAAATCGATACATCGATGTAGTAGATGAATCGTTACACCCCTAAAAAATATAAATAAAACACTTATAAAAATGACAAAAGCACATAACAAACTTGCTGATTCAAAATATTAAATACTATGATAGTATCTAAATCATACCAAAATAACACTAAAGTGGATGTCAAGATTTTGAGTGAATAAAATGCACAAATAATGCATTTGCATTACATTTTACATTTAAATTTATTCATTTAGCTGACCCAAAGTGACTTACAATTGCTATATATGTCAGAGGTCAAATGCATTGCTCAGGGACACATTGGCGTCTCAGAGTGGATTCGAACCCAGGTCTCTCACACCAAAGGCATGTGTCTTATCCAGTGTAAATTAATGGATATAAATGGCAAAAAGTGCAATAATGCATATGGACTTTTATGATGCCTCCTCTCTAGAATCAAAATGCACATCCTTCTAATAATAATCAGTTTAAAATGATGATGAAAGGTTTTTCTATACCCTTTATTTGAACTGCAATACATTCGATGACAACACACCGAAATATTCAGTTCATCCATTTATTGCACTTTTTTCGCTTTACGTTTTTGCTATTGTTCAAATGCTTGTTGGCTCAGAAAAGAGCAGCTTAGTTTAGTTTAGTTTAGTTTATTTATCCCTTAGGAAATTAGTTAGCTTACCGATACTCAGATGCGGGATCTGCTCGAACAGGGTCCAGCTGTGGTCATCAATGCAGTGGTTCTTCAGGATGAACAGCTGGCAGATGTCCCGGGCAGTGATGTCACTGGGCACCTCCACCGCTCGGCTGGTGTTGTCTTCACTGTACACTTTGATTACCTGCAACAAATGACAACAGAAAGAGCTTTTGACTGTTTTCAGAATGGAAAACTAGCTTACTGCTCACTAAACAACACACATTATGGACTGTTTAAATGAATGAATGACAAAATCACAATGCACTAATGCAAGTTTTTACAAATATTTCTTATTTGTAATTTGGTAACGCTTCCTTTTACAGTACAGTACTTACAGTGTACTTATCTAAAAAGTACTTGCTAATATAAGGTAAGTACATGGAACAGGGGTAGGTTCAGGGTTAGTACTAGTTATTACCCAGTAATTGTAGTTACTAAAATAAGTACATAGTATTTACATGGGTAACTGGACTGTAAAAGGAAGCGTAATTTTTATTTAAATTTTTAAATATATTTTTTTTAATTTATAAATTTTTAAATTAAATTCTAAATTTTTTTTATTATTTTATGCGAGTCTCTTCTGCTCACCAAGGCTGCATTTATCTGATCAAAAATACAGAAAGAAACAGTAATATTGTGAAATATTATTATTATTATTATTAAGCTGAATTTTCATCATCGTTACTCCAGTCTTCAGTATCACATGATCCTTCAGAAATCATTCTAATATACTGATTTATAACAGTGGCTGTCACGTTTTCTTAAAATTAGGGCTGTCAAACGATTAATCGCATCCAAAATAAAAGTTTATGTTTACATAATATATGTGGGTGCACTGTTTATAATAATTTTTTATATATAAATACACACACATGCTTGTATATATATTTAAGAAATATTTTCATGTATATACTGTATATAGATTTATATATAATTTAAATTATATATAAATAAATATTTTATATATAAATAATATTTTTTTCTGAAATATACATGCATGTGTGTATTTATATATACACAAAATAATTATACACAGTGCACCCACATATATTATGTAAAAACAAACTTTTATTTTGGATGCGATTAATCACGATTAATCGTTTGACGGCCCTACTTAAAATAAATAGCTATTTTGCATTTTTAATCCATATGTGGCAGGAACTTTTAGCAGGAAAAAGATGCAGACACATTTTCCGGTTCATTCAACATGCTAAAAAAGGAAGGTCAAGTCAAGCGCATTGCATTATGGGATACAGTACACCACATACAGTAAGCTCTGCAGTAAACCGAACCTTTTAACAAATCATAAAATGCACAGTATACACCGTACAGCAATACGCTAGCATACTATTCTGAACACAATCATGAATTTGCATGTAAAGGAAGAGTTAAAAACGAGTCAATCTGCAACAAGCTCCTGCCATTTTACCTTTCTAGTGATGATCATTGGATACACACACTCCTTTGCCATCCCACAAGGACATTCTGAACCAAATTTCACTTCATGCCCTATATACAGTATGCAACAACCCGTTCATTGAAAGTGCAGACAGCCTGTGCTGCAGGAGAAGTCATGAATGTTCCCTTTCATGAGCGCTGGAGTTCCCTGCGACGTCTCATATCCTCATAGGATGCGCTGAACAACCCAATATAATTCCTTTTAGAGCTGTTGGAGTTTCGGGGATTGCTCTCCATTGATCCCACGGAGAAATTGAAGAATTTCAAACCGATTTCACACACGCACATTGACATACACGAAAAAAAAAAAAAAACTGGCAACTAAATTGGCATTTCAGTGCAACTTACCCCTGTGCTGGGCGCCAGGCACGGTTGAGATTTGGGACAAGCTCGGCAGCTTATGTAGGGCTGTGTGCACAGCATTTCTCAAGAGTTGAGTGAACGCACACCATAAACGCGAGTATCAGCCGGGCAGCAGCGAGCTTCCTCTCTCTCCGCAGCCGAGCTCAAGTGAGGTAATTAGAGAGAGAGCGCCGCTGATGCATGTCACCATGGCTCTGTCCAATCACCTGCCACCGTTTATCCAGCGGGGGAGAGTCCCGCGCCGGCTGCCCCCCGCGTACACACACACACACACCGGAGGGGGAGGGGGGCAGAAAAGTCACAAGATTTGCCCCACCTTCCTATTCACACTATCTTGACAGGCCCCTGCCCTCTGCATAAATCCAAACTGCTGGTTAAATGCGAGACCTGACGGGTCAACCCGGACTGAAGTTGCACAGGGTGGGTGAAGGGCGAGAGAGAGTCATTTCTGCTATGCAATTCATTTATTGCATGAAATCATATTTTTTTCTTCAATTCTATCATAATATCACAGGTATGAAATGTCATCATTATATCTAATTGCCAATTAATATCTTCCCCACTAGGGCTGTCAAACGATTAATCGCGATTAATCGCATCCAAAATAAATGTTTATACATAATATATGTGGGTGCACTGTGTAATTATATATATATATATATATATATATATATATTAGGGCTGTGCAAAAGTAAATTGCGATTAATCGCATCCAAAATAAAAGTCTGTGTTTACATATATTTGTGTGTGCTGTATATAATTATTTTGTATATATAAATACCTATGCATGCATGTATATATTTAAGAATTATTTGCGCTTAAATTCTGTATATATATATATATATATATATATATATATATATATATATATATAAATACATAATCTATATTATATAAATATATTATATATGAATAACACATTTAATTAAATATATATATGCATGTGTCAACACAAACACAGACCAGACTTTTATTTTGGATGCGATTAATTGCAATTAATTTTTGCACAGCCCTAATATATATATATATATATATATATATATATATATATATATATACACACACACATGCATGTATATATTTAAGAATTATTTTCATGTATATAATGTGTATAGATTTATATATAATTTATATTATATATAAATATAACTATTTTATATATAAATAATATTTTTTTCTTAAATCTACAAGCATGTGTGTGTATTTATATATATATATATATATATATATATATATATATATATATATGAAGAGTTCAGATGCAAAAGCCTCTAAGTGCCATTTGAAATTTTCTTCTAAAATGATCATTTTTATCAAGCTTGTATATTTAAGTTCAGTAATTTCCCTTAAATGACTATGAAGATTACCTATTAATTGTCATTTAAGTGAAATTACTGAACATAAATATAAAGCTTGATAAAAATGGTCATTTTAGAAGAAAATTTCAAATGGCACTTAGAGGCTTTTGCATCTGAACTCTTCATATATATATATATATATATATATATATATATATATATAATAATTATATACAGTGCACCCACAGATATTATGTAAACACAAACTTTTATTTTGGATTATCGCGATTAATCACGATTTAAAAACACAAGACAAAGGGAAAACAAATGACTAACTTTGGTCATAAGTCATTAAGTGTCAGAGCTTGACCAGATCATATTTGTTGGAAGTCTAATACACTCAGAGAAAGGAAGGACCCTGTAAGGTATACGGATGGGGGTTGAGGGCGAGAGAGAGTGTGTGAAAGGCAGATTGGTAGGAACGAGGGAGGACACGCCAGTCCTCTTTCAGAGAGGAAAAGGAGGTCAATGCTCCCCAGCAGGGGCGGGACTAGCAACCCTTTTAGCCAATCACAGCCTCCCACAGTGACATCACCTCCAAATGAGGTAAACGATCCACTGTTTAATCAGTAAGAGAGACCTACAAGACACACACACACACACACAAAAAAGACAGAGAGGAGGAGGAAAACCCCTCTCGAGGACTGTATAAATCTCTCTGACAAGCATTTACCAGACCTAAGCTGTTAAAGTCACAAAGTAATAAAACGAGCAGGGTTCTTGCTGCTCTTATCAGAGTAAATATAAACAGTCCTTAAAGGTAAATGAGTAATAGACGGTAAAGTTAAAGAGTGCCCACAGTGCCCTACAAGAGGAAATGTAATATATATATTTCATCATACTGTATGTGGCTGGATAAATATGCTGGATGTTCGAAAAGAAACTATTTTAAGTGGAATAAAAAGTGAACTCCTTTGCATTCATTAGGTTCCTGTCCTATAAATTGGGCTAAGATCTCAATACAGTCTCAGGCTCAGCCTGTAAAAAAAAATGATGGTTTAACTTAAAAAAGTAAGTAACCTGGTTGCCTTAAAATTTTAAGTTCATTTAACTGGAAAAAGTGAGTTAATACAATGAAGGAGATTAATTTAATCATCATAAACTAAAAATAATAAGTTATCTCAACTAAATAAATTATTTAAGTTGATTTGACAAAAGAAAAAATGTTGTGATTACTAAACTGTAAAAAAAAATATTATTGGTTTAACTTAAAAAAGTAAGTAACTTGGGTTGCCTTAAAATTTTAAGTTGATTGAACTGGAAAAAGTGGGTTAATACAACGGAGGAGCTTAATTTAATCACCAGAAACTCAAAATAATAAGTTATCTGAACTGTAAAAAATATATATAAAAAATAAATATTAAAAAATAAAAAGTAAAATAAATATAACAAAATTAATAAAAAATATTGTTGGTTTAACTTAAAAAAGTAAGTAACCTGGATTGCCTTAAAATTTTAAGTTGATTGAACTGGAAAAAGTGGGTTAATACTGTACAATGAAGGAGATTAATTTAATCATCAGAAACTCAAAATAATAAGTTATCTGAACTGTAAAAAATATATAAAAATAAAATAAAATAAATATATAAAAAAAATGAATAAAAAATATTGTTGGTTTAACTTAAAAAGTAAGTAACCTGGGTTGCCTTAAAATTTTAAGTTGATTGAACTGGAAAAAGTGGTTTAATACAATGAAGGAGATTAATTTAATCACCAGAAACTCAAAATAATAAGTTATCTGAACTGTAAAAAATATATAAAAATAAAATAAATATAAAAAAAAATAAAAAAACAAAATAAATAAAAAAATGAATAAAAATATTGTTGGTTTAACTTAAAAAGTAAGTAACCTGGGTTGCCTTAAAATTTTAAGTTGATTGAACTGGAAAAAGTGGTTTAATACAATGAAGGAGATTAATTTAATCACCAGAAACTCAAAATAATAAGTTATATGAACTGTAAAAAATATATAAAAATAAAATAAAATAAATATTAAAAAATAAAAAATAAAACAAATAAAAAAAGGAATTAAAAATACTGTTGGTTTAACTTAAAAAGTAAGTAACCTGGTTGTCTTAAAATTTTAAGTTCATTGAACTGGAAAAAGTGAGTTAATACAATGAAGGAGATTAATTTAATCATCAGAAACTCAAAATAATAAGTTATCTCAACTAAATCAATTATTATAAAGTTGATTTGACAAAAGAAAATAAGTTGTGATAACAAATCTTGAAAATATTTTTTTACAGTGATAGTCGACGTGGAGGTTAGTGTTTCCGAGTTAAAAAAAATCTTTAAGGAGAAAATGCAAGTTGAAGCACACACTATCTCACTACCACTATACTATCTCATATGTTTCTGCTAGACGGCAACATGATTAAATGTAGTTTAAATGGAGCCTTTGCTACAGTCTCCTGTTCTTAGATTTAATCTTACATGTGTCTACTTTAACAAGAGATCATCTCACTGTCTCAAATTGTGCTTAGTTGCAGCAAGATACCAAAGTCTGCAATAGATCTCCATAGGACCTCAAACATTTCTCATCAAACTCTCACAAAACAAAAAAATGTGTTTAGTTATGCTTTCCACATTCAACTCTAAACAACTGACTCTTTTGCATCCGTATTTATTGTAGGGAATTTCAGGAGAAACACGTGAGATGTACTTCAATGAAACACTCAAGTCTCCTTGCACTCTAAACAGGGTTGTTTGAACCGAAATTTGAGTAAAATATGGACAAACCCAAATATTGGGTTAAAAATGTAATTTCAAACTTCAACCCAACTTCAACTGTAATTTTTGTAATTGCATTTTTAACCCAACATTTGGGTTTGTCCATTTTTTACCCAAATTTGGGTTGAAACAACCCACGATCTCTTAGAGTGTAAAAAACGTTTCTGGTTTTTCATAAAACGAAATACTGCATGTATTTAGCCTATGCTTTTTGTTGGAAGAAAAAAAAACAGCACAATGCTATTTTCATCAAAAATACAAGACACATATTTAAAATATATACTCTAAAAAATGCTGGGTTGTTTCAACCCAAATTTGGGTCAAATATGGACAAACCCAAATGTTGAGTTAAAATGTACATTTGTACATGTAAAATGTACATTTGTAAAATGTACAAATGTACATGTACATGACATTTTTAACCCAACATTTGGGTTTGACCATATTTGACCCAAATTTGGGTTAAAACAACCCAGCATTTTTAGAGTGTAGTAAGTCTAGATTCTGAGGTGGAGCATGTGTGCTTAACCCATAAATATTGTGACACGATTAAAGGCAGCATGAGACTCGCCGGCTCAAGGACGGGAACATCAAGAGCAGATCAGCAGCCTGCGTGAACCTTGAACTGCTGTTCTGCAGCTGCGGTGCTATCAGAAACACAGAGATGCACATCTACCTCACGTTCCTTCATCCATCACTCCAGTCTCCTGATGCATTTATAGATATGTATATGTGATCTTCACTGTGCACCCATGCATGCATACTTGTACTTTTACACATAAAGTCACTTTAAAATACTCAATATATTTGACTAATGCTAAAAAAATAGTATTCTGTTTGCCTTTATGATTAATTGCTCAATGCACACACAATACGCAACAAGGTGTGTTGACAATGACAGTGGATAGCAGTGACAAAGCTACCAGAACTCGTTTATTTTCTCTCTCTTTTTATTAAATATCAATATCAAGAACTATAAAGAGACAAAAGTTTTTAGATTTTTAATCTCTCCCCAACTTAACCAGAACAGAGTGCCTTTAATTAATTAAAAAGCCAAAATTAATAAATAAAATTAAAACTATTGAAGCTAATTTGAAAAATTTGTGACAAATAAATAAATAATTAAAACTATTGAAGCTAATTTGAAGGATTAGTGAAAAAAAATAAAGAGAATCAAAACCAAGCTCATTTGAAAGTTTAGTGAATGAATGATTAAATAAATAAATGAATAAATAAATAGAATCAAATTATATTGAAGCTAATTTGAAAGATTAGTTAATAAATACAAATAAATTAATAAATAAAGCTAATTCAAAACTTATTTATTAACTTAAATAATTATTAAATAAACAATCAAATGAGATAAACAAATACAAGCATTGAGGTCATCTGAGTTCAGTGAGGTCAGCATAAGAAGTCTTTCATTGAGTGTTTGCCATTTGGGCAACATGAGTGACAGCGACCTTTGGAAATGTGAGAAGTTGACCCGAGTTTATGCAAATGAGCTGCATAGACTTCCTACACATTTTCCATTTCAAAATTCCATGCTTCATGCAACATTAAATCCAGCTTTATATTTGGCATATAGTACAGTCATCTGTACATATTTTTGATTTTCTCAGGGGTTTGTTTATTGATATTCTCAAAGTGACAACTGCGAGCCCCTAAAATAAAAGTAAATGAATTAATAAATATATGAAGAGTTCAGATGCAAAAGCCTCTAAGTGCCATTTGAAATTTTCTTCTAGAATGACCATCTTTATCAAACTTGTATATTTAAGTTCAGTAATTTCACTTAAATGGCAATGAAGATTACCTATTAATTGTCATTTAAGTGAAATTACTGAACTTAAATATACAAGCTTGATAAAAATGATCATTTTAGAAGAAAATTTCAAATGGCACTTAGAGGCTTTTGCATCTGAACACTTCATATACACTTTTCCATGTACAAGAGAAACGTTTTCATGTCCTTGAGAAACTATTCACATGCGCACAGGGTTATTTTGAGTTTTATATATGACATTATATGAAAAATAAGGATGCTCATGAATTAAGAGATCCATTTGCTCAAAATTGGGCTTTCACACTCTAAAAAATGCTGGGTTGTTATAACCCAACGTTGGGTCAAATATGGACAAACCCGAAATGTTGGGTTAAAAATGTAATGTAAAAATTTAACCCAACTGCTGGGTTAGTCCATATTTGACCCAACGTTGGGTTAAAACAACCCAGCATTTTTAGAGTGCATTTGGGTAGTACCTCTATATCAAGGCATAATATCCAATTTAAAGCGTCATCTGTGGCAGCGGAGAGACACAATAGTGGCTCAGTGTGCATTAATGGTTTCATGTGCACAGTCTGCATATTTTTGATCTTTGCAACATTGTTTTAGAGGCTCTGCAACACTGCAACATGGTGCTATAGAATATCATGAGAAGAAACCTAAAACACTTATAACCTGCACTCTAAAAATGCTGGATTGTTTTAACCCAATTTTGGGTCATATATGGACAAACTCAAACATTGGGTTTAAAATGTAATTTAAAAATTTAACCCAATGGCTGGGTTTGTCCATATTTGACCCAAAGTTGGGTTAAAACAACCCAGCATTTTTTTAGAGTGAATCTGACAAAGTGCATCTTGAATTCATTCAGTCGTGTTTGACAATCAGTAAAAAAAAAAAAAAAACTTTGAGTCAAACATGGACAAACCCAAACAGGTTAAAATGCTGGGTTGTTTTAATCCAACTTTTGGGTCAGATATGGACAAACCCAAACAGGTTAAAATGCTGGGTTGTTTTAATCCAACTTTTGGGTCAGATATGGACAAACCTAGCCATTGGGTTAATTTTTTTTAATGACACTCAAAAAATGTTGGGTTGTTTTAACCCAACTTTGGGTCAAATATGGACAAACTCAAACATTGGGTTAAAAATGCAACTTAAAAAATGTAACCCAATGGCTGGGTTTGTCCATATTTGACCTCAAATTGGGTTAGAACAACCCAGCATTTTAACCTAATGTTTGGGTTTGTCCATATTTGACCCAAAGTTGGGTTAAAACAACCCAGCATTTTTAGACTGATTATAAAAAGTGCATCTTGAATTTATTCAGTCATGTTTGACAATCAATAATAATAATAAAAAAATCACTAAACAGATTTGCTATTATGGAAAACTAAATGGGGCTATATTCTAAACAATGCTGGGTTGTTTTAACCCAAAATTGGGTCAAATGTGGACAAACCCACATGTTGGGTTAAAAAATGGAATTTCAAATTTTAACCAAACTTCAACTTTCAACTGTAATTATTTTAATTGCATTTTAACCCAACATTTGGGTTTGTCCATATTTGACCCAAATTTGGGTTGAAACAACCCAGCATTTTTTAGAGTGAATAGTCTGGAAATGCAATACTCTGCTTTCTTTTTTTTTCATATACACTCTAAAAAATGCTGGGTTGTTTCAACCCAAATTTGGGTCAAATATGGACAAACCCAAATGTTGGGTTAAAAATGTAATGTAAAAATTTAACCCAACTGCTGGGTTAGTCCATATTTGACCCAACGTTTGGTTAAAACAACCCAGCATTTTTAGAGTGTACGTTTCCAGACCTACACTCTAAACAATGCTGGGTTGTTTTAACCCAAAATTGGGTTAAATATGAACAAACACGAATGCTGGGTTAAAAATGTAATTTAACTTTCACTTTCAACTGGACATTTTTTAACTAAATTTTTAAACCAACATTAGTGTTTGTCCATATTTGACCCAAATTTGGGTTGAGATAACCCAACATTTTTTTAAAGTGTGGAAATTCCTCAAATCAAATTCCAAACTTTTCCAAACTGCGTGGAAATGTAATTTAGACAGTGTTTCACTTCTTAAAAAAAGTGTGTTAGGTGTCCGACCACAGCCATACAGTAAAAGCTGAAAGACTGCATTGGCATGTTTAATAGGCACTGAATCATACGACATCAACGTTTCGACAGGAATGAAAACATAAACCCTTTAGGTGGTAAAACATTTTGAAAGGTTAAAATGTAAACCCTTTTATTTGTGCTAGAAGTGCATTTGCATACCCTACGAATACTAATGAAATCAATCACTCTTGCAACTAATCTACTTGGCAGGTATCATGTGAACAGCAAAGCTATTCCCATCTACAGTACAATCCTGCACATGAAGATCAATGCAATGTTAACAAACCTCCAGCATCGCGCTTGACCTTTCCCCAGCTCTCGCACTAATGTCATTTTATCACCGTGGCTTTTCCGAGAGCACTTCCCCAAGCTGTCAGATTCACAGCACACTACAGTCAGCCCATTGTTTAACTCAGCTCAGCCAGTCCGACCGAGTGCCGAGAGTGTGTGTCTTTTGGCAGCGGATACGGAGATGACAATCCCCTGACAGTGACATTTACAGGTGTTTAACCTGTTGAATAGATGCTCTATTTCTAAATGTAAAAAAAGAGAAATAAATGCTCTGTGTTTATATAAAACAAGCGATTATCTGCGATGAACTGGATCATAATTTGCAATACTGAAACTATGATAGACCGCAACATCTTCCCATTAGCATCAGTGTTTTGAATTAGCATCAATGAATTAGCAGGGGAACATGAGTTTGGACACACCTGCTTATTCTTTATTGTGATTATTTTCCACAACTTATAAAATAGTAGAGTGATTAAAACTTGTAAATAAGTTGGGAATAAAGTAATGGTTTTTGTAGTTTTTGACTAGATTCCAGCTTTAAACTATCTGGATCAACCATATATATATTAGGGCTGTCAAACGATTAATCGCGATTAATCACATCCAAAATAAAAGTTTATGTTTATGTAATATATGTGGGTGCACTGTGTATAATTATTTTGTATATATAATACACACACATGCATATATATTTAATAAAAAAAGATATTATTTATCTATAAAATATATATATATATTTGCATATCATATAAATTATATATGATCTCTAACCCTATCCCATATCCTAACCCTAACCCTAACCCTAAGTCTAAGTCTAGGCTACAATCTTTAATGTTATAGTAATGTGCGGCTCCCTATATAGTGTACAGCATTAGCAGATTTTTTTAAATCCTTGTGAAACGTTTAATTGTAATTTAATTTAAAGACAAAGACATTTTCTTCATTAAACCACTGTTTAAAAAGGAAAAAAAGAGCAATTTTAGCTTTCTAAATCGAACTGAACCAAACCGAGACGTCAAAAATGGGAAAACCGAATCATCAGTTTTGTGTATCGTTTCACCCCTAATATATATATATATATATATATATATATATATATATATATATATACTATAAAAAAATAATGGGTTGTTTTAACCCATCTTTGGGTAAAATATGGACAAACTAAAGAAGAATAGTCACACTCACGGTCAAGTTTCATCTAGTGGAAGCGTTTGGTACTGCGCCCAAACAAAACATACGTAATAAGTTCATTTTTTGAGATATCAACCTCAAATTTGGAACAAAACTTGTTTAGATGTATGGCTTTGAAAATAGTATTTTTGTGCATTTTTCATAACAAAAAAAGGTCAAATTTTATTACTTTAAAGTGAAAATTTTTTTAAACGTTTTTCACTCCAAACAAGAAAATAATTCAGTGCCATAACACCTAAAAATACAAAAATTTTAAATTAAAAAAAAAATATATGGTACACTAATTTCATTGAAATTAAATTAAATAAAAATTATACAGATGGCGGAAATCAGTATTTGACAGAGGTATGTCCGAGTGTTGATAAAAACAGAAAGCATGAAGCTGGAAAAAAGGTTAAAGCATTTGCTATGTCAACACAAAACAAATCATGGCCATGATGATTCAAACAGGTTAAATGGTCCTGTAAAAAATAGTCACACTTGTGCCGAACAACATCTTTGATTAAACGACCAAATAAAATCCTTCATTAAACAACAACCGAACAACATCTTTAATGAAACAACAACCAAACAACATCTTTCATTAAAAAACAACCGAACAACATCTTTGATTAACTCTTTCCCCGCCAAACACTGAATTTTCTGTGTTTCAAGAAAAAACGCATCCCTGCCAAACACGGAATATTTCGGGTTTCCGTGTTTTAGGTGGTATACGGTAAAGAAGGCCCGCGCACATGCTCTGAAAGAGTACGCAACTCTCTGATCAAAGAAACAGATTGCAATCGCGTCTCAAACGTGAAGTGGAGTTGTGAGAATGTAGCTCAAAATATCAATAATATCAGATATGTATGAGACAAATGCAGAGGTATATGGCATGGCTGATCAAGTGCTGGAGGTGTTGATGGTCTCGGAGTCCGATCACTCTTTATTTGATAATTCTGAATCTGATCGGGACGACGTAGTGAGTGAGAGAGATGCATGCATGTTGCATGCATGTTGTGCATGCAGAGTTTGTGTACGTAAGGGGTTGCGGAAGGAGACTGCAAAAGTTGTGGTGCTTTTGGCTTGCTTAGTTGGGGTTATTTAATATTTAATATTTAACAATATTATCGATCTGTGTTGTACTTCTTTCATGTTATCACTGTGAAGCTGCTTTGATGCAATCTGTATTGTAAAAAGCACTATATAAATAAATGTGACTTGACTTGACGTGTCCCCTTACATCCTGGGAAATGTTACTCTGTTTACCACTCAAAAGCAAATTACAGTGCCAAAATTTGATATATTTTACATTTATTTATTTTTTAAATTTATTTTGGAAAGTTTTATATATGAAGAAAACAACATCTGAATGTATTCTGCTTGAAAATGCACTTGTTTGATAAAAATGCCTTTTTCTCTGTTTTTTGTACAAAACGTTGTGTTTTTGACAAAACCTACATCCGTTCAAGTGGCAATAAAAAAAGAACAAATGAAGATAAAATAAAATAGTTTTTTGTCTAAAAGCAGAGGCTCAGATCTTTATTTTGATATATAGCTTCTTCATATATTCATGGAAGAAAATATTTAACGGGCCATTGAAATTTAGCAAAAATCATCAAAAACCCTGGCGGTGCCTGGCAACTTTTTTTAAAAACGCTGGCGGGGAAAGAGTTAAACAACAACCGAACAACATCTTTAATGATGGAAAAACCGAACATCTTTAATGAAACAACAACCAAACAACATCTTTCATTAAAAAACAACCGCCAGCCTGTTCTCACGTAAATGCGTCTCTATAACACGCATCGTGATTGGGTTAAATGTTTAAATTACATTTTTTACCCAACATCACTGAAAAAAAAGACCTGTTGGATTAACATAAAAAAACATGTACATCGGTTGCACATAATAAAGTTAGGTTTGTGCAACATGATTTATGCATTTTAAAATACATAAATCATGTTGCACAAACCTAACTTTATTATGTGCAACCGATGTACATGTTTTTTTTATGTTGATCCAACAGGTCTTTTTTTCAGTGTCCATATTTTTGTCCATATTTTACCCCAAACAACCCAGCATTTTTTAGAGTGAGTATATATATATATATATATATATATATATATATATATATATATATATATATATATATATATATTTCCCATTTAAATTTAATTTACTTCTGAAATGAGAAACATAAATTCTGTCAAATGTTTTCAAACTTTTTACTCGCCTACTAATACAGCATCCATTGCTCAAATAACGATTAAATCTCTCGCATTACCAATAAATGTAATGCTTCTGTAAAAACGCATAAGTAGTAAATGTTCATACCCTTTTCTGCAGGCAGAGAGGCGTGATAGCGGGCAATGTGACTCTTCTGGCGTGGAAATTCATACTTCTGTCCTGGGCACGGATCACCTTCAGATCTGCTGTTCCTCCGAGTGACCTTTTTGTGTTAATAAACAGCCGTAGCCGTGAAGTTAACGCCTGCTCTTTTAAATCTTTGATAAAACCCTCGAGTCTGCTTTCCGTCCAGGGACGCCGTCCGTGTGAGACTCGCAGAGAGATGATTCTCCTCTAGACTCATCCTTCTGTGGCCTTGGGAACTCGGAAAGTGTTTTTTTTTTTCCCTGCAGAAAAAAGCTCCACGTTCTAATAAAAACTCCTGATAAAATAGCCGCAAAATAAGGAGTATAGTTAGAACACCAGGGAGGTCTGAGAAAAACTATAACTTTATCTCACGGCAAATGATGTGACCTCCACTGCAGATAGTCTCCCAATAAAGAGCTGAGGACAGCAAAAACTATTCCTGGCTTTGTGAACATTAAGAGCTATTTGGTCACATTACAACCCGAGTGTTATAGGGTTAACCAGCCCTCCAGGACGAGACGCTTTTAGAGTGCAGAAATCCCACGACGCATCGACTCCTAATCACACTCCATAACAACATTCAGATCAACTTTCATATCAACGTCCTCATCAGGACACAAGAAGATGTTTTTCTTATTTCTGTTAACTAAAATAAATGAGTTTAGATCTTAGGCTTAAAGAACAAAAAAAAAAGAAAGAAAAATAAATAAATAATAATAAATAAATAGGAAGGACTGATGAAATAAATAAATAAAAATAAGAGATTTGAATTAAAATAATTAAAGCTAATTTGAAAAACTAGTGAATAAAGAAAGAAAGCCAATTTTAAAGACAAGTAAATAAATATATAAATAAATAAACAAATAAGAGAATTGATTTAAAACAATTTAAGCTAATTTTATAAAGCAAACAAATAAATACATGAAAAAATAAACAAATTAATGATAAATAAAACTGAGATTTGAAATAAATCAGTTGCATCTAATTTGAACAAAAAAATAAATAAATATAAAGCTAATTAAAAAAAACAGGTAAACAAATAAACAAACAAGTGAATTGATTTAAAACAATTTAAGCTAATTTATAAAGCAAATAAATAAATAAATAAATACATGAATAAATAAACAAATAGACAAATTAATGATAAATAAAACTTGGATTTGAAATAAAACAGTTTCACCAATTTGAACAAATAAATAAATGTAAAGCTAATTTCAAAGACAGGTAAATAAATAAATGAATAAATAAATAAATAAACAAAAGTGAAAACAATGCAAATAATTTTAGCCAATTTGAAAGACTAGCAAATAAATAAATGAGTGAATAAAATGAATGCATACATAAATATGAATAAATAAACAAAACAATCAAATTAAAATAATTGGAGCTCATTTAAAAGCAGTAAATTTATTTAGTACATAAATAAGTAAATGATATATATATATATATATATATATATATAGTAAATAAATTATAAATATATAATTATATATATATATATATACTGTATTAGCCTAATGAATAGATTATATATATATATATATAATCAACTGATCTAGAAATTAGCCTAATGAATAGACCTCAGTTGATTATATATATATATATATATATATATATATATATATATATATATATATATAATCTATTCATTAGGCTAATTTCTAGAGCTCTGAGCTACAGGAATGCGCTGTGTTGATAGCTAGGCCATTGACCTCCTCTCTCGTTCTGGACTGAAACTGACTGTGTAACTCTTTTAGATTTCTGTAGGTGGAAAATATCTCATTGAGAAGGAAGTGGAGTGCTGACATGAACCCAAAACTCAGTGCTGGAGAAGGCGAGGGAGGTGTTATCGAGGAGACTCAAGTTACACACATGCTCATGCAAGACTGACAAGCAATGTGAGGCCATGCTGTATGAATTATGAGTGCACTGATACTGACAATCTACTGATACTGATATGCAATAATGGCATATATTGATAACCAATACATGGCCAATATTAAAGGGATAGTTCAACTAAAAAAGAAAATTTGCTGTCACACCCTCAGGTCATTGTTTTCTTCTTCAGGAGAAAAGTAAAGAAGCTTTTAGCTGAAACCGTGGTCCTTGGTGATTCGTGTAATGCAAGTTAACGGCTACCGTCACTTTAAGAGTCAAAAAAAAAGCGCTCTGTTTGCTGAAGTTGTGGAATAATATTGTGAATAATGTTCAGGTTCTTCTCGGTTGTTTCATATGACCTCAATACACTGTAAAAGCCAATTAGTTCACTTTTAATCACACCGGGGCAAGTCGTCACAGGAGAGTCTAATCACACCGGGGCAAGTCGTCACAGGAGAGTCTAATCACACCGGGGCAAGTCGTCACAGGAGAGTCTAATCACACCAGGGCAAGTCGTCACAGGAGAGTCTAATCACACCGGGGCAAGTCGTCACAGGAGAGTCTAATCACACCAGGGCAAGTCGTCACAGGAGAGTCTAATCACACCAGGGCAAGTCGTCACAGGAGAGTCTAATCACACCAGGGCAAGTCGTCACAGGAGAGTCTAATCACACCGGGGCAAGTCGTCACAGGAGAGTCTAATCACATCGGGGCAAGTCGTCACAGGAGAGTCTAATCACATCGGGGCAAGTCGTCACAGGAGAGTCTAATCACACCGGGGGAAGTCGTCACATGAGAGTCTAATCACACCGGGGTAAGTCGTCACAGGTGAGTCTAATCACACCGGGGCAAGTCGTCACAGGAGAGTCTAATCACATCGGGGCAAGTCGTCACAGGAGAGTCTAATCACACCGGGGCAAGTCGTCACAGGTGAGTCTAATCACACCGGGGCAAGTCGTCACAGGAGAGTCTAATCACACCGGGGTAAGTCGTCACAGGAGAGTCTAATCACACCGGGGCAAGTCGTCACAGGAGAGTCTAATCACACCGGGGCAAGTCGTCAGAGGAGAGTCTAATCACACCGGGGCAAGTCGTCACAGGAGAGTCTAATCACACCGGGGCAAGTCGTCACAGGAGAGTCTAATCACACCGGGGCAAGTCGTCAGAGGAGAGTCTAATCACACCGGGGCAAGTCGTCAGAGGAGAGTCTAATCACACCGGGGTAAGTCGTCACAGGAGAGTCTAATCACACCGGGGCAAGTCGTCACAGGAGAGTCTTATCACACCGGGGCAAGTCGTCACAGGAGAGTCTAATCACACCGGGGCAAGTCGTCAGAGGAGAGTCTAATCACACCGGGGCAAGTCGTCAGAGGAGAGTCTAATCACACCGGGGTAAGTCGTCACAGGAGAGTCTAATCACACCGGGGCAAGTCGTCACAGGAGAGTCTAATCACATCGGGGTAAGTCGTCACAGGAGAGTCTAATCACACCGGGGCAAGTCGTCACAGGAGAGTCTAATCACACCGGGGCAAGTCGTCACAGGAGAGTCTTATCACACCGGGGTAAGTCGTCACAGGAGAGTCTAATCACACCGGGGCAAGTCGTCACAGGAGAGTCTATTCACACCGGGGTAAGTCGTCACAGGAGAGTCTAATCACACCGGGGCAAGTCGTCACAGGAGAGTCTAATCACACCGGGGCAAGTCGTCACAGGAGAGTCTATTCACACCGGGGCAAGTCGTCACAGGAGAATAATCACACCGGGGCAAGTCGTCACAGGAGAGTCTAATCACACCGGGGCAAGTCGTCACAGGAGAGTCTTATCACACCGGGGTAAGTCGTCACAGGAGAGTCTAATCACACCGGGGCAAGTCGTCACAGGAGAGTCTAATCACACCGGGGCAAGTCGTCACAGGAGAATAATCACACCGGGGCAAGTCGTCACAGGAGAGTCTAATCACATCGGGGCAAGTCGTCACAGGAGAGTCTAATCACACCGGGGCAAGTCGTCACAGGAGAGTCTAATCACACCGGGGCAAGTCGTCACAGGAGAGTCTAATCACACCGGGGCAAGTCGTCACAGGAGAGTCTAATCACACCGGGGCAAGTCGTCACAGGTGAGTCTAATCACACCGGGGCAAGTCGTCACAGGAGAGTCTAATCACATCGGGGCAAGTCGTCACAGGAGAGTCTAATCACACCGGGGCAAGTCGTCACATGAGAGTCTAATCACACCGGGGTAAGTCGTCACAGGTGAGTCTAATCACACCGGGGCAAGTCGTCACAGGAGAGTCTAATCACATCGGGGCAAGTCGTCACAGGAGAGTCTAATCACACCGGGGCAAGTCGTCACAGGTGAGTCTAATCACACCGGGGCAAGTCGTCACAGGAGAGTCTAATCACACCGGGGTAAGTCGTCACAGGAGAGTCTAATCACACCGGGGCAAGTCGTCACAGGAGAGTCTAATCACACCGGGGCAAGTCGTCACAGGAGAGTCTAATCACACCGGGGCAAGTCGTCACAGGAGAGTCTAATCACATCGGGGTAAGTCGTCACAGGAGAGTCTAATCACACCGGGGCAAGTCGTCACAGGAGAGTCTTATCACACCGGGGTAAGTCGTCACAGGAGAGTCTAATCACACCGGGGCAAGTCGTCACAGGAGAGTCTAATCACACCGGGGCAAGTCGTCAGAGGAGAGTCTAATCACACCGGGGTAAGTCGTCACAGGAGAGTCTAATCACACCGGGGCAAGTCGTCACAGGAGAGTCTAATCACATCGGGGTAAGTCGTCACAGGAGAGTCTAATCACACCGGGGCAAGTCGTCACAGGAGAGTCTAATCACACCGGGGCAAGTCGTCACAGGAGAGTCTTATCACACCGGGGTAAGTCGTCACAGGAGAGTCTAATCACACCGGGGCAAGTCGTCACAGGAGAGTCTATTCACACCGGGGTAAGTCGTCACAGGAGAGTCTAATCACACCGGGGCAAGTCGTCACAGGAGAGTCTAATCACACCGGGGCAAGTCGTCACAGGAGAGTCTATTCACACCGGGGCAAGTCGTCACAGGAGAATAATCACACCGGGGCAAGTCGTCACAGGAGAGTCTAATCACACCGGGGCAAGTCGTCACAGGAGAGTCTTATCACACCGGGGTAAGTCGTCACAGGAGAGTCTAATCACACCGGGGCAAGTCGTCACAGGAGAGTCTAATCACACCGGGGCAAGTCGTCACAGGAGAATAATCACACCGGGGCAAGTCGTCACAGGAGAGTCTAATCACACCGGGGCAAGTCGTCACAGGAGAGTCTAATCACACCGGGGCAAGTCGTCACAGGAGAGTCTAATCACACCGGGGCAAGTCGTCACAGGAGAGTCTAATCACACCGGGGCAAGTCGTCACAGGAGAATAATCACACCGGGGCAAGTCGTCACAGGAGAGTCTAATCACACCGGGGCAAGTCGTCACAGGAGAGTCTAATCACACCGGGGCAAGTCGTCACAGGAGAATAATCACACCGGGGCAAGTCGTCACAGGAGAGTCTATTCACACCGGGGTAAGTCGTCACAGGAGAATAATCACACCGGGGCAAGTCGTCACAGGAGAGTCTAATCACACCGGGGCAAGTTGTCAGAGGAGAGTCTAATCACACCGGGGCAAGTTGTCAGAGGAGAGTCTAATCACACCGGGGCAAGTCGTCACAGGAGAATAATCACAACGGGGCAAGTCGTCACAGGAGAGTCTAATCACACCGGGGCAAGTTGTCAGAGGAGAGTCTAATCACACCGGGGCAAGTCGTCACAGGAGAATAATCACACCGGGGCAAGTCGTCACAGGAGAATAATCACAACGGGGCAAGTTGTCAGAGGAGAGTCTAATCACACCGGGGCAAGTCGTCACAGGAGAATAATCACACCGGGGCAAGTCGTCACAGGAGAGTCTAATCACACCGGGGCAAGTCGTCACAGGAGAATAATCACACCGGGGCAAGTCATCACAGGAGAATAATCACACCGGGGCAAGTCGTCACAGGAGAGTCTAATCACACCGGGGCAAGTCGTCACAGGAGAGTCTAATCACACCGGGGCAAGTCGTCACAGGAGAATAATCACACCGGGGCAAGTCGTCACAGGAGAATAATCACACCGGGGCAAGTCGTCACAGGACAGTCTAATCACACGGGGGCAAGTCGTCACAGGAGAATAATCACACCGGGGCAAGTCGTCACAGGAGAGTCTAATCACACCGGGGCAAGTCGTCACAGGAGAGTCTAATCACACCGGGGCAAGTCGTCACAGGAGAATAATCACAACGGGGCAAGTCGTCACAGGAGAATAATCACAACGGGGCAAGTCGTCACAGGAGAGTCTAATCACACCGGGGCAAGTCGTCACAGGAGAATAATCACACCGGGGCAAGTCGTCACAGGAGAGTCTAATCACACCGGGGCAAGTCGTCACAGGAGAATAATCACAACGGGGCAAGTCGTCACAGGAGAGTCTAATCACACCGGGGCAAGTCATCACAGGAGAATAATCACACCGGGGCAAGTCGTCACAGGAGAATAATCACAACGGGGCAAGTCGTCACAGGAGAGTCTAATCACACGGGGGCAAGTCATCACAGGAGAATAATCACACCGGGGCAAGTCGTCACAGGAGAGTCTAATCACACGGGGGCAAGTCGTCACAGGAGAGTCTAATCACACCGGGGCAAGTCGTCACAGGAGAATAATCACACCGGGGCAAGTCGTCACAGGAGAGTCTAATCACACCGGGGCAAGTCGTCACAGGAGAGTCTAATCACACCGGGGCAAGTCGTCACAGGAGAGTCTAATCACACCGGGGCAAGTCGTCACAGGAGAGTCTAATCACACCGGGGCAAGTCGTCACAGGAGAGTCTAATCACACCGGGGCAAGTCGTCACAGGAGAATAATCACACCGGGGCAAGTCGTCACAGGAGAGTCTAATCACACCGGGGCAAGTCGTCACAGGAGAGTCTAATCACACCGGGGCAAGTCGTCACAGGAGAGTCTAATCACACCGGGGCAAGTCGTCACAGGAGAGTCTAATCACACCGGGGCAAGTCGTCACAGGAGAATAATCACACCGGGGCAAGTCGTCACAGGAGAGTCTAATCACACCGGGGCAAGTCGTCACAGGAGAGTCTAATCACACCGGGGCAAGTCGTCACAGGAGAATAATCACACGGGGGCAAGTCATCACAGGAGAATAATCACACCGGGGCAAGTCGTCACAGGAGAGTCTAATCACACCGGGGCAAGTCGTCACAGGAGAGTCTAATCACACCGGGGCAAGTCGTCACAGGAGAGTCTAATCACACCGGGGCAAGTCGTCACAGGAGAGTCTAATCACACCGGGGCAAGTCGTCACAGGAGAGTCTAATCACACCGGGGCAAGTCGTCACAGGAGAGTCTAATCACACCGGGGCAAGTCGTCACAGGAGAATAATCACACGGGGGCAAGTCATCACAGGAGAATAATCACACCGGGGCAAGTCGTCACAGGAGAGTCTAATCACACCGGGGCAAGTCGTCACAGGAGAGTCTAATCACACCGGGGCAAGTCATCACAGGAGAATAATCACACCGGGGCAAGTCGTCACAGGAGAGTCTAATCACACCGGGGCAAGTCGTCACAGGAGAGTCTAATCACACCGGGGCAAGTCATCACAGGAGAATAATCACAACGGGGCAAGTCGTCACAGGAGAGTCTAATCACACCGGGGCAAGTCGTCACAGGAGAGTCTAATCACACCGGGGCAAGTCGTCACAGGAGAGTCTAATCACACCGGGGCAAGTCGTCACAGGAGAGTCTAATCACACCGGGGCAAGTCGTCACAGGAGAGTCTAATCACACCGGGGCAAGTCGTCACAGGAGAATAATCACACCGGGGCAAGTCGTCACAGGAGAGTCTAATCACACGGGGGCAAGTCGTCACAGGAGAATAATCACAACGGGGCAAGTCGTCACAGGAGAGTCTAATCACACGGGGGCAAGTCGTCACAGGAGAATAATCACATCGGGGCAAGTCGTCACAGGAGAGTCTAATCACACCGGGGCAAGTCGTCACAGGAGAGTCTAATCACACCGGGGCAAGTCGTCACAGGACAGTCTAATCACACCGGGGTAAGTCATCACAGGAGAGTCTAATCACACCGGGGCAAGTCGTCACAGGACAGTCTAATCACACCGGGGCAAGTCGTCACAGGACAGTCTAATCACACCGGGGCAAGTCGTCACAGGACAGTCTAATCACACCGGGGCAAGTCGTCACAGGAGAGTCTAATCACACCGGGGCAAGTCGTCACAGGAGAGTCTAATCACACCGGGGCAAGTCGTCACAGGACAGTCTAATCACACCGGGGCAAGTCGTCACAGGAGAGTCTAATCACACCGGGGTAAGTCATCACAGGAGAGTCTAATCACACCGGGGCAAGTCGTCACAGGACAGTCTAATCACACCGGGGCAAGTCGTCACAGGACAGTCTAATCACACCGGGGCAAGTAGTCACAGGACAGTCTAATCACACCGGGGCAAGTCGTCACAGGAGAGTCTAATCACACCGGGGCAAGTCGTCACAGGAGAGTCTAATCACACCGGGGCAAGTCGTCACAGGAGAGTCTAATCACACCGGGGCAAGTCGTCACAGGACAGTCTAATCACACCGGGGCAAGTCGTCACAGGACAGTCTAATCACACCGGGGCAAGTCGTCACAGGACAGTCTAATCACACCGGGGCAAGTTGTCACAGGACAGTCTAATCACACCGGGGCAAGTCGTCACAGGAGAGTCTAATCACACCGGGGCAAGTCGTCACAGGAGAGTCTAATCACACCGGGGCAAGTCGTCACAGGACAGTCTAATCACACCGGGGCAAGTTGTCACAGGAGAGTCTAATCACACCGGGGCAAGTCGTCACAGGACAGTCTAATCACACCGGGGCAAGTCGTCACAGGAGAGTCTAATCACACCGGGGCAAGTCGTCACAGGACAGTCTAATCACACCGGGGCAAGTCGTCACAGGACAGTCTAATCACACCGGGGCAAGTCGTCACAGGAGAGTCTAATCACACCGCGGCAAGTCGTCACAGGAGAGTCTAATCACATCGGGGCAAGTCGTCACAGGAGAGTCTAATCACACCGGGGCAAGTCGTCACAGGAGAGTCTAATCACATCGGGGCAAGTCGTCACAGGAGAGTCTAATCACACCGGGGCAAGTCGTCACAGGAGAGTCTAATCACACCGGGGCAAGTCGTCACAGGAGAGTCTAATCACACCGGGGCAAGTCATCACAGGAGAATAATCACATCGGGGCAAGTCGTCACAGGAGAGTCTAATCACACCGGGGCAAGTCATCACAGGAGAATAATCACATCGGGGCAAGTCGTCACAGGAGAGTCTAATCACACCGGGGCAAGTCGTCACAGGACAGTCTAATCACACCGGGGCAAGTCGTCACAGGACAGTCTAATCACACCGGGGCAAGTCGTCACAGGAGAGTCTAATCACACCGCGGCAAGTCGTCACAGGAGAGTCTAATCACACCGGGGCAAGTCGTCACAGGAGAGTCTAATCACATCGGGGCAAGTCGTCACAGGAGAGTCTAATCACACCGGGGCAAGTCGTCACAGGAGAGTCTAATCACATCGGGGCAAGTCGTCACAGGAGAGTCTAATCACACCGGGGCAAGTCGTCACAGGAGAGTCTAATCACATCGGGGCAAGTCGTCACAGGAGAGTCTAATCACACCGGGGCAAGTCGTCACAGGAGAGTCTAATCACACCGGGGCAAGTCGTCACAAGAGGGGAAAGTCGTCACAGGAGAGTCTGGTATTGATCGCACGGATTCAATGCTCTCTAGCTCAAACATTTTGTATAGAAACATGGTGTTTTTTTGAGTCGGGGATGAAGTATGAGATGTCTGCCATCCAGTAGAGTGGAGGTCGAATGAAATTTGACACCCAATCTGACAAAATCGGCCGTTTTATTCAGTGCCGCATCTTGTCGAGTAAACTCGACTGTGGCGCCTAGAGGGTTAAATTGGTATTGGGTTCTCTCTACAACTTGCCTTCAGTGGATCATTACACATGTTAATACTTTTGCATATTTTTGGGACTATGCAATTTGCAGTAAAGACCTTTTTGTAACATTGTACATATGCATTATAATCTTAATCATAATGTTCTTCAATATTTAAAGCATATTTTAATAAATCTGGTAATAAAGTTATGACAGCCACCATTTAAATGTTTATATTTCATATAATCTAATTATGAAAATAAATAAAAGTGTAATTTAAGTGTTTGTATAGCTATAAATAGTTCATAATTACCTTCATATTAGGCCAATAAAGCCTAGTAGGCTAGTTAAGAGATTTAATTTCCTTGAGAAAATTTGCCATTTATTGTAACTGATATCCAAAATAATCAATATTGAATCGTAATCGAATCGAATTGAAAGCTTGTGAATCGAAATCCAATCGAATTGTGAAAGTTGTGTCAATACCCAGCCCTAATTGTTAGTACTGTGGTTGAGTCACCACTTCATGTCCAATATAGGAAATCTGAATCCTGAAACAAAACCATTTGAGAACCAGAGCTGTATTCCTCACACCATCCCCCATAAACACACACACACACATGTATTCTAACACCATCCCCCATAAACACACACACACGGTTTTCTAATCCCACTCTCACTTATCAAGCACAGTATCTGCCTTCAGACTGTGTTCATCCAGCATGTCCACACAAGCTCCCTGAGCTGTTAAGATCAGAACAGGATTCCATCATTCCCTCATCCTCCACGGCACTGACCAGAGACAGAGGAGAGCGGCGCGGCGTCTTTATCAGCTGTGGGCAGTGGTAGCACAGACAGCCAGGCGCTACAACTTATCACAGAAATGGAGAAAAAAAATAAAAATAATAATCGAAATGACTGAAGCTGCTGATAAGGCAGTCTCTTCGATTCTCAAAACACTGACCGACTCAGACACAGCGGCCTTGACCGTCCCTGAGAGCCAAACAACAGAGCAGTGTGGTAGAGCTGATGTACACATCCACATCTTGCTCATTCAAAAGACACACACACACACTCATCTGTCACTTAGAGATGCACCGATTAGGGTTTTCTCGGCCGATCCCGAATTCAGATTTTTCAAACCACTTTACAGCACACACAAATATTTATTTCTATTTTTCTATATTTATATATATTTTAGGGCTGTGCAAAAGTTAATTGCGAAAAGTTATTACATAATATATTTGTGTGTGCTGTATATAATTATTGTGTATATATAAATACCTATGCATGCATGTATATATTTAAGAATTATTTGCGCTTTTAATTATATTATTTGTATTATTTTCTGTATATATATTTAAATACATAATCTATATTATATAAAATAAATATGTCATATATAAATAACACATTTTCTTAAATATATACATGCATGTGTGTGTATTTATATATACAAAATAATTAGATACAGCACACACAAATATATTATGTAAACATAGACTTTTATTTTGGATGCGATTAATCTCAATTAATTTTTGCACAGCCTTAATATGTTTATTTATTATATCTTTTCTTTAATAGAACATTTGAATTCTATGCAACATTTAAAAAAAAACTTTTGCTGATAATTTACTCACCCCCATGTCATCCAAGATGTCCATGTCTTTCTTTCTTCAGTCGAAAAGAAATTAAGGTTTTTGATGAAAACATTCCAGGATTTTTCTCCATATAATGGACTTCAATGGGGACCAAACGGTTCAAGGTCCAAAAGACAGTTTCAGTGCAAACTGCAAACTGTTCAAAGGGCTTTAAACGATTCCATATGATTCCTCTGTACTGTGTGACTCTCCTGTTCGAACTCGTTTATCAAAATGAACGAATCTTTTTCCGAGTCAATTCGATTGTTGAACGAACCAAACGACTCAGAAAAAGATTTGTTCGTTTTGATGAACGAGTTTGAACAGGAGAGTCACACAGTACAGAGCAAGGCGAGCATTTGAGCTTATAAAACTTAAACTATTAGTAGGTTTTTTTCTAATACAAAGCAGATATTTGTACTAGCGATGCTTACAAACACAGCACAAAGCAGACTCGCAGACACTGTAAAACACTGAGAGGAAAATCTGGGGCAGATTCCAGCTGAGATTCTTAAGGCCTTGTTATGGATGGCAGTTCTGGGATCACGTATCACGTCTCCAGACGTGTAGGACACGCAGGCTTGCCAGAGCGGGACACAGATAGCCCCTCTCTCTGAGTCATGAGCTTAAAGCGTCTGCAGGCCATGTGTCTGTCCGCTGAGAATCCACAAAACTGCAGAATGTCTCTCAAGGCGGGTCTTTTTCTCTCTTTTCAAGGATCTCGTTTCACTCCCTCTCTTCTTAATGACGGCTCGACCATCAATTGTCATTCACAAACCTCATTTGCTTCTTGCATCTTATGAGCACTAGTTTATTACTAAAAACAACCAACCAATTCAATCTGCTTATTTTTGCCAAGCAATGTTGTCACTCAGTGGATTAATCAGATCATATTTGACCTAATTAGCCTATTTTTAGGACCAAATGCTTTGTTTATTTTGTTTACATTTTTAGTTTATTTGCACATATGGTGTGGAAACTGATCTGAGAATATCAGAACACATGAGATTTTGATATTCTCAGATCAGTTTTAGGCCTCATTAATAAGTCATATCCGATCTATGCACATGGTTCAAGTGACCCAATTCCGATTTTTCTTCCCATAATGTAAATGTGGCCAATATGTCTATAGAAAGTCTCCATACAACACGGAAACTCAACTGTATGACTGTGTGTGTGATACACTCTAAATATGCTGGGTTGTTTTAACTAAACTTTGGGTCAAATATGGACAAACCCAAACGTTGGGTTAAAAATGTAATTAAAAAATGTAACCCAATGGCTGGGCTTGTCCATATATGACCCAAAGTTGGATTAAAACAACCCAGCATTTTTTAGAGTGAATATGACAAAGTGCATCTTGAATTCATTCAGTCGTGTTTGACAATCAGTAAAAAAAAAAACTTTGGGTCAAACATGGATAAACCCAAACAGGTTAAAATGCTGGGTTGTTTTAATCCAACTTTGGGTCAAATATGGACAAACCCAGCCATTGGGTTAATTTTTTTAATGACGCTCAAAAAATGCTGGGTTGTTTTAACCCAACTTTGGGTCAAATATGAAGAGTTCAGATGCAAAAGCCTCTAAATGCCATTTGAAATTTTCTTCTAAAATGACCATTTTTATCAAACTTGTATATTTAAGTTCAGTAATTTCACTTAAATGACTATTAATAGGTAATCTTCATTGCCATTTAAGTGAAATTACTGAACTTAAATATACAAGCTTGATAAAAATGATCATTTTAGAAGAAAATTTCAAATGGCACTGAGTTTTTTTGCATCTGAACTCTTCATATGGACAAACTCAAACATTGGGTTAAAAATTTAATTTAAAAAATGTAACCCAATGGCTGGGTTTGTCCATATTTGACCCAAAGTTGGGTTCAAACAACCCAGCAATTTTTAGAAAGATTCTTGAGAAAGCAAACGATGAATAGAAAGATGAAAAAAAACATACACTCTAAAAAATGCTGGGTTGTTTCAACCCAATTTTGGGTAAAATATGGACAAACCCAGCCATTGGGTTAAAAAAATGTAATTTAAAAATCTAACCCAATGGCTGGGTTTGTCCATATTTTATCCAAAATTGGGTTAAAACAACCCAGCATTTTTTAGAGTGTATATTTGAAATATATCTTCTTTATAATATTTTATAAATATTGTCACTTTTGATCAATATAATGTTCCTTTGCTGAATAAAATTATTAGAATCACTGGACCTTATTCACAGAACAAAAGCAGAACCAAGTTGTGTGTGAATGGTTCATTCACTCTAAAAAATGCTGGGTTGTTTCAACCCAAAGATGGGTCAAATATGACAAACCCAAATGTTGGGTTAAAAATGCAATTAAAAAAATGCACAGTTGAAAGTGAAAGTTGAAGTTGGGTTAAAATTTGAAATGACATTTTTAACCCAACATTTGGGTTTGTCCATATTTGACCCAAATTTGGGTTGAAACAAGCCCGCATTTTTTAGAGTGTAAAATCATGATTATTTAAAATGGTTTGATGAATGTTTTGCACAGATATTTGTTCTTCTGGTGTTGAATGGTCATGAATGAGGCTCACTGTGTGTAATTAAACACGAGCGGTTTTCTCACTGCACGCATTGTTTTCGGCACGCTGGAGCAAAATGCCTCATTTACATGCGAGCGTTACTCTCCAAGATGTGCGATGTGAGAAAGGGGAAGTGCAGTGAGCGGGAACACACCTAGCCAGGAAGACACATCACGTCTGTTTGCGTTTAAAGTGCTCGAAAGTAGAGCTGGGTATTCGCAAAGTTACATTCTGTCTTGGGAAGACAAATTTAGCCAACTCAGCATATAAAGCAAGGCCAAGTGGTGGTGCACAGAACGAGGGAGCGATAGCATTTATGGCTAATAATACCTTGTCCGTTGCCTTGAAATATAGCAGCATGTTCCAAGTTAGTGTCGGGGGACGCGAGTAACCCCTGGTCTTTGAACTATAACGGGCAGTGTTGAGTCGTGCTGAATGAAGCTGTAATTTGCTTCAGGCTTACATAATCGCTATAAGACGATATTAGCCAGAGTGCCTTTATAAATATTACAGCGATAAGAGAGATGAGAGACGAGAAGCTAAAACTTCTGATGGACAAATTGCCTGTGTTCTATAATGCATGTGGAATTATATATTCAACACACAATGGCATGAATATGCGTTACAGACACTAAAACGGTTCAAAATTAACACTGTCATCATTTGCTTTTCTCACAACAAAATTGCTAAAATGTTAAAGGAGTTGCTCACTTTTAAAAAACTTTTGCTTATAATTTACTCACCCCCGTGTCATCCAAGACGTCCATGTCTTTCTTTCTTCAGTCGAAAAGAAATTAAGGTTTTTGATGAAAACATTCCAGCATTTTCTCCATATAATGGACTTCAATGGGGTCCAAACGATTCAAGGTCCAAAAGACACTTTCAGTGCAAACTGCAAACTGTTCAAAGGGCTTTAAACGATTCTAAACGATGCATAAGAGTCTTATTAAACGAAACGATTGCTAATTTAATAAATAAATAACAAATTTTAAGTTTTATAAGCTCAAATGGTCGCCTTGCTCTGTTCTGTGATGCGTGTTCGTGACTCTCCTGTTCGAACTCGTTCATCAAAATGAACAAATCTTTTCTCGAGTCAACTCGTTCATTTCGTTTATTGAATGAACCAAATGACACGAAAAAAGATTTGTTCATTTTGATAAACAAGTTCGAACAGGAGACTCACGAACGCGCATCACAGAACAGAGCAAGGCGACCATTTGAGCTTATAAAACTTAAACTTAGTATTTTTTTTTTAAATGAGCGATCGTTTCGCTTGATAAGACCCTTATTTATCGTCTGGAATCGTTTAAAGCCCTTTGAACAGTTTGAAGTTTGCACTGAAACTGTCTTTTGGACCTTGAACCGTTTGGACCCCATTGAAGTCCATTATAGAGAAAAATCCTGGAATGTTTTCATCAAAAACCTTAACTTCTTTTCGACTGAAGAAAGAATGACATGGACATCTTGGATGACATGGGGGTGAGTAAATTATCAGCAAAAAGTTTTTTTTTAAAGTGAACTACTCCTTTAAAGGGATACTCCACTTTTTTTGGAAATAGGCTCATTTTACAACTCCCTCAGAGTTAAACAGTTGAGTTTTGTCCATTCAGACGATTTTCAGATATTTAGAAGAATATCAGTAACCAGACAGTTTCTGGTCTCATTGACTTCCATAGTAGGAAAAAATATATACTATGGAAGTCAATGAGACCAGAAACTGTCTGGTTACTGATATTCTTCTAAAAATCAGAAAATCGGCTGAATGGATTAAAAAATGGTAAAACTCGACTGTTTATCTCTGGGGGAGACATAAAATAAGCCTATTTCCAAAAAAAAGTGGAGTAATCCCTTTAAAGGAAAAAAGGGTGAGTAAATGAAGTTTACTCAACCTCTTTTGCTTCAAGTATATGATGTCTATTCGTGGTTTCTTTTCAAAAAGTCCTCTGTGTTCTGACACAGAAAACCATCATGCAGTTGAAGACTAACATTGTCCAGATCCCTCTCATGGAACATTCACTGTGGGTTATAAAACAGTTTCACTGCATATGGATCAACTCAAGTGTGAAAACGGATCAGGGCTGGTGTCTGGGAGAGGTTAGCGAGGCCGAGGACAAGAAGAGGGCTCTGAGACAGCACTTCGAACTCTATGAGCCTTTGTCATGTAAATGTACCATGACACTGCAAACACAGAAGTGCTTTCTCACGACTGAAATAGCTTTTAAAGACCACGTAAAACAAAGCCGTGCCAATGGCCAGGGCCTCTGGGCTCAGCTGCTAATATAAAAAGCATGAGACGAGGCTGTGCAATTAATCCAGAATGTTTGTGGTGAGATGCTTTTCTTGCAACAAACCATGTGCTCTGAAGCGAAGGCCTTGCGGGTTTGATATCGGGAAAATGCTGCCCTCTTGATGCCAGTGACAGCCACGTGCATCGCTTCATGCCCACCTAGAGGAAAGTTTATTGCTGCTTCTTTGGCAAATCTGACACAGTTTGAGATCTCTTCTGAAACCCGTGTCAGATTCAATCTGACAGATTCAAACAACAAAATGTGCTTATTCCTCAGGAGAAACAACTGAGACACAAAAGTCTTAAACAGAAGTCTCCATTTGCTCTCTCACTGGAGTGTAGGAGAAACAAGTGAGATATTAAAGAGATGGGTAGAGCAAGAGTCTATGGAAGCTTGTTTCCGCCACTGAATTAAAAAATTTAAATAAATAATTGCGACTTTTTATCTCACAATAGCAAGATATGAAGTCGCAATTGTGAGATATAAAGTCACAATTGTGTGTTATAAAGTCAGAATTACGAGATATAAAGTCAGAATTGCGAGATATAAAGTCAGAATTGCGAGATATAAAGTCAGAATTGCGTGATATAAAGTCAAAATTAGGATATTTAAAGTCGAAATTGCGAGATATAAATCAGAATTGCGAGATATAAAGTCAAAATTAGGATATTTAAAGTCGAAATTGCGAGATATAAAGTCAGAATTGCGTGATATAAAGTCCGAATTGCGAGATATAAAGTCAAAATTAGGATATTTAAAGTCGAAATTGCGAGATATAAAGTCAGAATTGCGTGATATAAAGTCCGAATTGCGAGATATAAAGTCAGAATTGCGAGATATAAAGTCCGAATTGTGTGATATAAAGTCAGAATTGCGAGATATAAAGTCAAAATTAGGATATTTAAAGTCGAAATTGCGAGATATAAAGTCAGAATTGCGAGATATAAAGTCAGAATTGCGAGATATAAAGTCCAAATTGCGTGATATAAAGTCAGAATTGCGAGATATAAAGTCAAAATTAGGATATTTAAAGTCGAAATTGCGTGATATAAAGTCAGAATTGCGAGATTTAAAGTCAGAATTGCGAGATATAAAGTCCAAATTGCGTGATATAAAGTCAGAATTGCGAGATATAAAGTCAAAATTAGGATATTTAAAGTCGAAATTGCGAGATATAAAGTCCGAATTGCGAGATATAAAGTCAGAATTGCGAGATATAAAGTCCGAATTGCGTGATATAAAGTCAGAATTTCTGAGAAATTCTGCAATTCTGAGGAAAAAAAGACAAGTTCGACTTTTTATCTCAAAATTCTGACTTTTTTTCTCACAATTGCAAGTTTACATCTCACAATTCTGACTTTATAACACATGATTGTGTGTTTATATGTCGAAATTCTGATATCTTTTTATAGCATTGTGAGATATAAACTCGGAATTGCGAGTTATCAGGCTAATTCTAAGGGGAAAAAAGACATTTTTCCCACTCAGAATAGTTTAAATCTCACAATTCTGACTTTATATCATGCATTTCTGACTTTATAACACACAATTGCGACTTTATATCTAGCAATTCTGAGATTATACCTCGCAATTATGAGAAATAAAGTCAGAATTACGAGATGTAAAAGATGTAATTTTTACTTTATATCTCGCAATTCTGACTTTACATCACGCAATTGTGAGAATAAAAGTCAGAATTGTGAGATAAGAAGTCGCAATTTCCTTTTTTATTTTTAATTCTGTGGCGGAAACAAGCTTCCATAAGAGTCTTTAACAAAGAACATCAGAGGCATAGAATTAACAAACAAATCAAATGACTGACGCTTCGCATGCAACAACTGAAGAAAGAAAATCTCCCACATTTCTTTAAATCTAAAAAACCAATACCCTAACACAGACAAGAGGGAATCATTAGCGCCGGGGTGAAGGGGGCGGCTGGGACAATGATTCAACACTTTACTCAAGCTCTCCACATCTATTCATCAGAGTCTCAGGGCAGTGTCTGGGGGCAGGGCAGGGCAGAGCAATGATGTCATCGCTCTCTGCATGCTGACCGTGTGACTCAGACGTGCTGTCAGACAAACAGCTGTGCACACTAACATTCTCCTTTTGTCCCGTATGGAGCAACGTCTCAAAAGACCTGCCAATCAAATGACCTGTGCAGGACCTGACCCTTCGCTAAGCCCCGCCCCTTTGGTTACTATCGCTAAGACCGTCGCATAGGAATTACTTCAGTAATGTGCTTATACAGTGATTTGTGAATTATAAAGAGAATTTGATCCATCAGGATTTATGTCTCATATGGACCTCATATACTCAAGGAGGAAAAACACCTCAGTTTAATTCAGAGGCCCAAACTGAGCAAAAATATGCAATTAAAAAAGAGTGAGATGAAATTTTGATAGCTTGTAAAGTACATAAATGAGATAATAGTATAACAGATTACTTATATTAAAATGCATATATGCAATCAAAGCTCTGTAGTTTTTATTGTGGGGGCAAAACATAACAAAAAATGAACAAAAAACATTCCTTAAAAGCCTGATGATCATATTTGAAACTCACATTTGATTATGAATTTTCTGAAAATGTTGTATGGTTAACCAAAACAAAAGCTAAGTGTTCATCTTGAAACATTACAAAAAATATTAAAGTCATTCTTGCATTTACTCCATAATAATAAGTAAAGATATCACAGAAAAAGGCATGCAATAAAACACTACCTGGCTGAATAATACTTAAAGGCCAGTTACTATCAATCAGACGACAGAAGGCATGTAGTGGATTGTGTGCAACAGGTTTTTTAATCATGTTCATGATTTAGAAATAACATGTCAAATATGAAACAGTAGGATTTATAGGGTTAAAATACAATGATCCAATAAAAACTAGAGAATATAAACTAATAATGCAGCAGTTGCTATGGTACGATTGGTCGGTAATGTTTTAAAGGCAGGGTTTAGCAAAAGGTCAACTGCACCAACAAGACCTCAGGAGGTCACAGCTGAAGCTGAAGTATCCCCCCTCCCCTAAATCATCCAAAAACAAATCCCACATAATCCCATCAGCGCACTCAAACAATAGCAGGCCGGGCACTGGAGAACTGCAATCAGCAGCTAATGCAATGGATCAGGTAACAAGACCTGGACTGTCTCTTGTAAGGACACTTCAATGCCAAAAAAAAGAAGAGTTTGCACATTCAAGCTCTTTAGATGATGTGATTCCCATTTTACTTGGTTTGTTTCCGCATAGTAATGCTGTAGTCAAGACCACCTAAACCGAGACCAAGACCAGAGTGTATCGAGACCAAGACAAGACCAAGACTTTTAAGGGCCGAGACCAAGACAAGACCAAGACCGAGGAAGGGCGAGACCGAGTCAAGACCAAGACCACCTAAACCGAGACCAAGACCAGAGTGAATCGAGACCAAGACAATATTAAGACCAGAGTGTATCGAGACCAAGACAAGACCAAGACTTTTAGGGGCCGAGACCAAGACAAGATAAAGACCAAGACCAAGGGAGGGCGAGACTGAGTCAAGACCAAGACCACGTAAACCGAGACCAAGACCAGAGTATATCGAGACCAAGACAAGACCAAGACTTTTAGGGGCCGAGACCAAAACAAGACCAAGACAATATCAAGACCAAGACCAAGGGAGGGCGAGACCAAGTCAAGACCAAGACCACCTAAACCGAGACCAAGACCAGAGTGTATCATGGCCGAGACAAGACCAAGACTTTTAAGGCCTGAGACAAGACCAAGACATTTAGGGGCCAAGACCAAGACAAGGGCGAGACCGAGGCAAGACCAAGACTACCTAAACCGAGACCAAGACCAGAGTATATCGAGACCAAGACAAGACCAAGACTTTTAGGGGCCGAGACCAAAACAAGACCAAGACTTTTAGGGGCCGAGACCAAGACCAACACCAAGGGAGGGCGAGACCGAGTCAAGACCAAGACCACCTAAACCGAGACCAAGACCAGAGTGTACCGAGGCCGAGACAAGACCAAGACTTTTAGGGGTCGAGACCAAAACAAGACCAAGACCAAGACAACATCAAGACCAAGACCAAGGGAGGGGGAGACCAAGTCAAGACCACCTAAACCAAAACCAAGACCAGAGTGTATCGAGACCGAGACAAGACCAAGACTTTTAAGGGCCGAGACCAATACAAGACCAAGACCAGCGCCCCACTACATGACAAAATAAAACGTGAAACAATCTCAAAAGAGACTGATCTGAAATCAGATTGATCTGAAAGATCCACATTGCCATAAAAACAAAGATATTTAACACTTGAGTTTCTGTTTAGTACCAAAGTTACTAACACTAACCCATTATAACAATCAAAGCATAGAGGGATTGTAAATTAGAGATTTATTGTGCACTTTCGTTAAATTCATTGATTAAAACGTGAGTTTATGCAAGTGAACTTGTGCTGAATTTGAAGATAAGCTATTGTTTTTTCATATACTACATACTTATAGTACAAAAGAGAGCTGAACTTGGATGACATTTATTTATTTATTTATTTAATGTCTAAATATAAATTCAAAACTATATTAGGGAGTGGAAATGGGTAATATGAACCAATAAGAGCTCCTCTACTATCTACTGGTTAGTAATTTCATGTTTTATTTTACATTTTTAATGTTAGTTTTCCATCAATTGTTGGATTTAAAAAATGAAAAATTTAAAATATGTATTTTTTACCCACCACATCGATTTCTTGGTTTAGTGTCGATGAAGGAGTGCTTGAGACTTATTGATGGGTTGTAGAGGCACTTAAGGCTAAAAAGGTTGGGAACCACTGTGCTAAAGAACAAACCTATCTGTGAATTACACTATTATGTCGCATTAAACCTGAACTGGCAACCACATATTGGCCTGCTCTGCGATCGAAGGTCTGTAATTTCAGCCTGCAGAGTGAGCAAGCCTGTCTGTCACACACACACACACACACACAAGTCTGAAGATAATATAGTGCATTAGCGTCCGCTCACTTTTACAGCAGCGTTGGTTCCACAAGTATTTTGTCCATTCATTTCTCCCTAGGGATTTTAAAATAGTCTTTGTTAAAGAGTTACAAGCCATTAACCAACCCAACAAGCTACAAGGTCAATCACAACATTACAAACTTTGATTTGAAGCAAAATCAGATAAAAAGACAAAGGGCACAAGACTGTGAACTTAATTGGCTACACTCTAAAAAATGCTGGGTTGTTTTAACCCAATTTTGGGTCAAATATGGACAAACGCAGCCATTGGGTTACATTTTTAAATTACATTTTTAACCCAATGGCTGGGTTTGTCCACATTTGACCCAAAATTGGGTTAAAACAACCCAGCATTTTTTAGAGTGTACAATTGCATGAAGCAGTGCAATAGAAATAATCAAATTCAAAATGATGAAAAAAATATATACCCATTTGTTTAAAGTTGACGCTGTCGAAACAATACACTCTAAAACATGCTGGGTTGTTTTAACCCAACTTTGGGTCAAATATGGACAAACCCAGCCACTGGGTTACATTTTTCCATTACAATTTTAACCCAACGGTTGGGTTTGTCCATATTTGACCCAAAGTTGGGTTAAAACAACCCAGAATGTTTTAGAGTGCAGCTAGTTTAAGTTTATGGCAGAATATGCTAAAAAAGGTTTGTCTTTAAAGACTTTTAAGTTCATGCTAAAAACAATTTACTTTTGTAGAAAATGAGTTTTGAGTTTGAACTTCAGAAACCCAGCTCTTGCACTCTATTTGTGTTGCCAGGACCGTCTTTTAGGGCGGACACGGTCTGAGTCATCGTCTATCCTCAGCAAACTAACACAGCAAAAAGTTTTCGTGACACTTCCACCCCATCCCCCTCTGCTTTTCCCTCCTTTTCACCAATATACCGTGTCTGTAATTGCTAGCCTCAGATATAATACGAGAGGGATCATTACTGCCAGCCTCAAATGTAATGAAGGCCCCCATAATGGCAAACTGCAAAGCCACATTATGACGGCACATTTCAATATGCTGTAATTTGCTGCAGGTCAAAGCTGTCCATAACATATATTTGTCATATAATAAGATCCACGAGGGTCTTGGTTTTCCCAAATCAGCATTGTAAGCAGATCGCATTGGCCGTTTAAGTTCAGGAGCAAATCTGAGGATGCATCTAACGATAAAATCGTAAAATACGGCAGCATAACAAGATATGAACGGTTCTCGGCTTTCGATCTATCTATAGATATATAGATAGATAGATAGATATATAGATCTATCTATCTATCTATCTATCTATCTATCTATCTATCTATCTATCTATCTATCTATCTATCTATCTATCTATCTATCTATCTATCTATCTATCCATCCATCCATCCATCCATCCATCCATCCATCCATCCATCCATCCATCCATCCATCCATCCATCCATCCATCCATCCATCCATCCATCCATCCATCCAACCAACCATCCATCCATCAATCCATCCATCCATCCATCCATCCATCCATCCATCCATCCATCCATCCATAAAATCAATAACCTTTAAACTTCAGGCGCCAGAGTTTTTTCTTCCTAAAACGTTCGATTTTAATTTTAATTCGATTTTCGATCTGAATTTCAAAAGGCCATATCTTAAAATTGACAAAAGATAGAGACTTTTTGTAAATTAGAGAAATATTAAGGATGACCCAAAGTTTATGTAGGGATTACATTTTCCCATCTAATTTGCATATTATGACATCATATGGTGGCGGCAATCTTGCATGAAAGAATTTTCATGAAAAGTCACGTTTAAATGATAAAATGCAGCACTTCTCCCCTATATTGCACAATACTGAATGCTCAGGTATATAGTAAGTAGTAAACAAACTGTGTAAATCATTACTAATAAATGGTAGAAACAAACCGAATGCATGTAGTGGTTGGCCTTTTGCTGTAGAGATTTTCCATTTACTAAAAACAGTAGGCACTCTGAGTCCATGTATGGGGCTTGGGGCACATATATAATATTCACATGAAATACAAACACAAGTAGACAAGACCTGTTTAGTTCAAAAGCTCACTCGCCACGGCAAGGCACAGATCATGAGTGAGATGATACAGGCAGCACGGCCAGATCATTTTGTATAGAAACGTGACGTTTTTTTTAAGTCGGGGATGAAGTATGACATGTCTGCCATCCAGTGGAGGGGAGGTCGAACGAAATTTGACACCCAATTTGACAAAATCGTCCGTTTTATTCAGTGCCGCATCTTGCCGACCGTGGCGCCTAGAGGGTTAATCTTTGAGGTAGAACTGTCAAGCTGACAAATCAAGGTAAGTTTCATGTACATTCCTTTTCTAATTATAAGTTCTGTTATCTATATTTCCATATGCCATGCTTTTTGTACTGGATTAGAAACTAAATCCAAAAATAGATAGATTCAGAACGCTGACACAGCGATTTCATTCCCCCGTCCCAGTTCATTTCCATTCCTGCTAAACTGGTTTAGCATCGCTCTGTTCCTTGCTTGCGTCATTAGCGCTCTGGGGAGGTTTGCACCTTCTGCTTGTTTATCAGCCTCACCTGCATGTGTTTCAGTCTCACTATACTGTACTTACAGACTGGGAATTAAACTAAGACAGTGCAACAAACATAAAATTAGAGATTTTGGGACTTTTTAACCAAATAATCAAGACCAATCAATCGCTTAACCATACATTTTTCATTCAATGCAAATGCATACATTAAAAAATATATGCTTACAGAAATTATACACTATGGCTCCATTCTATGGCCTACTAAGATAACGCATTTTGGCCAAATTCGATCTAGTCCCCAAAGAAAAGACAATCCCATAATGCTATCTGAACTCTTCTGAACAGTCGTGGCTTGAGTAAATCATGCATGCCTTACCTGAGTCGCACTGGTTTTGGTCCAGGGTAACAGACACTCAGACACTAGAGAGACGGTGGATGGCAGCAACTCTGGGAAGGGATTTGGGACGGGTCCCATTTGTGTATCATCCACCTCTCTACCTTCCCTGAAGAGAGAATGAGAAACCAGTGGTAAGAGATATGAATAAACACAAAGGCATTTTTACCACAATTACCCTGTTTCCCACGACAAAAACCCAATACACCATTTTACGAGATGTAAACAACACTAGAAGCACTTCCTGTTTCAGTTTGTAAATGGTTTCTTAATTTCAAATGTAAAGAAAATATCTTAAACTTTTTGATTCAGTTGTATATGTTCTGTTGGTTGTACTTTATCCCAACGTTTACATAGTGTTAAAAAACAGGAACAGGAAGTGCTTCTGGACCTGTTCTGGCTTTTGGATTATACGCTTTGTGACCAAAAAAGGTTTATGATTCTTACACGTTTTGTTCATCGTGATAATCTTCAAAAATTAATGCAACTTTTAGAAGCCTAAAAACGATTGACAGAAGTAAAAAGCTAAGCATAGGCTATAAATGAACTACACCACAGTCACATGACTTCAACGTAACCATTAAGCTTCGACAGCTCAGTTTTCATTTAAAAAATATTTCCCTGGAAGTACAAGATTATAAACACAACTAGTGTACAACAACATTTTACACAACTAGGGGGCGCCTTTTGGCCCAGATATATCTGCGTCTCATATTTACGTTAAGGCCGCGTGTCCACCAAAGCGTTTTTCGTTGCTATGATACAGAATATCCACAGCACAGTTTGAATTTTGTGACAGTTGGTCGGTGTGGTATTAGTCCCGCCCCTCCTCCACTGTGATTGGACGGCTGGGTAAAAAGTGACAGTGATGAGAGCTGCGTTTTTTCCAAAGTTGAACATTTTTCAACTCTCGGCGACCAGTAAAAACGCCAGACGCTCGGCGCTTCAGTGTGAAAAAAGCACTCAGCGCCTCGTTACGCTCATGGCGTTTAAAAAACGCGGCGCTCCCATTGAAAACAATTGAAAACATACGCCAGGCACGTGGAAAAACGCTTTGATGGACACACGGCCTTAAGCTTCGACAGATCAGTTTTTATTTAAAAAACATTTCCCTGGAAGTGCATGATTATAAACACAACTAGTGTACAACAACATTTTACACAACTAGGGGGCGCCTTTTGGCCCATATATATCTGCGTCTCATATTTACGCTAAGGCCGCGTGTCCACCAAAGCGTTTTTAGCCAGCTGAAAACGCCAGACGCTCTGCTGAAGACGCTGTGCTTTGGGCGCTTGAGAGTGTTTTGTCAGTGCGTTTTTTCCGTTGAGAGGTTTCGTTGCTATGATACAGAATATTGCAGCACAGTTTGAATGTTGTGACAGTTGGTCGGTGTGGTATTAGCCCCGCCCCTCCTCCACTGTGATTGGACGGCTGGGTAAAAAGTGACAGTGATGAGAGCTGCGTTTTTTCCAAAGTTGAACATTTTTCAACTCTCAGCGACCAGTAAAAACGCCAGATGCTTGGCGCTTCAGCGTGAAAAAAACGCTCAGCGCCTCGTTACGCTCATGGCGTTTAGGCCGTGTGTCCACCAAAGTGATTTTAGCCAGCTGAAAACGCCAGACGCTCTGCTGAAGACACCGTGCTTTGGTCGCTTGAGAGCGTTTTGGCGGCGCAACGTTTTTCCGTAGAGACGTTTCGTTGCTATGATACAGAATATCCGCAACACAGTTTGAATGTTGTGACAGTTGGTCGGTGTGGTTTAGTCCCGCCCCTCTTTCACTGTGATTGGATGGCTGGGTAAAAAGTGACAGTGATGAGCGTTGCGTTTTTTCCAAAGTTGAACATTTTTCAACTCTCGGCGACCAGTAAAAACGCCGCGCTTCAGCGTGAAAAAAACACTCAGCGCCTTGTTACGCTCATGGCGTTAAAAAAACACGGCACTCCCATTGAAAACAATTGAAAACACACGCCAGGCGCATGGAAAAACGCTTTGGTGGACACACGGCTTAAAGGGTGCCATGTGTGTTGGATGTATACGCATTGTCAAAAGCGTCAGTATATGATGCCTTGGGGTGAGAACTCGTCGATTTCTCAGGCAAAAATGTGGATAATGCCGGTTGTTTTTTGGCCTCATAATGATGTAGTTATGGATTCTACCAACAGGGGCTAACTGCTAAAGCTAACCAGGCAACTTGGCTTGGATACTAGCTTTTTATATTTTATTTTATTTTATCTTATTTCAAGTAATTTTTTAGCTTCAGTCACAAAGTACATCTGCAAATCTGAAATGTGCCTCATCAGGGAAAGCTAGCAGCATCAAAATAGCACTTATCATGCATGTGAGACGCGAACGACATTTCATAAACCAGACGCCCTGCATTCTCCGCGCAGCAGACAGCAGCTGTGTGTGAGGAGGCAGCGGTTGAGGTCATATGATGACTGAAGTCCCGGGCGGAGATGACTTCATCGGCTGTACCTGAACGGTCCCCGGAGGGCCGGTGTAAAGCGAGGAGAGAGGCGGTCTGATCATGTGCTTATTTATAATCCGTTTAGAGAGTTCTGTTGATGGGTAAATCTCACGGAACACGTCGAGAACATGCACGGGTCATATTTCGCCGCCTACATTGAAATAAATATTGTTTGCTTGAAGAAAACGAAGCTTGTCTGGAGGACCTTTAAGACGTTTTCATTAATATAATGTGAAAACAAATGATTATTAATTATAACAATTATAAAGTTTTAATTCTTTATTGAAGTATGTATTGTTTTGCTTTTTTACATGCTGAATTAAATATGAACATCATTGTTTTGAAGTCATTTTTGATTACTAATTATTTGTTTTGTTTTTTTAATTACTAATTGTAGTATTTGCACTATGCAAATTCATTTTTTTTTCTTTTGGTAGAATGAACATAATGCAATGTGGCCTGTGTGTGTGTGTGTGTGTGTATTTGATCCATTTCAGCTGGAACGCCCAACAAAGAGAGAGAGAGAGAGAGAGAGAGAGAGAGAGAGAGAGAGAGAGAGAGAGAGAGAGAGAGACTGCTTTTATATTCCCATTCACTGAAACTTTCAAAAAGAAATATTCACAAATTCATATATATATATATATATATATATATATATATATATATTAGGGCTGTCAAAACGATTAATCGCGATTAATTGCATCCAAAATAAAAGTTTGTGTTTACATAATATATGTGAGGGCACTGTGTATAATTATTATATATATATATATATATATAAACACACACATGCTATATTTATGAAATATTTTCATGTATATTCTGTATATAGATTTATATATAATTTATATTATATATATATAAATATTAATATTTATAAATATAAATATTTTATATATAAATAATATTTTTTTCTTAAATATACATGCATGTGTGTTTTTTTATATATATACAAAATAATTATACACAGTGCCCTCACATATATTATGTAAACACAAACTTTTATTTTGGATGCGATTAATCGCGATTAATCGTTTTGACAGCCCTAATATATATATTAAAATGTAAATTATTCCTGTGATGAAAGCTGAATTTTCAGTATCAATTCCAGTGTTCAGTGTCACATGATCCTTCAGAAATCATTGTGATATGCGGATTTGCTTAATTTCGTATTTCTTATTATTACCAATGTTTAAACAGTTGTGCTGCTTCATATTTTTGTGAAAACTGACACTTTTTTAATCAGGATTATTTGATGAATAGAAAGTTCAAAAGAACAGCATATATATTCAAAATAGAATTATTTTGGTGACTTTATATATGCCTTTACTGTCACTTTTGATCAATTGAATGCATTCTTGATGAATAAAAGTATTAAAATTCTTTAAAAAAAAAAAACATACTGACCCCACACTTTTGAAAGATAGTGTATATACACACACTTATTTAGTAATACTTTTACGTTTTGGGTCCGTAAGATTTTTTTAACACACACACACTCGCACACTAAATCAACAAAAATCTTAAGTAGGCAAAAACAAATTCAAAGAGAATCACTACAACAATTTAACTAGTGGAAAGAGAGAAATATTTGTGAAAATCAATCTCCAGCTTTGAAATCCGCAGAAGTCATACAGTGAAAACGTCTGAATATTTGTATATGCGTATGTGGCAGGGTTTACTTAGGACAGTCTCGGTTTCACAAGGTGTGTCTCAGGTAAACAGTCAATTGCCCTGACAGTGCACTTAAAAATGTCCTGTTTCAGATACATTTAAAAAACGTCTTCTTTGTGTTACACAGAATAAAAGAAAGTCATCAGGTTTTAAATGAGCAAACAATGACACCATTTACATTTTTTTTTTCTTTTTTTTGCGTGAACTATCCATTTGACCACATCTTTTCATTTGTGTGATTAAGACTCAGTTAGCAGTTTAGCGTCTTCTCTAAATAGTCCCACGCAACGGTCTTCAAATATATATATATATATATATTTGATAAAACTCAGAGTTTTAGAGATATCATTCTCAGATTTGAAATATAACATGATCAGACTTTTGGCTTTAGATGCATTGGGGTATTACACCTCAATAAGGGCATCTTTTCTGTCATTAAAATATTTAATGAAAATTATTTTCTAAAAAAATCACTGTAAATAAAAAAAGAGAACCTACAATTGTTAGTTATTTCCACCTGATTTAACCATTAGAATTTAATCTCAATTAGGATAAAAGCGTCTGCTAAATGAATAAATGTAAATGTTTTGTTAGAAAATCCATGTATTTAGTTTGATTCAGTGATCATTTTTGACTTAATTACTGTAAAAGCACTTAACTAAGATATTATAATTTTCAGTGTTGATCACAACAAACTCATTTCTCATCTCAAATGACAGCATTATCACGCATCTTGTCCAAAGACATCTTGAACTGTATCTATTATAGTTAGCATTTTTGGGTTTAAAAGGTTTAAAAACTACGAGGATTCCTTGACATAAACACGTTCACCTAAGGAAACAGGATTGCAGCGGGGTGTGTTAAATCCAAGTCTACATCATTTGAGCTCAGTTGTTTGTTGGTTACGGCACAAATAAACACTTCAGAGTCCTCTTTCGAGGGCTGCATTCGAGCCGAACATTCATGATCTCAGCACCACCATATCACAAACACGCAGAAGACGTGACGTACGGTAAAGTGACCTCCGACTCGAGCTGGAAAGTAGCAGGTGCTTGATTTGATTCCAGTGTCTGTGCTGTTGATGAGAACATCTGTTTACAGGTACAAAGTCTAGGTGGATCTCACGTAGACCTTGCAGAGAGCACAAAGGCAGCTCTATTCCCTGTCCGATCTGATGTGTTAACGATTAACCGGTTGGAAACGAGGTACGGTATCGACGTGGGGAACCGAGCGTCCTGAACTTGCTTATTAAACGGTGTGTACACATGCACTGCAAATCAAATACACTCTAAAAATTGCTGTGTTGTTTTAACCCAACTTTTTGTTAAATACAGACAAACCCAGCCATTGGGTTACATTTTTAATGACATTTTTTAACCCAACGTTTGGGTTTGTCCATATTTGACCCAAAACTGACTTAAAACAACCCAGCATTTTTTAGAAAGAGTGTATTTCATAACCCTTGCATTCTTGTCTTGTTTTCCAGTACTAACATCTTAAAGGGTTAGTTCACCCAAAAATGAAAATGATGTCATTAATGACTCGTCTCATGTCGTCCCAAGCCCGTTGATCTTAAGAACACAGTTTAAGATATTTTAGATTTAGTCTGAGAGCTTTCTGTCCCTCCATTGTAAATGTATGTACGATATACTGTCCTTGTCCAGAAAGGTAATAAAGACATCATCAAAGTAGTCCATGTGACATCAGTGGGTTAGTTACAGGGCTCTGGCGGGGAAAGAGTTAAAGGGTATGTTGGATGACGCTCTGATTGGTTTATTTCCCGTTACGCCCAAACCACACCTATGAATAATGAAGCAACTTCAGACCAACTCCTTTTAAACTAGCGCCCGGCGCAAGAGTCATTTATCCCGCCGGTAAAATAGCAACAGCGCCCAAGACCCGCCCATAAAGTTACTTGAGCTTCGGGCTTGACACTTGCGTTTCAGATCGTTTAAATAGGGCCCAAAATGTTTTGAAGCATCGAAAATACATTTCGGTCCAAAAATTACAAAAACTACGACTTTATTCGGCATTTTATTTTCTTCCGGTTTTGTTGAGGATCCGCGTTCAGCGACGCTGCTGACGTGTGTCTGGTGCGTCCGTGTATTCAGGTTCAAATAAATATGGCTGGATAAGTCTTCCTCTGTGTGGAAATCCTTAGACATGTTTGTGAAGATTGTTTTGTACAGCTTGCGTCTCCCTCAGACTGTCACCGAAGCTCAGGCGCATCTTACGTCAGCAGCGGCACTGAACGCGGATCCACAACACAACCGGAAGACAAGTCATAGTTTTTGTTATTTTTGGACTAAAATGTATTTTGCGATGCTTCAAAACAGTGTAACTAACCCACTGATGTCACATGGACTACCTTGATGATGTCTTTTGCTGTGTCCGAAATCTCCACTCAAACCCCTACTCCCTACCCCCTATATATGGGGTAGAGAGCAGAGCACTATATAGTGAGCTCACCAGCATAATAAAACAACACTTTCGGACACTACTCGATCGTCTCTCGGCGCCGTTGATTACATCATCTGTCAGCTTGTGCCGAGCCGGCTCTGGGCTAAATATATTTTTAAAAATAAATACATTACATTATATTGAGCTTATTTCTCCAAAATTTGAAAACTAAAAGTGATTTCTGGCCGTTTTTGCTATAATGCGCTACTCCACGCATTATTATAACTTATTTTTACGATCAGCGCAATGCATGATGGTATGTAGGGCTTGGGTTAGTGACCATCGGTTGTACACTACTTTTCAAAATGCATTCTGGGATACATTGAGTGGACTATATAGGGTATAATAATCATCACTATACATTCGGACAGTACTACAAAATGGCGAGCTCACTATATAGTCCACTATATGGTGAGTAATGGTGATTTCGGACACAGCATTTATTTCCTTTCTGGACAAGGACAGTATACCGTACACACATTTCAGCCCGTTCTCATCCCAAGGCGTCATATCCTGACGCTTTTGCCAATGCGTATGCAATGCTTTTTGGGGGGAGTACTCTGGATTCGGGCAGCAATTCCGAGTCTGGAGCCCTCCGCACACCAAGTACGCATAACCTTTACCATAATAATTATATTTAGATGTGAACTCGTGAAAGGATATGCTTAAAACAAGAAAAAATATCTGAGAATGGGGTCGGAAAAATATTTATATTTTCCCTTTGATTTAACTTTGTTATTATGACCCCATTTGGCGAAATATTGGTTCTTGTTTCAAGCATAAACACATTTTTTTTTTTAGAAAACAAGACCTTATGGTCAATTTGCGTCTCAAGTACATGCATCATGATTTGTAATGGAAAACAAGAGAAAAATACAGCATGCACACTCTCACGGACGTTTGCATGCGGTTGCAATAGAAAGTGTGTGTCCTACCTATTCCCCTTGAAGAGCGTGGAGACCGCAGCATTGGCTGGCTGCAAGGGCGAGCGCAGTGGGATGAAGGCCGGCCCGACGTCGTCCCCACTGCCTCTCGCTCCCCGAAATATGGCCGCTTTCTCCCCGAGGCTGCCAGAGGTGTGTGTCTCATCCAGGGAGTCATTCATAGCACTCATGGAGCCAGGTTACATCCAGCAGCTCATCTGGAGCACAAGACAGGACACACACCATCAGGATAGGCGTTTGTGTGTGTGTGTGTGTGAAGTCAGCGTGCTCCTGACGCTGCCACAAAAACACACACGCACATGCACACACACTCAGCCTGTGCTGCCCCTGCATGGCAGGCCGTCCTAGCCTGGCAAGTAGATCCCTCCTTCCAAAACATGATCCGCAATAAAGTTATTTTTAACTCTATGACTCCTGAATGAGCTCGGCTCGCTCTTGCGCACACACACACACACTCACACCCACAAAAGCAGGCCTCTTTCTTCTGGATTTCTGTTTTTTCCTTGCAGACCTGCTCGGACAGACAAAAGGTTTCTTGGTTATAGGTATGCGACGTCGCTCTGTAATGAGAGCTGGAGTTCGGCCAGACAGTAAAACCTACTGTTCCTTTGTAATGGACTTCGCTCTTCTCTTCTGGCCTGATGCCAAGCGGGAGGTTGACCTCTGTGTTTGTGTGTATCACTCACAGACTGGGACTTGTGCTGATAACAAGTGCACTAGATACTACTTTCACACTCTCAAAAAGTGTGCTCTTAAAAATAAATGTTCTTTATTGGCATCTATGTAAGAACATTTGACATCCATAGAAACTTTTAAAATGCACAAAAGGTTTTTTTTTTTTGATTTTTAAAATGCTCACTGAACTATGGAAGCTTGTTTCCGCCATAGAATGAAAAATATAAAAGGTAATTGCGACTTTTTATCTCAAAATTCTGACTTTTTTTCTCACAATTGCGAGTTTACTTCTCACAATTGTGACATTATTTCTCAGAATTGTGAGATGGAAAGTCAGAATTGCGTTATATAAAGTCAGAATTGCGTGATATAAAGTCTGAATTGCAACTTGTAACGTCAGAATTGCAAGTTATAAAGTCAGAATTGTGAGATATAATGTCAGAATTGTGAGATTTTAGTCTTTTTTCCCCTTAGAATTGGCCTGATAACTCGCAATTGCGAGTTTATATCTCACAATTCTGAGAAAAGATGTCAGAATTTTGACATATAAACTCGCAATTATGTGTTATGAAGTCAGAATTGCGAGATGTAAACTCGCAATTGTGAGAAAAAAAGTCAGAATTGTGAGATAAAAAGTCGCACTTCTCTTTTTTTCTCCGAATTGCGACTTTACATCACGCAATTCTGACTTTATTTATCGCAATTCTGACTTTATATCACCCAATTCTGACTTTATAACTCGCAATTCCGACTTTTTATCACGCAATTCTGACTTTTTATCTTGCAATTCTGAGAAATAAAGTTAGAATTGCGAGATATAAACTCGCAATTGTGAGAAAAAAAAGTCAGAATTGTGAGATAAAAAGTCACAATTATTTATTTTATTTTTTTATTCAGTGGCGGAAACAAGCTTCCATACCGAACGATTCTTGACCCTTTTGGAATCTTTTTTTTGGGGGGATCGGGTACACTCTTAGAAGGAAAGGTTCTATATAGAACCTTAAAGGGTTCTAAAGCGCTACGTATTTGGAACCCCTAAAATGCAATGCATGTGAATGATCTCAAAATTCAAGATATGGGGGTTAAAAAAATGTAATCAATCAATATCAGACGAAGAGTGCCATTTCAGTTTTTATCCTCCAGAAATCAGCATGATTAAAATGTGATATTAAGATACTACAACAGTTTAATAAACAATAATTTAATTACAACTGCAAAATGTTGTAGAATAATGTAATATATGAATGAATAATAGCCAATAAAGAACATTTGAGCCAAAATGGTTCTTTCTTGTCATTATCATCATTTTTTTTTTTTTGCATAAAAGGTCCTTTGCAGTTGAATAAAGAACCCTATGTTACATATATAGAACCTTTTTTTCTAAATTCGGTTCATTGACAAGGAATCTTTATTATAATATGTGTTGTTTAACGTACTGTACTTCACATTATTGAGTCTGACTCTGCACTTTTGTACTCATTTGTCAGTTGTATAAACGTTGCATCACTAATAAAGAAATTAAGAATTTGGTGTAAAGAAAGATGCAACACTGTCTTTCAACTATTCAGCTTCTGACCTAGATTTACTAACAACTTGCACCAGCACAAACCCTCTTTGAGCGTTTAAAAATACTCTCAGGATTTACTAAAGACACAGTGAGAAATTAGCAATGCAAAAGTGTAGGCAGTAATTTTTGACCTTATTGCAAATGCATATAGGAGTTTCCCATCGGATGCAAAATGTATGTGCAGAGGGAATTTAAATGACTCATGCAGTGTGATTTACTAAGGTTTGCGGTGGTCCATTTAGTTTATGCCCGAAAAAAAAAATGAATTTGTGCATTGTCAGTAGATAACCCGCAGAAATTTCCACTCCCATATGTGCTTTTATTAGATTGCGACCACATAATAGTTTGACCTTTTTAGTAAATCTGACCCTAACTCAAATAATTCACTGCAAGACACATTGCGCTGTGATGATCCTATCTTACTATTTAAAGGGATAGTTCACTTTGAAATCAATTTTTGATATGTTTTAGCTGACCTCAAGGGCATCCAAGCTGTAGGTGGAAACAACGCAGTAGTTTCAATTTTGATATTTTTAGGTCAAACCGTTCTTGTCTCTCAGTCATATAATGGAGGTCTATGGTCACCACCTCAAATAGCATGCACAGGGAAGTCCAAATTAAACATGATTTAATTACCTTGAGGTAAGCTAAAACATATCAAAAATGAAATTCAAAGGGAACTATCCCTTTAAACTTAAATTTTCAAGAAAAAGGAGACTGGCATTGAAGAAACTTCATAAAGTCTTGGGAGGAATCAGATGCAGCCATTCTGCTCAGGTAAGGCTCATGCAATAATACATTTATTCAAGTCAAATATGATCGACTTATTATTAAAATAGTATTTCATATATGCTCTAATACTTGACCTTTCCAAATGCCACCTCCCCTACTGAAATTACCATGCTAGTTTCTACTGAAGCTGGTTGAGCAACAGTCTTTCTGGTTAAGCTTTAAGATACTCAAAGGAGTAGTTCATTTATTAAAAAAAACAAAACATTTGCTGATAATTTACTCACCCCCATGTCATCCAAGATGTCCATGTCTTTCTTTCTTCAGTCGAAAAGAAATTAAGGTTTTTGATGAAAACATTCCAGCATTTTTCTCCATATAATGGACTTCAATGGGGTCCAAACGGTTCAAGGTCCAAAAGAGAGTATCAGTGCAAACTGTTTTAGTGCAAAGGGCTTTAAACGATTCCAGACGATGAATAAGGGTCTTATCAAGCGAAACGATCACTTATTAAAAAAAAAATACACATGGAATGGAATCGTTTAAAGCCCTTTGAACAATTTGCAGTTTGCAAACTGAAACTGTCTTTTGGTCCTTGAACCGTTTGGTCCCCATTGAACTCCATTATATGGAGAAAAATCCTGGAATGTTTCTTTTCGACTGAAGAAATTACTTTTGAATTTCTTTTCGACTGAAGAAAGAAAGACATGGACATATTGGATAACACGCGGGTGAGTAAATTATCAGCAAAAGCTTTTTTTTTTTAAATGAACCTTTAAGTAAGTGTTCAAATGTTTGGAAATGTCTTTCCAAACCAATATGACTTTGCAGAAGTCAAGACTTTATGCTTTTTTTAAACAATGTTGGAGTCCCAGACAACAACGAAGTCATACAGGTTTGAATGGTGCACAACCTTAATCAATGCATTTATTAAACTCAATTAATCATTAATTAAAGTTCAACTGTCACTGTCTCTCACGATGCTATTGAAATGAACGACTTCCTGATTTATTGCTTTAGATTAAATCCGCTTTACAAATACAACACAACCAGCCTAGAAAAGTGAAAGGTAAGAAAGATAAGAGATGTGAAAAGACAGAACCCGCTATCAGATGTGATGATGACATGCTCTGTTATTTACCTTTCAGATCAAGTATTAATGTGCTTCTCTTCGGTCAAATTCCCTCCTGACGGGGATTCACAGGAGTTTAGCGCTCTAAACTATTCAGACCAGACAGCACTGTTCTCGGGGAAAGCGTTTTGGAGGACTATTATGTTAAAGTTTTAAACTTCAGTGCTTTTTCCACATTTGCTGAACTGACTTTGTCCACCCACACAAGTGCCAAACTGCTCTGAGGTGATTATCCATCATTATGACATATACTTCACCAATACTGGCATGGCATCATTATTGGGGCTGATACTTCACTCACTGTTACATAAACATTGCATCACAAAATGAAGAGACAAAATATGTTCTAATATTTGCAAAAACTATTTGGAATACTTTGAAAAGATTCAACATGTTTTTCAACTTGTTTGTTTAAGCTTCAACAATTTGTTTAAGTTGATGTAAATATGATGAATTGAAAGGCTTGTACAGACTAACCAAATGATTCGTATTGCCTTGTCATGTGTAACTGCATATTGCTCGAAATAAATAAATAAAAAAATAAAAATAAATAAAACTTCAACCACTTTTAACTGGACACTACACTAAGTAATGCACTGCAAAACACTAGTAGGTTTAATGCATAGATTATTGCATGTGTTCGGAAACCATCAGCTATGATACACATATCTTAAAAACTCAAATTAGCCGTTTCGATTGAGCATGGGAAATGTTTGAGCAGATGCAGGTTTAAATCTGGCTTGCAACCAATTCTTGTCTTCTTTTCCTCCATCATCATCATCATCATCATCATCATCATCTATCTAAACACAAGGCAAAAAGGCCATACACTCTCAGAAAAAAGGTACAAAACCTGTCACTGGGGCTGTATCTTTTCAAAAGGTACACTTTTGTATCCAAAGGCTACATATTGGTACCTTAGTGGTACATATTACCACCTAAAATGGACATATTATCTCATGAAATGGACATATTAACATCTAAAATGGACATATTATCACCTAAAATGTACATATTAACATCTAAAATTGACATATTATCACATAAAATGCACATATTAGCACCTAAAATGGACAAAAGTTTACCTTTTGAAAAAGTACAGCCCCAGTGACCGCTTTTGTACTTTTTTTGTGTAGAAAATTAAAAAAAATATATCCAACACAAGCTACTGCCGTCTCAGAGAACTGAACCGTCAAACCAGACGTTTTTTTCCTAAAGATTAGAAAAAATGTAATTCAATGTAGGCCCATTTCAAGAGTGAATCAGTAAATCAGCATATTAGAATGATTTCTGAAGGATCATGTGACGCTAAACACTGTAATGATGTAACGATGATGAAAATTCAGCTTTGCATCGCAGAAACAAATTACATTTTAGCAAACAGTTATTTAAAAGTTAAATCTTCCTGACCTCAAACTTATAGTACACTCTTAAAAATAAAGGTTCTTTGTCTGCATATTTGGTTCCATGAAGAACCTTTAGATTCCACAAAATGTTCTTTTTTAGAATGTTCTTCACATTATAAGGGGGCGGGAACGGTTCTTTTTAGAACTGTTGACTGGAAGTAGAGCTGTCAAAAGATTAATCGCGATTAATCGCATCCAAAATAAAAGTTTGTGTTTACATAATATATGTGGGTGCACTGTGTGTAATTATTTATATATATATATATATATATATATATATATATATATATATATACACACATGCATGTATATTTAAGAAAAAAATATTATTTATATATAAAATATTTATATTTATATAAAATATAAATTATGTATAAATCTACAGTATATACATGAAAATATTTCTTAAATATATACATGCATGTGTGTATTTATATATATAAAATAATTATACACAGTGCACCCACATATATTATGTAAATACAAACTTTTATTTTGGATGCAATTAATCGTGATTAATCTTTTGACGGCTCTAACTGGAAGGTTCATAGGGGAACCGAAAATGGTTCTTCAATGGCATTAATCCTAAAACACCCATTTGGAATCTTTATTTTTATGTGTATCACTACAAAATCCTGTTTTTTTTTTTAACCCAATTTTGGGTCAAATATGTACTAACCCAAATGTTGGATTAAAAAAAATGCAATTTATAAATTTAACCCAACAGTTGGGTTAGTCCATATTTGACCCAAAATTGGGTTAAAACAACCCAGCATTTTTTAGAGTGACATAAAAATAAAGATTCCAAATGGGTGTTTTAGGATTAATGCCATAGAAGAACTGTTTTCGGTTCCCCTAAGAACCTTCCAGTCAACAGTTCTAAAAAGAACCGTTCCCGCCCCCTTAGTGTGAAGAACATTCTAAAAATGTCCAAAAAAGAACATTTTGTGGAATCTAAAGGTTCTTCATGGAAGCAAATATGCCGACAAAGAACCTTTATTTTTAAGAGTGTTATATGTACATTTACATGAGCTTCATCACTGAAAGTTCTCCTGGGTCTAACACAAGGACACCCGAGGAACGGGAAGCATGGACGTCCCAAAAATAGGTGCAGGGCTAAAACACATTCTTCGGTTATCAGTCAATGCAAACGCTCTTAATTACATTAGCGGGACGTGAGAGGGACAGCTATTTCAGTTCAGCCCGACAGGACAATACACACACACACACACACACAGGAGGATCTCGGCTACAGTAACGGGGCTCAGAAAGCTGATGATCGATGAAAGACGAGGAGAGCGCAACGGCGACATGCTGAATGAAGCGTGTGCTAATAGATAACCATATAAGTGCATCCGCACGGATCATTTTACCTTTCCATATCTCGGCGGCTGTGAAAACACATCTCTCCGCAGCACTCGCAGACCATCTTCACTGACAGTTTTGTTCTTGCTGAGCAAAATCTACTTTGATGTAACGTCAATTAAAAGCCAGATCTGCAAATGCACAAATGTAAATCATCTCAAACATTTCCATAAAGCTTTGAAATCATCTGCATGGTTTCAGACTCTCTGTCAGTTCTCCTTAAGCCTAGTTCACACTACATGATTTTAAAACGTCGACTTTAAAACATGACTTGCTCTCTGTTAAAATCATGAGTGTTGAAGTTGTTGAGCTGTTCACACCACACAACACAACGTGATTGATCCGCAACAGGAGGTAACGCACTACAGGAGCTGACAACAACTCTGTCACCCATTGATTCTATATAGAGTGCCGAAGTTACGACGTCACTCTGTAGGCCAAAACGCGGAAGTGAGTTAGCATTTTAGCACTCCCGGTTCCCTCGCTCTAAAGTCTATGGGATTTTTGAATGGGTTTTTGCTAAATGGCCTGAAATAAGGTCTGTGGTGAACAAAGCCTCTAAATATTTTCACGTTTTGATCTATCATAAAACACAGTTATAACCTGCTTGTGTTTTTTTTAAACTTCATTGTGTCTGATTGTGTTTCTTTAAAAACTTTATATAGGCTTCAAAATGTATACATTTTGGATTAACTTGTAAAGATTATCTTGCTAGACAAAACGTGTAAGGGTCACAACTCTTTGTTAAACACAGATCTTGTTTTTTGCGATTTTCCCAAAGTCTATGGGGAAAATGCATAGCTTTTCCATCGAGGGAACCCATGCGCCGCTAGCTTCCGAGTCGTCCTACAAAGTGACGTCATCACTTCGGCACTCTATTGTCGACAAACCACGTTTCAAACCACGCGAGACAAAAAAAATCGCTTGATAAAACGAACCGGAAATGACGCGAAACGGGACGCGCGCCAATAACCAGCGAAGAAGACGAAGAACACGACACGCAAATATGGACGTTAGACAGAAAAAAGTGCTGCAAATTGTTTGCGCGATGGTTTGCTCTGAGGAAAAAAATGCAAAAAAAGAAAAAATTAGATTTACCCGACGACCTCAACCCATGCTTTGCTCTGATTGGCTGTAGCTCATGACATCACTGAGGTTGAGTCGTGCGACAGCTCCGGATATCTAGCATGCTAGATATTTTTCTGGGCTATGCGTCACGTTTGCGAGCGTCTTTGATGCGTTGTTGGCTCTTTCATACAAACAGATTTGTTCATTTTGATGAACGAGTTCGAACAGGAGAGTCACGAACGCGCATCACAGAACCATTTGAGCTTATAAAACTTAAAATTTGTTATTTATTTATTAAATGAGCGATCGTTACGCTAGATAAGACCCTTATTCATCGTCTGGAATCGTTTAAAGCCCTTTGAACAGTTTGCACTGAAACTGTCTTTTGGACCTTGGACCGTTTGGTTCCCATTGAAGTCCATTATATGGAGAAAATCCTGGAATGTTTTCATCAAAAACCTTCATTTCTTTTCGACTGAAGATAGAAAGACATGGACATCTTGGATGACATGGGGGTGAGTAAATTATCAGCAAAAGTTTTTTTAAAAGTGAACTACTAATGAACTATAAAATTCATTTTAGAATTAAATCGTGCATAAATAGGTTAACCACAAACTGTTTATGTCTGAGAACCTTTCAAACGCAATACGAACCTGAAATGACATGACAAAATATTTTGATTGTCCCTTATTTTCATGTAAAGAACCCGCATTTTTTCTTTTCTGAAGTTGGCAACCCTATAGTTCTCCTCCTCAGGGTTGAATTCAGTGTTTGTTTGCGGTCTGTCCTGTAATGATTAATGCTGTCAGGAGTACATCAGAAACACACAAGAAGCTTCTGCTGCTGGTTTTCCCTGTCACGACCCATCATCCGTCACGGTGACGACGACATCGACTGACACAAACGTGACATCTGCGGATCACAAGGCCACTGCTAACTCAAACAATCTGTCTTCACATAAACCTCTATGTATGTCAGGTTACATATTAACATTCAAACAGGCGCGCTGAGTTCTCCATTGAAATTTAACTTCGGATTCAACCTTGATTTCTGGAAAGGGAACGCTAGCGGCATAACTATGGACTAGTTAACTTTTAAAAAAAAACTTTTGCGGATAATTTACTCAATTCCATGTCATCCAAGATGTCCATGTCTTTCTTTCTTCAGTCGAAAAGAAATGAAGGTTTTTGAACATTCCAGGATTTTCTCCATATAATGGACTTCAATGGGGTCCAAATGGTTCAAGGTCGAAATGAGAGTTTCAGTGCAAACTGCAAACTGTTCAAAGGGCTTTAAATGTTTCCAGACGATGAATAAGGGTCTTATCAAGCGAAACGAACACTCATTTAATAAAAAAATTAACAAAGTTTAAGTTTTATAAGCTCAAATGCTCGCCTTGCTCGTTCGTGACTCTCCTGTTCGTCAAAATGTGCATTAAAATTGCACAGCAATAAAAAAGTTAGATTTATAGCCAACTTTATCCGCATACATACAGTATCCTCACATTAAGAGATATAAACTATATAGCAAATCTCAATTGCATGATTTCATTCAAATTTTAACTATATTATCATCATGCTCTTTACATATAGTTGGATATATACAATGCAACTATAATGCAGCAAGATATCATATATATATCATATATATATTAGGGCTGTCAAAACAATTAATCGTGATTAATCGCATCCAAAATAAAAGTTTGTGTTTACATAATATATGTGGGTGCGCTGTGTATAATTATTATATATATTTAAATACACACACATGCTTGTATATATTTAAGAAATATTTTCATGTATATTCTGTATATAGATTTATATATAAATGAAGAGTTCAGATGCAAAAGCCTCTAAATGCCATTTGAAATTTTCTTCTAAAATGACTATTTTTATCAAACTTGTATATTTAAGTTTAGTAATTTCACTTAAATGGCAATGAAGATTACCTATTAATTGTCATTTAAGTGAAATTACTGAACTTAAATATGCAAGCTTGATAAAAATGATCATTTTAGAAGAAAATTTCAAATGGCACTTAGAGGCTTTTGCATCTGAACTCTTCAAATATAAATATTTTATATATAAATAATATTTTTTTTCTTAAATTTGCATGTGTGTTTTTATATACAAAATAATTATACACAGTGCCCCCACATATATTATGCAAACACAAACTTTTATTTTGGATGCGATTAATCGCGATTAATCGTTTTGACAGCCCTAATATATATATATATATATATATATATATATATATATATATATATATATATATATATATACATATTTTATGATTTTCTGTAAAGCTACTTTGAAGCAATGGATATTGTGAAACTTATTATTGGTATATAAGTATCACTGTATTTTGTGTAGGCCTAATGAGTAAATGTTCATAAAGTTGACGATCTTATTTTGTCTGTTTAGATAATATCCATTAAAATGGTCAATATCAATCTGTAAATGTATTTCATTTATTTATATCATTTATGAATAGGGTTGGGTATCGAGAATCGAGTATCGATTGGAACCGGGACTAACTTTTCGTTTCCCGGAATCGTTCAAAAGTAAAAATTTCGATTCCTAGTTTCGATATTCACACTCCGCCGACCAGAAGAAGAAACCGCTGAACAACACCAACGAAGAAGCGTCTACCGGAAGTGTTGGCATAGTCGAACATAAGTAGCTTACGTCGGCGGTCCAAAGTGTGTCTTCACTTTTCTAAAAATATCAAAATCTCAGCAAAAATTTGCGACAAAAGGAGTCTTTCCTTCAGAAAGACCGTTGGTTAGCAAGGTTAGCTAAACTTTTTTGACCCTGCCTCTTAAAAGAATCGGAATCGAGAATCGTTGGGAACCGGAATCGAAACAAGGAATCGGAATCAGAATCGTTCAAATTCAAACGATACACAACCCTATTTATGAATTCATGTTATGGCTGGCTGCAAAGAATGTTTTGACATATGAAAAGAGAACTGCAATTAAAGATGAAGTGAAACATGTGAAGTATGCATGTCGGGACGGTTCTTTAACGAACATGTCAGTGATTTACAGTGGCGGTTATTTGACTGGGACAGAACGGCAGCATTCCCGAAACCTGTTTTTATCCCAGGACATTCAACGTGAAACTATCTTTGGAAAAAAAGGATATGTGAAGTGTAATTTAATTGTTTAGTTGGTCTCACATCCCATTGAATAACATGTGGAGGCGGGGTTTATGACCTATACTAGGACCGGCCACTGGGGGGCGATCGAGCCGGTTTGGCTTCACGCTTGTTTATTCACAATACAGCACAGCCTCTCATACCTTATTGCTTACGTATGAAATGGCCTCCGTTCAATTCTTCTCATGAAACACTCACTCAACCTGTGATATGATATTCTCCATCTTTACAAGCTGTGTAAAAACCCGTTTCATGTTTCTATTGGAGTGACGGCTCATTGGCAGTCAAAAGCCTGACTCTCTTTCCAAAGGATTTCTAAGCCCGATTTGTTTTTTTTATAGTCCTGAAATACAGAGCACATTTACTTCATGTAAAAGTTCTTTGTGTCAATGCTTTGCGGGGAACCGGTTGAGGAGTGACTATCACATGGTGTCGTCATTTCAGCGCATGAACCAGCGCCACACAAAAGACTCGCAGGACATACAAGAGCAGATAATTATAGACAGCCACCCTCCATCACTACAAGCCCTGCATTCACACACACACTCCTCTCTAATGCGCCATTAACATGCAATCTGGTCACTAAGACACACTTGTGTCAGTCGACCGGCCCGTGTTGGTTTAACTTAAAAAATGAAGTTGCCTTAAAATTTTTAAGTTCATTGAAACTCAAAATATTATGTTATCTGAACAACATAAATTATTTAAGCTCATTTTACAAAAGAAAAAAAAATGTTGTGATTACAAATCATGAAAAAAACAGTGCAGCATGTATATTTATTTTAAATAAATATATATAAGAATAATAGTAAAAATATCGTTATATTTATTTATTGATTTGTTAATTTTAAAATTTTGAAATAATAAAAACTATATATTTTTATTTGTTTTTATAATTAAATAAATATTGTAACAAAAAGTAAGTACAATCAACTTGAATGTTTAAGTTATTTCAACAAATTAAATCAAACTGACTTATAAAATTAGTTGAATCTTGCATAATATAAAAAAGATTAAAATTACGTAACTTATTTTAATGTTAAAGAAATGTAAAAACATCTGTTGTCATAACTTATGGATCATATCATTTTTTACAGTGTATTTCTTAGATTTAATTTTTTTATCTTATTTAAATAATCATTATTATTAAATGTATTTATTGACTTGTTTATAATTTAAATAATAATTATTACACTGTATTAAAAGTAGCTGCCTTAAATTAAGAACAATCAACTTGAATGTGTAACATAAACAAGATCAAAATTGCTTAGCTTATTTCAATGTTAAAAAATGTAAAAACACATTTTGCCATAACTTATTGATCACATCAGTTTTTACAGCGTATTTCTTAGATTATTTATTTATTTATTTATTTTTACGGGACAGTTGATGGTAGCTACTTACTTTGTATAATAATAGTAGGCTACTATGGACGTCAGTCGAACTGTCTGGTTATCAAAATTCTTCAAAATATTTATTTTGTGTTCAAAAGAAACAAGAAACTCATACAGGTTTGGAACAACATGAGTGTGAGTAAATTAAAACATGTTCCTTTTTGTGTGAACTATCTCTTTAAATCGGCGCCTGCGCTTCTCTGTCTGACCAGAAGATGGCGGTAGCTTAGGGGCCACTTTTACCTCATAGCACTTTATCTCCTAATAAAACTCCAAACTGTTCAAATAAAATACAGAAAATATCCAACATGAATTAAATAAATATGAAACTAAATAGCATATTGTTAAAAATGTAAATGGGCCAGATAAATGGCACAACTTCTTGTAATAATGACTGACAGGATTCCTTAATTGATCCGAGTAAGGCAAAATCATGAAATAACTCCTGTATATTAATTAAGAGTTTGTTTATAAAACAAAAGAATGACACATAGGCTATAAACGCACAGCTATATCCCATTGCACAAAATCACGTAGTCCTTAAAGTAATGTTAAATGACACTTACGAGTCTTCTCTCGTCCAGAACAGCAGCTGTGCGCGCGAGTAGTTGTTTTGCTGACATATGCATATTTCGCATACTACAGTACAGTACACTCTGTTACTGTACCGTGTTAAAGAGTGTCCCTGCCAAACCTAAGATCCCCCAGACCGCACTTTAGAGTCGCATTTGAAGGCGTTGAGCTCGTACAGTCATGTGACGTGTGTGTTATCTGGCTCTGTACCTGCTACTGATCCGCGCGGCGCTCCTGCGGCTCCAAACGCGACGTCACGATACTGAGGAACACACACACGCGCGCACGCACGACGCGCGAGGATGTGCTCGTCTAGAGTAGAGAGAGAGAGAGAGAGAGAGAGAGAGAGAGAGAGAGAGAGAGAGAGAGAGAGAGAGAGAGAGAGAGAGAGAGATGACAAGAAAGAGATGAAGGAAAAGCAGAGAAGAGAGGTTAAAATGTGAAAAAATGAAAGTTCAAGATTAATAAAATTAAACAATGTACATGCAAATCAATGATGAAGAAAATGTATGAAAAGAAACATGAATAAATTGCAAGACCGAAAATGCAAGGGGATGAAAATGCAAAAAAGTACGATGCTTCTTTATCTTTTTTTTTTTTGATGCATTTTTATCTCCTTGCATTAAGCAAGAAAGTGGAAGTAGCCTAAATGCAAGAGATAAAAGAAGAGATAAAAAAGAGATAAAAAGCAAAGAGTGAACAGAAAAAAAATTAGGCTAACATGCAGCTAAAAGAATGAAAGATTAAGAAAAAATTAAGAAAAGAATGAAGAAAGTGCAAGACAGAAAAAGAGATTGGAAAAAAAGCAAGTTTAAGAAAAGAAAAGGGAAGTAAGCAATAAAAAAGATATAATGTATATGGAAATGAAAGATGAAGATTATGCAAGAAAAGTAAGATGAGAAAATTGCAAGCCCAAAAATGCAAGAAAATTAAGATGAAGAAAATGCAAGAAATGAAAAGAAAAAAAATGAGCATGCAGCTAAATGAATGAAAGATGAAGAAATACAAGAAAACAAAAGACACTGTGAGACAGGTCTGAAAAAAACAAGAAAATTAAAAGAAAATGGAGAAATTGCAGAGAAAGGAAGAAATAAAGGGAATATTTTCTCCAACAGATGCCTTTTTGATCATCACACACAATCAGAATAATATCTTTGAATTGAGATGAGAATAATATCCGTTTCTTTATTAATGTTCTACTGATGGACGACTATGACACCTTCATAATCATGACATGTCATGAATATGAAGTAAGTTTTATGCATGTTTGTGACAACAGTCATTACGTGTCTTTCGCTCAGTTATGACATTTTTAATGCAAATATGACATTGTTTGAGATGTATGCCTTTAAAACACAGAATGACACAAATAAATATAATAATATAATATATAATAAAGTGTCGGTCAATTCAGTGTCAGATTGCTGTAATTGATCCCTATTTAAAGGAGTAGTTCACTTTTAAAAAAAACTTTTGCTGATAATTTACTCACCCCCATGTCATCCAAGATGTCCATGTCTTTCTTTCTTCAGTCGAAAAGAAATTAAGGTTTTTGATGAAAACATTCCAGGATTTGTCTCCATATAATGGACTTCAATGGGGGACCAAATGGTTCAAGGTCCAAAAGACAGTTTCAGTGCAAACTCCAAACTGTTCAAAGGGCTTTAAACGATTCCAGACGATGAAAAAGGGTCTTATCAAGCAAAACAATCGCTCATTTAATAAAAAAATAGTCGCCTTGCTCTGTTCTGTGATGCATGTTCGTGACTCTCCTGTTCGAACTCAGTCATCAAAATGAATAAATCTTTTTCTGAGTCAATTCGTTCGTTTGAATGAACTAAATGACTCAGAAAAAGATTCATTCATTTTGATAAACGAGTTCTTAAACTACTTTAGTATTCACTACGTGGCTGAAATCAGACTTATTACACCATGACATCCTCACAGCCTCAAAAACATAAAAAATAACACAATCACAGGATACAAACTTTAAAAGTCAGTTATACTTTAATACAGAAAAGAGAGGAGAGTTGAACTCAAATGATACAGCAGTTTTCTCCTCTGAATGAATGAAAAGCCCAGTGTCGGCAACAGCTCGGATTTAATCATTTGTTGTTGTGGGATCCAGAAAACTGTTCAATGTCATAGCATATTATTATTTAAACATACTATAATTGCAGCCCATAATTAACGATACAGTCTGCACTGATACTTGGCAAGGGATTAAGGAGTGACTGAAGACGTTTCAGTCCCATTTTTATTGGCTAATAATTACATAAATCAAATCTATAATAATTTAAACAAAATTAGGCCTCAAAATAGATCAGAGCATTTTCTTTCACATCTGCCTATTTACAAATTCATATTTCATACGTCAAGAAACAACACAGAAATGCATTTATAATATATGATAACATTATGAGGATCTCTGTTATTTTTATTGAGAGGGGAAATAGTGTGACAAATACTGAATAACTGAATTGTCAATCTGAAGAATAAATTAAAACTATAGTTCGTCTCCACGCTATTTGAACAATCATAATTCATTTTTTTATTAAAATAATAATTCGCTCAACAACAAAAAAATCCTTTTTGTCCTTTTAGGAGCTTGAAAGATTTAATATGGTCACTATTAAGTGTTTATATTTATTTTATATTATATTTAAGGCATGTTGTGACCAATAAAACAAACTGCCGTGTGAAGAAAAACGAGGGGGAAACACTGCGCTCTACACAGTTCTGTCCACATCCAGATAAAAAGTACTGAAAGTCTTCTGATTTGCGAGACACCTAAAAATCATGATATTTTAATCACTGCAAAAAGAAAGACAGACGATTTCCTCACGACCTGCAGAATGTTTGAGGGTTGTGTCAATGCAGGATTGAGGCATGTCGAAATGCTTCATTCTTCCGCTGAATGAAAGACTTCCGATATTCCCTTCAATGAAGGAGACGGTGCTAAAGATGTTTCACACCCCTGAGGACACACAAACAAACTTTACAATTAACAAACAACTTTTATAAAGGATTCGTCATAGATGGTGTAAAGGACCTTTAAAGGGATAGTTCACTTTGAAATTAATTTTTGGTATGTTTTAGCTTACCTTTGTCTTTGTTTCCACAGTATTTTCAATTTTGAAATTTTAAGTCAAACCGTTCTTGTCTGTCAGTCATATAATGGAGGTCTATGGTCACCACCTCAAAGAGCATGCACAGAGAAGTCCAGATTAAACATGATTTAATGACTCGTAAATGTAAGTACACATTGATGGCCTAAGACACGAAACGAGCGGTTTGTGTGAGAAAACGAACAGTATTTATATCGTTTTTACCTCGTAACCACAGCCACAAAGCACCAGCGGCCTCAGATCACTTCGTTTTCTCACACAAACCACTCGTTTCGTGTCTTGGGCCATCAATGTGTACTTACATTTACGAGTCATTAAATCATGTTTCATTTGGACTTCTCTGTGCATGCTCTTTGAGGTGGTGACCATAGACCTCCATTATATGACTGACAGACAAGAACGGTTTGACCTAAAAATATCAAAATTGAAAATACTGTGTAAACAAAGACACGTACATCTTGGATGCCCTTGAGGTAAGCTAAAACATTTTAAAAATAAATTTCAAAGTGAACTATCCCTTTAACGTAGGGGTGTCACAATATACCGCACTACAAAAAATAATACATTTTTAACGTGGATATCGTGAAAAAATTACGTTTTTAGAGTTTTAGAGTGAGTAACGATATTAAACTAGTAAATATAATGTTGAATATAATGTATTATAATGCAATGGGCGAATATTTGTGGGTCCTGATATTGCCAAATGTTTTAGGCTTACATTGTTTTAAATATATCCAGTCAGTGATAGCACAAGCAGTTCATCTAATATATATATATATATATATATATATATATATTAGGGCTGTGCAAAAATTAATTGCGATTAATCGCATCCAAAATAAAAGTCTCTGTTTATATAATATATTTGTGTGTGCTGTATATAATTATTTTGTATATATAAATACATACACATGCATGTATATATTTAAGAAAATGTGTTATTCATATATAAAATATTTATTTTTATATTTATAATATATATATATATATATATATATATATATATATACAGAACTTAAGCGCAAATAATTCTTAAATATATATAAATGCATGCTTAGGTATTTATATATACAAAATAATTATATACAGCACACACAAATACATCATGTAAACACAGACTTTTATTTTGGATGTGATTAATCGCAATTAATCTTTGCACAGCCCTAATATATATATATATATATATATATATATATATATAAGCTTCAGAATCATGATTATTTTTATTTATTATTATTTTATTATCTCTATTGTCCTGTGCATTGGGTTATCAGCACAAAAATCCAAGCCTATTCATTTACACACACATTTTTGTTAACCTTTTATCATATGCCTTGGAGTATCACAAAAATATCGTATCGTGAGTTCAGTATGGTGATATGTATCAGGTCATGTGACATGAGGGTTTAAAGTGAAGGTTACTGTTTGATCAGGGTTTCTGAGTGGTTCTGTGATGGTTAGATCTAGAGTTAGATTCACTCACTGGTGACGCTTGAGTATTTCCAATCTTACATGTTCCCATGCCTGCGTCCCAGGACGAGCTGGGCTCTGCTGTGTGTGATGGGGCCTCTCTGGATCTCTCTGTGCCTCCTTCTCTATTGTCTGTCACCTGTGGTCCACAGGGGGGAAGAAAACACACAATACACACTGAGCATGATGCGCACTAGGCAGGCACAGGGTCCGAGAAAAGAGACACTGCTGGTTCTGCGTCACGCGCATAAATCGCATGAAGAAGACACAGGACAGACCGTCCCACTGTACTCCTGCTGACAGACACTCACACACACATTACAAAGACTACACGCACACACACACATGCATGTGCATAAAATAATGCATTTACAGCTTGAAAATTAAGGTGCCTAAAAAAATTATATTTTATTCATTATATATCATTAACAATAACAACGGTTTAACTAAATAAAAATGTTCCCCCTTTTGTAAATTAGAAATTATTTTTTTGTCTTTTTGAAATAAATCTCTTCTACTCACCAAGGCTACATTAATTTAATCCAAAATGCAGTAAAAATAGTAATATTAATTTGTGAAATAATATTACAATTCACTAACACATTTTGTATTTGAATTATGGCTGTGCAAAGATTAATTGCGCTTAATCGCATCCAAAATAAAAGTTTGTGTTTACATAATATATGTGGGTGCACTGTGTATAATTATTTTGTAAATGTAAATACATATGCATGCATGTATATATTTATTTATTATTTATACAGTATTATTTGCATGTAAATACTGTGTATATATATATATATATACACACACACACACACATAATCTATATTGTATATAAATAGATATATAGGCATGTGTGTATTTATATATACAGAATAATTATACACAGCACACACAAATATATTAATATGTAATATGTAAACTAGGGCTGTTAAACGATTAATTGTGATTAATCGCATCCAAAATAAAAGTTTGTGTTTACATAATATATGTGGGTGCACTGTGTATAATTATTATATATATATATATATATATATATATATAAATACACATACATGCATGTATATATTTAAGAATTATTTTCATGTATATATTGTGCATAGATTTTTATATAATTTATATTATACATAAATATTTTATATATAAATAATATTTTTTTCTTAAATATACATGTTTATATATATATATATATATATATAAAATTATACACACACACACACACACACACATATATATATATATATATATAAAATTATTCACATATATTATGTAAGCACAAACTTTTATTTTGGATGTGATTAATCATTTGACAGCCCTAGACAATCTTTTATTTTGTGATTAATCGCAATTAATCTTTGCACAGCTCTAATTTGAATATATTTTAAAATATCATTTATTTCTGTGATGCAAATCTGAATTTTCAAGAAACAGAAAGCTCAAAAGAACAGCAAATATTTTAAACAAAAAATAGTTTGTAACATTATTAATGTCTTTACTCTCACTACAATTTAAAGTGCCTTTGCGAAATACAAGTATTAATTTATCTGTCATCCACAGGAACAATTATATTTTGATCATATTCATTTATATGCACAAACATAACAACATTATTTACATACACCATCAGTCAAAAGTTTAGACACACTTGACTGAATCTTCTCATAAATGTTTCACATGATCTTAAAATTATTTAAAGCCATCAGCAAACAAAAGCTTTTACTCGAGACTGATGGGCAAACATATATTGTATACGCTGACTGCACACACACACACACACACACAGGGCCCTGCATCACTAAACACGCTCACAGTTGACCCCAGCGACACAACAACAAAAGACAAATAGACAGGTCAATCCGGGACATAGATTAATGAGTCATGTGCGTCAATACATTGAGTGCACACACAGCCATCACAATGAGTGTCATCCAACTCCCAGTATTAATTTACCAGCGCCTGAGTGTATTTCACAATAGATTATTTACTTACACAAAAACTGTGGTACAATGAGGCTACAAAAGGTGAGCCGAGTACTGATAGCAGAACCACTGCATGCTTCATACATATAAGTGAATCTTATCAAATCTATAAGACACAGACATGACATGGTCATATTTTACACCCAGTTTTTTGATATTTTTTTTCATGATCCATTTTATATGCAGAACATGGGGCCTCGTTTTTGTTACGGTGACATTTTGGGTGGCAGGAGAGAGCGGGGCACAACGTAACACTTTTTCAGTTTGTGTAAATCCACTAAAGGTTTAGAGTATTTATTTTTCCCCCACATTAATTTTGTTTTATTAATACAGTGTATACTTTTTTCTTGATTTACCCTGAAAGAATGGAAGTGAAATGTGACAACATGCCCCATACGTGGGGTACATTGTAACATCACCATATGACAGCTTAAAATTAGGGCTGTCAAACGATTAATCGCATCCAAAATAAAAGTCTGTGTTTACATTATATATGTGGGGGCACTGTGTATAATTATTTTATATAGGGCTGCACGATTAATCGCACGATGTTGTTATGCGCATCTAATCAGTAAAGCCGGTTCCTTGATTAGTAGTAAATCACCTTCACCTGCTTTCAGATGGAGCGGCATTTACTACAACGAGCCGTAGATCACTGACAAGCTGAGCCAAATCAAGTTAAAATCGAGGACAAATCGGCAACGATATTTAATGCGATTTGGCTCAGCTTGTCAGTGATCTACGGCTCGTTGTAGTAAATGCCGCTCCATCTGAAAGCAGGTGAAGGTGATTTACTACTAATCAAGGAGCCGGCTTTACTGATTAGATGCGCATAACAACATCGTGCGATTAATCGTGCAGCCCTAATTTTATATATAAATACACACACATGTTTGTATATATTTAAGTATTTATATATTTATACGAACGCCGATCCAAGTGCGCTGAACTGTGCAGAATCACACATGGTCCGTTGTTTCCGGAAGAAACACAAACACGAACTGTTTTCTTCTCTTCAGTATGTACACGTAGCCTACTGTTCGCGCTCACCTTTTCACCTTATTCACATCTCACTAGCTCACATGGATCGGCGTTCGTAGATCGACTGGTAGAGACTATTTTTCCAAGATGGCTTCTTCCTGTATTCGCGAAGTTGACTGTGTGTATAAAACATCTTCTTATTAAACTGTATGGACACTGCCAAAGTTCTCAATGCTTCGGTTTGAATGTAGGGACCCTTATTATGCTGTCGTGTTAGTGTGGGGCTATTTTGAGTGGTAATAACAAGCGATTTTTATTTGTCATTACTCTATGCCCTATATACTAGCATTATACTAGCGTTATAGGCTAAACTGTTTTTAGAGATAAAACTATTTACATTCGGCAATCATGAAAACAAATCTCAGATAACGGTTAACGTGGTAGCAATGTGTAATTAGACCAAAGGTTCATTTTGCGCCGGAGTTGTCCTTTAAAAAATATCTCAAAGGGAACCTGTTCAATGATTCTGATCTGTAACACAGTAATAGGAATCAATAAAATTTATTCATTCACCAACAAACTGTTGAGGTCGAGTTGGTACTCACAGTGCTCGTCGGCGACTCGGGCGAATCTCTAACGGCTCTCTGTGTTGTGAGAGGATGTGTGCGTGGTGACTCCCCCGGGGCATGATGGGACAGAGAATGGGTCCTCTTCACCGCAGAGGACACGGCCTGAGCGAAGCGAGAAGGCGTTTTGGGCAAGTACGGTTTGGGCGCCGCGAAGCTTCTCAACTTCTCCAAACTCAGTGACGGTGTGGGGATAGTGGGAAGACTCTTCTGATGGGGCAGAAAGGACAACGGCGGGAACTGTGACGATTTGGGCCGCGGACCGTCAACCTCGTTATTCTGAGGTGAGGGTTTATCACTCGCGCTTGCATTTTCCTCATCTTCCCATTGGACTGGTGGTGGTGGAGGAGGGAAGACGTCCGGCGCAACAAACGCATCTGACGCATCTTTTGGACGGGTTGCGGGACTGCTACCGTTGCTGCTGTTGCTACTGCTACTGCCGACGCTAGCTCTGCGTACGGCCGCGGAGATCACGTAGTCCCCGGGTGATCGCTTGTGCTGCGGCAGGCGGAAAGAGGCTGGTTTGGGTCTTGTTGCAGGTGGAACTTTCTTGTCTTTGACTGGGGATTCGGTTCCTTCTAGTAGAGGGGTCGCTGGAGGTGACGTACAAGGACTAGTTTGCGCGAAGACGTCCTGGTGGCCGTTAAGAGCAACCGCAGACTTAGCGTCCACACTAGGCTCCAGAGTCAACTCTTCCTCAAAGAAACGGAGCTTTTCTAGAGATTTCTGAGGCACGATGGTGTAGGTGGTCATGCCGACCTTGGGCGTGTATTCACGGGTGAGCTCGTTTGATGGTTTTGGTTTGGGTTCGGCATCTACGATATACTGGACGCTTCCTGCTTTAGCGGCTGGTGTTGATGTCAAGTCCTTAGATGGTTGGATCGCAGGTGCTTGTGGTTCAGGAACTTGCAGCTCTTCTGTGGACGTGGCTATGTCTCGCTTTATTGGGGATGTAGACGGGGCCATGATGGGTTCAGTGCGCAAGCTCGATGGCTTGGTAGGTGTTTGGGGTTCTGCCTGCATGTGAGCGAAGTTGGTTTCGGGCGTCTGGTTCTCCGAGCGAGATGAACGGCTGGGCTCAGGGGAAGCCGCAGTCGTGTCTGAATCAAAGAGCTGGGCTTGCAAAGTCTGGACGCCGCATTCAGATGTCTGAGGCGTGTTGATCAAAGACGGAGGCTCCTCTGTGGTGTTCAGAGAAACCTTTTCCAGAACAGGGACACTTTCAGGCGGATGAATTGCCTCTTCTGTCTTTTCCACCAGGGGCTCTACAAAAAGAGAAAACAAAGTCATGCAGCGAGTTACTAGTGGAATACATAGCCCATAGCCCATTGCACATCAAACTGCTTTCTTATGACTTTTTTATAGGGAGTGTGTCATGAGGAATCAAATTTTCCGGAGAATTACTGAGATTAAAGAGTTCATTGTGCGACTGTGAATTTCAGAACTCAAAACTTCAGTGCAACCAGAGCATTTATTGAAATTAAGCTGTCATTCTGAAATTAAAGTATGAATAACATCCGTGTAAATATTCACTAGCTTGAAAAATAAGCTTGTGCTTGTGTTTTTGAAATAAGTCTCTTCTACTCACCAAAGCTCCATTTATTTAATCAAAAAAGCAGTAAAAATAGTAATATTAATTTGTGAAATAATATTAAAATCCACTAACACATTTTCTATTTTTAATTAAGGGTGTGCAAAGATTAATTGCGATTAATCGCATCCAAAATAAAAGTTTGTGTTTACATAATACATGAGTTTGTGCTGTGTATAATTATTTTGTTTGTATATATATATATATATATATATATATATATACACACAGGCATTTATATATAAGAAAAAAATATATATTTATATTTAAAATATTTATATTTATATATAATATAAATTATATATAAATCTATATACAAGAAAATATTTCTTAAATATATATACAAGCATGTGTGTGTATTTATATATATAATAATTATACACAGTGCACAAACATATATTATGTAAACACAAACTTTTATTTTGGATGCGATTAATCGCGATTAATCGTTTGACAGTCCTATTTTGTACATATAAATACACATGCATGCATGCATACATTTAAGAATTATTTGCACGTAAATACTGTATGTATATAATTACATAATCTATATTGTATATTATAAATATAAATATACACACATATATATAGATATATATTTATATATACAAAATAATTATACACAGCACACACAAATATATTATGTAAACACAAAGTTTTATTTTGGATGCGATTAATCGCAATTAATCTTTGAACAGCTCTAATTTGAATATATTTTAAAATATAATTCGTTTCTGTGATGCAAGGAAACTATGATTTTTTTCAGGATTATTTGATGAACAGAAAGCTCAAAAGAACAGCAAATATTTTAAACAAAAAATTATTTTGTTTAAAAAATGTTTTTAAACAAAATATACTCAAAACTTCAGTGCAACCAGAGCATTTATTGAAATTGAGCTGTCATTCTGAAATTTAAGTATGCATAACAAACGCATTAAGTTCACTGATGCAATGGCTCCCAAACTTTTCACAGTGTCGTACCCTGAGAGGCATTTAACGTCCTTTTAAACTTTTTCCATTAAGGGACAATAATTGCCCATTTAAATTGATTTTCCAGTGCATTTTTTTACTTAATAAATAATGGTTTCAATAAAAAATGTTCAATAAATATGCAATCATGGTAAAAGCGAAGTGATGCTTTAAAATATGAAACTAAACTCAACTAAAACCATCAGTAGGTAGCGGTAAGTCACTGTATTTATTCATTCATTCACTGTATTTATTTATTTACATTCATATTCATTCATTCATTCATATTAATTGATTGATTGATTGATTAATTAGTTAATTCATATCCATTCATTTATTCATTCAGTCATTCATTCATATTCATTCATTCATTCAGTAATGAAGCAAGTGGCTGAATTTATGAATGGGTCATTGAATGACTCATTGACTCTTGCGATTCGCTTTCAAAGCCGCAGATTCATTCTCGTGTTGCAGTTTTGCTGTGGCTTTCGTTGGAACTATTAGTTTCATTGCAAAATAAAGCAAACAATACAAAACTGTGTTAAAATTGTATATCAATTATTATTACACTTTTGTTTATTGCATGAAATCAAGGCCACATTTGCAATCATGTGGATATTTGGGGAAAATTGCATTCTTGCAAGTTGGAGTCTGAAATCAGTCTCTGCACAGTCTGTGTCTATATGTGTTCTTCATACAAGTAAGTGCTTATACCTGTACTTTTACAAAGATATATTGGTCGAGAGCGGCAGTATTTTAGCGAGATTTGCTAAGGCAGCATATCAGCTTGCAAACTTAACATATTCATAATGCTTGTGTGGATGCAGTCAGTTTTGACAGGAGGTAATTTAATTGGATGTCATGCATTTGATGTTCTATGGCATTTTGCCTGTTAGAAATCATGCTCGGGTTAAATGTTATATAAGTTGCAGTAGAATTAACATACTCCAGTTTGGGAACCACTGCACTAAGAAAAGACTTTGAGTAAAATCTGTGAATCGGTGAAGCTTACCTATCTCTTCTGATTGGATATGAGAGCTTGCGGCCTGGTCCGACTTAATCTCTCCATTCACTGTGCCTTCAGCTACTCTGTAATGTTTAAAAAACACATTTAATGAAATAAATTATCTCCAATTAATTTAAAATGAGAAAAACAAAAATCATTAACATTAAGGCTGTCAAAATGGAAGGTTAACATGTGATTATTATAGGGCTGTCAAAACGATTAATCGCATCCAAAATAAAAGTTTCTGTTTACATAATATATGTGGGGCCACTGTGTATAATTATTTTAGATATATAAAAACACACACATGCTTGTATATTTTTAAGAAATATTTTCATGTATATTCTGTATATAGATTTATATATAATTTATATTATATATAAATATAAATATTTTATATATAATAATATTTTTTTTTCTTAAATATACACATGCATGTGTGTTTTTATATATATACAAAATAATTATACACAGTGCACCCACATATATTATGTAAACACAAACTTTTATTTTGGATGCGATTAATCGCGATTAATCGTTTTGACAGCCCTAGATTATTATTATTTTTTTGTAAAAATATTTAACACAATTAAAGCAGGATCCATTTTTCCCATCATCCTTTGGCTGTGCTACAGTATATGATCACACAATCATTCATTCAAGTGTCATTCAAGCATGATAAGACGCATGATAAGGCACGTCTGTGAATTTCCTGTCTGTGTGACAGACACACACATGACTTGTGCGCACAAAAAGCCGTTTCAGATCTCTTTGGCACTTCATGGCCAAAAAACACACAAAAATATGCCAACAATGCCTGCTTTTTCCCAGTATCCTCATAAGCACAGTCTTAAATGAGTTAAATAAAGTCTTAAATGACAGTAAAGAGTTGGTTATGTGTCAGATGCCAATGTCTTAAAGTGACAGCAGCCTAATAAACCTAATAAAAGACAGATAAAATCAGTCCCTGCTCTTGACTGAACAACTTTTGTAGCTTTAATAAGGATTAATCGATGTTATAATGAAGTGAAGACTGTGAGGTGTTTGATAACTTTACTCAATTTCCCGCCTGTTAGATCAAATATTGAGAATACCCATCTTTACGTTGTTTCTACAATAATTTGGAAATAACCGTGTAATTATTACAATATAAAAATATATTGAAAACTTTAAATGTTAAGTATTAAAACGTAATGCTAAGCCTAATCACAATTAATTACATTGTTTTAATCGACTGACAGCACTAATTTATATACATTTATTAAAAACAAACCTAACTCTACTTTAATATAAGAATCAATAGGTTTCATTTTCTAGGTTGCTTTGTGTCAATTACATTTGTAATAATTTGTGCAATGTGTCATTACAGTTTTCTGAATGGTTGCTGGTCTCGAATTTGTTAACTGCCACTGAATATAAATGAACACACTGTGCACTGAGCTTCTAATTAACATACCCTGCATCTGTAGACAGGTCACATGATGGATTGTCTATGGACGTCCCACTGTCCAGAATCTCAGAATCCTGAGAAGGAGACGCTGTCCCGGCTCGGCCCGAGTCCAGGGAGATGTCGGCGGACAGGTTTAGGCTGCTGTCGTCCTCCAGGTGCTCCTCTTGCACATCGCCGGTCACATGCATCTCTTCCTGTTCCTTGATCTCCTCCAGAGGAGACTCCAACACTGGTTCTGCAGTGCAAAATCATGAGAAATGCAGAAAGTCAATTGCTTAAATATTAAAAAGTACAGGTTTTCACTGTATTCCTAAGCAGCACTGAAGCACGGGTTTCCACATCAAACGTAAGTGATGCCCATTCTCATGCAGGAGCAGCTGATAGAGAGAGATGTGGCATATGCAGTGTTAAAGGAGTAGTTCACTTTTTAAAAAAACTCACCACCATGTCATCCAAGATGTCCATGTCTTTCTTTCTTCAGTCGAAAAGAAATTAAGGTTTTTGATGAAAACATTCCAGGATTTTTCTCCATATAATGGACTTCAATGGGGTCCAAACGGTTCAAGGTCCAAATGAGAGTTTCAGTGCAGCGTCAAAGGGCTTTAAATGACACCAGACGATGAATAAGGGTCTTATCTAGCGTAACGATCGCTCATTTCAAAAATAAATCAATTTTTTTAAGTTTTATAAGCTCAAATGCTCGCCTTGCTCTGTTCTGTGATGAGCATTCGTGACTCTCCTGTTCGAACTCGTTCATCAAAATGAATGAATCTTTTTTCGAGTCATTTCGTTCGTTGAATGAACCAAATGACTCGAAAATAGATTTGTTCATTTTGAAAAAATCTACTTTAATATTTAAGCAATTGACTTTCTTTATTTAAAAAGATTCATTCATTTTGATAAACGAGTTCGAACAGGAGAGTCACAAACGCGCATCACAGAACAGAGCAAGGCGAGCATTTGTGCTTATAAAACTTAAACTTTTTTATTTATTTTTGAAATGAGCGATCGTTTCTCTAGATAAGACCCTTATTCATCGTCTGGTGTCGTTTAAAGCCCTTTGAAGCTGCACTGAAACTCTCATTTGGACCTTGAACCGTTTGGACCCCATTGAAGTCCATTATAAGAAAAAAAAAATCAAAAACATTAATTTCTTTTCGACTGAAGAAAGAAAGACATGGACATCTTGGATGAGATGGGGGTGAGTAAATTATCAGCAAAAGTTTTTTGAAAAGTGAACTACTCCTTTAAGATGTTCCTCAGACTGAGCGAGTGGCGTTAATTAAGACGTCTCGCTTCTCTCGCCTGATTCAGCTCTTCAATCGTCCTCTCTGGAGACCAGCGAGATGAAGAAACACGCTGAGAGCTGTCTCTGTGATCTCTCCCAGACACTGCTCTTCGATCTCTGCTCCATTCTGAGCTCTTACTTAACTGTTTATGGCTCTTTATATATTTATTTCCTTTCTCAGTCATTAGAACTTTCTGACTGACTGTAAGCATAACTGTAACCTAAACTTCACGAGGACGACTGCACATTGTTTTTTAATGTAAACGATTGTAATTACCCCGAAAAACTATACATCATTAAAAAGATCTAAGACTAAAGCTTCAGTATTTGACCTCTATTTTATTCTGAAAATCTTATAGTGGTTGGCAGGTATGTCTTAATTTGTTTCAGGAGTTATAAAAAAATTAAAAAATGAGTCTATATCACCTTTAAAATGAATTATGACCGTCAGCCGATCCCATTCGGAAAAACAATTCCTGCATGGTCGCCATGAAAGCGGTTGACAAAACAACGTTTTTCAGGACTTTTAGTTGAAAATTGTGCAGATTTTGAGAAATATTGATAGATTTTAATGTTTACTTTCATCAATATTTTCATCGAATTTCTCTAAAGAGGAGTAATATTGATAAAAAATAGTAAAAAAAAGTAATATTTATAAAAATGTTACCCAAATAAGGCAGTGCTTTGACTGTGCAGATGTGTAGTGTTGCCTTGAGCTTGCATTGGGGAAAGTCTTGTGAAACTCAATGCAACTAAGCAAAAGTTGCAAAAGCATTCATAAAACACACTAGTAAGAAACAAAACCGAGTGAATGATCCCTGCTGGGTCTCGGAAGGCCGTTCTTGTGTGGTTATGAACATTGAGAAATGTTTGCCTGCAGATTTCGGTCCCTGATTAGACAGCACTGTTTACTTCATAGAAAAAAAATGCATTTGACAAAACTATGTGTTTTTATGAGTGCTGCTTTCATAGACAAGTTTTGTCCAAAGGCGTACACTCCTTCAACACTGCATGAGCGACAGGCTCAACACTCCCATTAAAGTCAACAAAGCTTTACAGCAAAGTTTTCAACCATGCATCGATTTCAGCACGACCGGTTTTGTTGCATCGCTCTCTTCCAGCATGAAAATCGATGAAAAGATTACATTTGTTTCATGGGTCAGAAAATATGTTGAAAGCACCACATTATTATGATCTTTTAAAACTCCAATAAACAGAATATAACTGATCGAACAAGTGATTTACGTAATAAATTAAGTTTATACATTTCTACTATGCCCCCTATTTCCTATAGAGGACTTGTGGACAGTCTTAGATAGATAGGTAGATAGATAGATAGATAGATAGATAGATAGATAGATAGATAGATAGATAGATAGATAGATAGATAGATAGATAGATAGATAGATAGATAGATAGATAGATAGATAGATAGATAGATAGATAGATAGATAGATAGATAGATAGACAGACAGACAGACAGACAGACAGACAGACAGACAGACAGACAGACAGACAGACAGACAGACAGACAGACAGACAGACAGACAGACAGACAGACAGACAGACAGACAGACAGACAGACAGATAGATAGATAGATAGATAGATAGATAGATAGATAGTAAGACAGTAAGATAGACAGACAGACAGACAGACAGACAGACGGACAGACAGAAAGATTGATAGATAGATGATAGATAGATAGACAGTAAGACACAAGACAGATAGACAGAAAGGCAGACAGACAGATAGATAGATAGATAGATAGATAGATAGATAGATAGATAGATAGATAGATAGATAGATAGATAGATAGATAGATAGATAGATAGATAGATAGATAGATAGATAGATAGATAGATAGATAGATAGATAGATAGATAGATAGTAAGACAGTAAGATAGACAGACAGACAGACAGACGGACAGACAGAAAGATTGATAGATAGATGATAGATAGATAGACAGTAAGACACAAGACAGATAGACAGGCAGGCAGACAGACAGACAGACAGACAGGCAGACAGACAGACAGACAGACAGACAGACAGACAGACAGACAGACAGACAGACAGACAGACAGACAGATAGATAGATAGATAGATAGATAGTGATATGGAGCCGCAAACGTTCAATGGAATTGGTAACAGAATTGTCCAATTCCTCATGATTTTCATCGAGGGAAATGTCAGGTTGAACGCTTGTGTAATCACGTTTGCTCATATAACACTTCTGATGAAATGTCATAGTTGTGTTTACACCCAGGAGGAACTCACACACACACCACAGCTGTGGCCCATTTGCAACCGTTTGCCCGTACGTGTGTACGAGTGTGAGAAAGAGTCTAACTAATACAGCTGCAAACATTTAACCGAGTGTTACATCTAGTAAATTCTCACCAGCACAGCCACCACCCAACTACAAAACCTAGACCACTGCATTCTGGGATTTAGATAGATTTAGATGTTAGAATGTTGCTAAGCTTTGCTAATTATACTCTAATAAACTGGACAAACGAACATTGGGTAATTTGATTAATAGCTACTTTTCAAATTAATTAAATATATTTATATCCCCCGGGCTTGTAGATCAAATCAGAGAGAGTGGTGATGGGTCTGTTCGACCACTAGGTGGAGACAAAACACACAGAAAGTCAAAGGCAACACACACACACACTGGCCCATCTGCACTGTCCCCAAATGCCCACTCATTCAAAGAACAGCTGCTGTGCTCATTCAAGCCCTTTCACACAAAAATAATCTCAATAATGACACAATAATAGCCTAAACTCGAAATAATAACTTTCTTTTTTACTTTTCCAACCACTGCCAACAGATTACAGAGCACGAAACATGACGAAATAGTCAAGATACTAAATTCTTGTATCTTAGCTCATATAAACACAGGGTTGTTCCTGCATTAAAATATATATATTTTTTTCAATATTAAACAAAGTCTAAATAGCTAATAATATAACTTTTTTTTTAGGAGAATGATAAAGTCTATACTTCATTTTTATTACAATTACATCAGTGTCTAAATATGTTTGGCTACTCTTTTTATTTTATTTCTATAGTTTGTTTTATAGAAAATATAACATATAGCCTCATAGCATAATTGCTTAAATCATATTTCAATGTCTTCGGAAAACAAGAAAAAAACCACAAAATGACTTAGGCAATTATGCTATAATATTCTATAAATGTAACTTTTTTAATAACTATAGTATTTTGTAGAAAAACTATATTCAAATAATATAATATAATTAACATATAATATAGCAAAATCTTATAAAAATTTAATTTGTTTACAAATCAAATTCCAGAGGTGCCTCCAGATGTTTCAATAAATAACGTCTTTCTTTCTTCAGTCGAAAAGAAATTAGGGTTTTTGATGAAAAAATTTCAGGATCTTTCTCCATATAATGGACTTCAATGGGGTCCAAATGGTTCAAGGTCCAAAAGACAGTTTCAGTGCAAACTGCAAACTGTTCAAAGGGCTTTAAACGATTCCAGACGATGAATAAGGGTCTTATCAAGCGAAACGATCACTCATTTAAAAAATAAATAAAAAAGTTTAAGTTTTATAAGCTCAAATGCTCGCCTTGCTCTGTTCTGTGATGTACGTTTCGTGACTCTTCTGTTCGAACTCGTTCATCAAAATGAACGAATCTTTTTTCGAGTCATTTTAAAGATAAAAGATAAAACTTTTTTATTTATTTTTGAAATGACGAATCGTTTCGCTAGATAAGACCCTTATTCATCGTCTGGTGTCGTTTAAAGCTGCACTGAAACTCTCATTTGGACCTTGAACCATTTGGACCCCATTGAAGTCCATTATATGGAGATAAATCCTGGAATGTTTTCATCAAAAACCTTAATTTCTTTTCAACTGCAGAAAGAATGACATGGACATCTTGGATGACATGGGGGAGAGTCAATTATAAGCAAAAGTTCTTTTTTTAAAAGTGAACTACTCCTTTAAATAATTTTGAGACCATTTTGAGCCAAGAAAACCCCTGAAACTGCTGGTGAACATAAGCATACTCTCAGAGAGTCTTCAGACCGACCTGTCATGCCTCTGTCCAGCGTGGTCTCGTCAGGAGAGGCCAGGCTGCTCGAGACGGGGGGCGGGGGGGCCTTACGCTTGGTGGAAGACTTCTTGAAGGACGACTCTGTCGAGGATCCCCGGCTCAGAGGGGCCATGTTCTTTGGAAAGCAGGCAGAGGGACAGTAATAAATGTGACATATAATTCCAAATATTTGGCTGTGGAAAACGTAACCACATTCCCTAATGACAAGGTGATGAAATGACTCAGCCCAGCGCCGAGTTTACGTAGAAACAAAACAAATACTGTGAAAGCAAGGTTTAACCGCTCATTGTTTTTGCAGAGTGCCGTTTATACATAGATACTTGGTCTTTGAACTGAGGTTATGAAATAACAGGTTACCGAATATATATTTTTTTCTTTTCTTTAAAAGACAATGAAGCCCAAAAGAGTGTCTGGAAACTTAAAAATGTCATTGCAAATTTTTTTTTATTTTCTATAGTTTGTTATATAGAAACCCAAATAAAATAAAATAAAACAAAATATAGTTTGTCAAGTTTCTGTCTTTAAAAGACTTCCACAACAACGAAGGCTCATGACGCCTTAAAGGGATAGTTCACTTTGAAATTAATTTTTGGTATGTTTTAGCTTACCTCAAGGGTATCCAAGATGTAGGTGTCTTTGTTTCCACAGTAGTTTCAATTTTGATATTTTAGGTCAAACCGTTCTTGTCAGTCATATAATGGAGGTCTATGGTCACCACCTCAAAGAGCATGCACAGAGAAGTCCAAATTAAACATGATTTAATGACTCGTAAATGTAAGAACACATTGATGGCCTAAGACACTGTGTGAGAAAACGAACAGTATTTATATTGTATATTACCTCTTGTAACCACAGACACGTCTAAGTGATCTGGTAACAAAAGGGTAAAACAATATAAATACTGTTCGTTTTCTCACACAAACTGCTCGTTTCGTGTCTTAGGCCATCAATGTGTTCTTACATTTACGAGTCATTAAATCATGTTTAATTTGGACTTCTCTGTGCATGCTCTTTGAGGTGGTGACCATAGACCTCCATTATATGACTGACAAACAAGAACGGTTTGACCTAAAAATATTAAAATTGAAAATACTGCGGAAACAAAGACACCTACATCTTGGATGCCCTTGAGGTAAGCTAAAAAATACCAAAAATTTATTTCAAAGTGAACTATCCCTTTAATTGTCTTTTTTGAGGTCACTGCATTTTGCACTAGTTCCAAACGTCTGAGACCACTAGTGAAGTATCTGCTTTTTTGTGTTCTTTTCTAATTCATAAAATACAAAGTACAAGTCATATCAGGAAAATACATTTGTGTCTGAATTTGAGAATGTCTTAGTATCTGGATTGTGTGACTTTTGCATTAATGATAGCACTGGAGCTAGGTGAACAAAACCTGATGAGCATGGTCTCACAATCTAAACAAAGCTGGGTTGTTTTAACCCAAATTTGGGTAAAACATGGACAAACCCAAATGTTGGGTTAAAAATGTCCTTTCAAATTTCACTTTCAAATGTATATTTTTTTATTGCATTTTTAACCCAACATTTGGGTTGGTCCATATTTGACCCAAATGTGAGTTGAAACAACCCAGCAAGAAGACCCAAAGAGCATCTTTGAGCTTCAATGGAAGAAACGCATATGACCATCTGCACAAAGAGCCACAAAACCAATGTCACTCAATTACTTGCATTTGATTAGTCACCAAAGAATAATGCAAAATTCTTCCTCAAAAACTTTGCATGAAAATCTTTCAATCTGATCTCAGACTTTTGGACTGCATGTTCAAGCCAAGTTTTCCTAGTAAATATTAACTGAATCCCAGAACAGCGCTACATACCTGGTTACCATCAGGATGCACATCCCCATGGTTACGACTGAGGTCACTAGGCATGCTCTGCGACATCATGCTAGGTGGCAACGGGGCTCGTCTTTTCTTTGGCGTGTCGGAGGGCATGGTATTGGAATCGTATGTTATCGGTGAATGCGTGCTGAAGGAACTCATGCTGACCGGCCTCTGTTTCCTGTGCACTGGAGATGCCGGTGCACTCACGGTCATGGACTTTAACGAGAGACAGCCAATCGTAAGTCAGCACACTCCCAGCCAGTCCCACAGGTGAGCCAATCACAAGCAAGTAAAGTCTTTAACAATTTGCATAAAACAAATATGACCACTGGTGCTCAGGGAATGTTTACAAAGACATGAAAACACACATGCCTTTGACCTTATCGTAACGTCACCAAAAAAAAAAAAAAAAAAAAATTCAAAGCAAAGGATTTCATAACTCACCTGTTCAGATTGCTTCTTACTTCCTTTCCGAAATAAGCTGAAAGTCCGCTTATTTTCTTTCTCCCTCTTGATTTTCTCTCTCCCATGATGAAATATTTCTGTAATTTAATGCATTTAGTAGTTAGAGGAATAGTTCATGCAAAAATAAACAATTTTTCCACTTTACTGTATATCATTTTAGAATTACTTTCATTTCCTATTAAGTATTCTTTTAAAATGGAAAACGTAACATTAATGAACTTACCTGAGTGAGTAGGAGATGGAGGCAGACTTATGGGACTTACAGGGGTAATAACTGCGAGAAAAGAAGCAAACCCAAGAGCACAGTGTGATGAAAATGTTTTGCAGAGTATCTCAATGTCACCTTAAGAAAAACCAGTCCTGCATGATTGAGTCATTTTAATGTAGTTAGCATAAACACACACTGGGCTCTGACCTCTGGTGTCTCTTGCATACACTTCCCTCAGACCGAAGTCATTGAGGGAGCTTCTCAAGTCCAAAGCGTCTTCCGAGTGGACGTTTCGTAGTAAAACTGTGGTCTGCGGGTCAAATTCACATTTCTCACAGATAGCTGGAAGCAGTTCTCGTAGAGGAACCCGAGGACTCACCCTGAGAATGGTTTTCTGGGTTTTCTTGAAGTTTATCACTAATCGTACGGTTGCCTGAAAGAAAAGAGAGAAGAAAAATAAGTACTACTTATAGTGATAGCTTGGTATTAAAAGAAATATATTTTTTTATTATTATTTTAAAGGAGTAGTTTAATTAAAAAAAAACTTTTGCTGATAATTTACTCGCCCCCATGTCATCCAAGATGTCCATGTCTTTCTTTCTTCAGTCGAAAAGAAATTAAGGTTTTT